>CM040394.1:97116832-97536832 GCA_022702515.1 Ilyophis sp. 1 JC-2022
AGATACTACTACAGACAGCACTTACACAGGAGATACGACTACAGACAGCACTTACACAGGAGATACTACTACACACAGCACTTACACAGGAGATACTACTACACACAGCACTTACACAGGAGATACTACTACACACAGCACTTACACAGGAGATACGACTACAGACAGCACTTACACAGGAGATACGACTACAGACAGCACTTACACAGGAGATACTACTACACACAGCACTTACACAGGAGATACGACTACAGACAGCACTTACACAGGAGATACTACTACACACAGCACTTACACAGGAGATACGACTACAGACAGCACTTACACAGGAGATACTACGACACACACCACTTACACAGGAGATACGACTACAGACAGCACTTACACAGGAGATACGACTACAGACAGCACTTACACAGGAGATACTACGACACACACCACTTACACAGGAGATACGACTACAGACAGCACTTACACAGGAGATACTACTACACACAGCACTTACACAGGAGATACTACAACACACAGCACTTACACAGGAGATACGACTACAGACAGCACTTACACAGGAGATACGACTACAGACAGCACTTACACAGGAGATACTACAACACACAGCACTTACACAGGAGATACGACTACAGACAGCACTTACACAGGAGATACGACTACAGACAGCACTTACACAGGAGATACGACTACAGACAGCACTTACACAGGAGATACTACGACACACACCACTTACACAGGAGATACGACTACAGACAGCACTTACACAGGAGATACTCTGTGTAGTAATATAGTGAAGTCAGCCTCAGGCATTAAGATATGACCTCGCTTGTGACTATGTGAGAACTAACTAAAACGCTTCAATAAAGGCGTAGGAGCTGCGCAATACTAATCAAAGGTTCCACGAAACCCGTTTAAACCCAGTGCTTCGGACAGTTAACCACGGCCAGAGAAATCTTTGCATGACACCAGAGATCACAGCGGTGCCTACATTTCCCACATTGCGCTTGGAGGGAGAGGATTGGAACCTTGAATCTATTTCACAGTCTAAATGCAAACACTGCCCAGTGAATTAAATATGGTCAGTGTTTTTTAAAAATAGTTTACCGTGAGTCTCTAAAGACCTGTTTACCCATTGCAGCATGCATTGGGCTGCGTAGAGAGCTAATGTTGAGCTGCACATTTAAATAAAGAAGAAATTTAAAGGCAAAGAAATTATGGACGAATGAAATCTCATCAGCATGTTTCTTTCAACAAACAAAATATGTGATGTCTTCCATTTCCCATTTGTGAATGTGTTTTTGAAGATTAGAAAAGCAAAGGGTAGCGTCTGGCCAAACGATTGCCCACGTCCCAAATGCATTCTCGGCTGTGTCCCTTTCCCCCACAACCTAACCCAGAAACAACCTAACCGCAAATTAAAACTTAAACATCCCTCAAGGTCCCAAATCAGCCGTGGCAAGAACACAGCATTCATTCAACTTGTAGAACATGGTAGTCAACATAATTATTGCCAATTATTGAATACCATTAATTTATTGGGCCAAACCGTAATCATTGCCTGTGTGTAAGGATCTGTGTTCTACTGGTCATTTGTACCTTTATTTTGTAGGTATTGTTTATTCTTAGTTTTCACCTGACTTGTTTATTTTCCGGTTTTGCCTAGTTGTCCCGTGTCTACTTGTTTACACCTGATCTGTCACTCCCCGTTTACGTCTCTGTACCATTCGGGTGATCTCATTGGTGTTCGGGTTCCCTCTTGCTTCATACCTATCTCTGTGCACTTAGATTTACTAATTACCACTAACTTACTAATGATAGATAAGATCTACTAACTCAATTAACAAACTAATTTGTATATACTTACTAATCATACTAACGGCAGGGGTGTGTATAGTTACTAATCTCACTAATATATTAGAGCGCACATTTTCATGCTGTTCTGTCCTTGCTAATCATTCTCAGCTGCTTCTGATCTACTCTGCCTGTCATCTTACTCTATGCACGATTCCCTGAAACTCCAGGTCATCTGTCATTGTGTGGGTTTGGAATCCAGTCCGCGTTTTCCCTAGTTGTCTCTGTGGTTGTTTAATTGTTTCCCAGATGTATGTCATTGTCTCTCGTTTGGAACCCCGCCTTCTCACACACCTGATTCTCTTTGTGTCATTTGTATCTTGTGCATTTAAACCCCGTGTTACTTCCAGTCTGTGTCGGATCGTTGTGATTACCTTTTCCAGTGCCTGTTATCTTCTAAAGCCTGAGATCTGTAGTATTATTCCGCGACACCTGTTTGCTCTACTATTCTTTTGCCTTGCCCTTATCTGTCCAGTCTGCCTGTTCGGTTTTGACCTCGTTTGTTTATCTACCATTCTCCTGCCTGACCCTGTTGTACCTACCTACCTCTGATCACCTGGTTTGACCCCTGTACGGATTAACTACCATTCTCCTGCCTGATCCTTGTGTACCTACCTACCTCTGATCACCTGGTCTGAACCCTGTACGGATTAAAGAACTCTTTTGCCTAATCCTGTGGTCTGCGTCTGGGTCCTTACCCCTCCCGCTACGGAGATCGTAACAGTACGATCCGACCATTCTTGGACCCAGCAGACCCAAGCCACCTGCACGCCGCCCTCCTGCGGCAAGGAGCCATGAGTGGCCAACAGGCAGTCATCGAGTCCGTGACCCAAGATCTGCGGTTTCTGATGGCCTGGGAGATCGATCCCTTCGGCCCGGATCCCTATGAGAACTACCTCATGGGGATCTGGGGGCAGAACCCGGAGTTTGCCCGCCGTCATGCCGACCACCACCCATCACTCCAGACTCCTCCACCCAGCTCCCACTCCGTTAGGCTCGGAGTGGTCTCCCTCCATCCTGATAACTCTGAGCCTAGCCACAACCTGGAAGCGGCTAAATTTAAGGGTACCCGTCTTGCCCTTTGCCCTAGGGGCTATGGACCCGGAAGGAAACGATGGAGTCCTGGTTCCCGGCTCCGTCGACGGGCTCAACCGCCCGTTGACGGGGGATCCATCGCCTTTCCGTCCCAGCCCAAGCCTCCTGTTCCGTCCCGTCACAGCTCCTCTGTTCCGTCCAGTCATAGCTCTCCTGCCCCGTTCCGTCCCAGCTCTCCTGTCCCTTCCTGTGCCAGCCCTCCTGTCCCTGCCCGTTCCAGCCCTCCTGTCCCGTTCAGTCCCAGCTCTCCTGTCCCGTTCAGTCCCAGCTCTCCTGCCCCGTTCAGTCCCAGCTCTCCTGCCCCGTTCAGTCCCAGCTCCCCTGCCCCGTTCAGCCCCAGCTCTCCTGTCCCGTTCAGTCCCAGCTCTCCTGTCCCGTTCAGTCCCAGCTCTCCTGTCCCGTTCAGTCCCAGCTCTCCTGTCCCGTTCAGTCCCAGCTCTCCGGTCCCGTTCAGTCCCAGCTCCCCTGTTCCTTCCCGCCCCAGCTCCCCTGTCCCGTCCCATCCCAGCTCCGCTGTTCCGTCCCGTCCCAGCTCCCCTGTTCCGTCCTGTGCCAGCCCTCCTGTCCCTGCCCGTTCCAGCCCTCCTGTCCCGTTCAGCCCCAGCTCTCCTGTCCCGTTCAGTCCCAGCTCTCCTGTCCCGTTCAGTCCCAGCTCTCCGGTCCCGTTCAGTCCCAGCTCCCCTGTTCCTTCCCGCCCCAGCTCCCCTGTCCCGTCCCATCCCAGCTCCGCTGTTCCGTCCCGTCCCAGCTCCCCTGTTCCGTCCCGTCCCAGCTCCCCTGTCCCGTCCCGTCCCAGCTCACCTGTTCCGCCCCGTCCCAGCTCCCCTGTTCCGTCCCGTCCCAACTCCCCTGTTCCGTCCCGTCCCAGTTCCCCTGTTCCGTCCCGTCCCAGCTCCGCTGTCCCGTCCCGTCCCAGCTCCGCTGTTCCGTCCCGTCCCAGCTCCCCTGTTCCGTCCCGTCCCAACTCCCCTGTTCCGTCCCGTCCCAACTCCCCTGTTCCGTCCCGTCCCAACTCCCCTGTTCCGTCCCGTCCCAACCCCCCTGTTCCGTCCCGTCCCAGACCCCCTGTTCCGTCCCGCCCCAGATTCCCTGTTCCGTCCCGTCCCAGCTCCCCTGTTCCGTCCCGTCCCAGCTCCGCTGTTCCGTCCCTTCCCAGCTCCGCTGCTCCGTCCCGTCCCAGCTCCGCGGTTCCGTCCCGTCCCAGCTCCGCTGTCCCGTCCCGTCCCAGCTCCCCTGTCCCGTCCCGGCCCAGCTCCGCTGTCCCGTCCGGTCCCAGCTCCGCTGTCCCTTCCTGTCCCAGTTCTCCTGTCCCTTCCCGTCCCAGTTCCCCTGTCCCTCCCCGGTCCATGCCTCCTGTCCCTCCCCGGTCCATGCCTACTGTCCCTCCCCGGTCCATGCCTCCTGTTCCTCCCCGGTCCATGCCTCCTGTCCCTCCCCGGTCCATGCCTCCTGTCCCTTCCCGGTCCATGCCTCCTGTCCCTCCCCGGTCCATGCCTCCTGTCCCTCCCCGGTCCATGCCTCCTGTCACTCCCCGGTCCATGCCTCCTGTCACTCCCCGGTCCATGCCTCCTGTCACTCCCCGGTCCATGCCTCCTGTCACTCCCCGGTCCATGCCTCCTGTCACTCCCCGGTCCATGCCTATGGCCCCGTCCGGTCCCGGACCTCCAGGCCCGTTTCGTTCCACGCCAACAGTCCCGTCCTGCTCCCTGCCTCCTCTCAAGTTGCCGAGCCCGCTAGTCTCCTCGCCTGAGCGGCCCAGTCCGCTAGTCTCCTCGCCTGAGCGGCCCAGTCCGCTAGTCTCCTCGCCTGAGCGGTCCAGTCCGCTAGTCTCCTCGCCTGAGCGGCCCAGTCCGCTAGTCTCCTCGCCTGAGCGGCCCAGTCCGCTAGTCTCCTCGCCTGAGCGGCCCAGTCCGCTAGTCTCCTCGCCTGAGCGGCCCAGTCCGCTAGTCTCCTCGCCTGAGCAGCCCAGTCCGCTAGTCTCCTCGCCTGAGCGGCCCAGTCCGCTAGTCTCCTCGCCTGAGCGGCCCAGTCCGCTAGTCTCCTCGCCTGAGCGGCCCAGTCCGCTAGTCTCCTCGCCTGAGCGGCCCAGTCCGCTAGTCTCCTCGCCTGAGCGGCCCAGTCCGCTAGTCTTCTCTCCTGAGCGGCCCAGTCCGCTAGTCTCCTCGCCTGAGCGGCCCAGTCCGCTAGTCTCCTCGCCTGAGCGGCCCAGTCCGCTAGTCTCCTCGCCTGAGCGGCCCAGTCCGCTAGTCTCCTCGCCTGAGCGGCCCAGTCCGCTAGTCTCCTCGCCTGAGCGGCCCAGTCCGCTAGTCTCCTCGCCTGAGCGGCCCAGTCCGCTAGTCTCCTCGCCTGAGCGGCCCAGTCCGCTAGTCCCCTCTCCTGAGCGGCCCAGTCCGCTAGTCTCCTCGCCTGAGCGGCCCAGTCCGCTAGTCTTCTCTCCTGAGCGGCCCAGTCCGCTAGTCTCCTCTCCTGAGCGATGCAGCCGTCGCCGCCGGCCTCCTGAGCGATGCAGCCGTCGCCGCCGGCCTCCTGAGCGATGCAGCCGTCGCCGCCGGCCTCCTGAGCGATGCAGCCGTCGCCGCCGGTCTCCTGAGCGATGCAGCCGTCGCCGCCGGCCTCCTGAGCGATGCAGCCGTCGCCGCCGGTCTCCTGAGCGATGCAGCCGTCGCCGCCGGCCTCCTGAGCGATGCAGCCGTCGCCGCCGGTCTCCTGAGCGATGTAGCCATCGCAGTCTGTCCTGTCTGCGCCACCGTCCTGAGTGGTCCTGTCTGCACCGTCATCCTCCTGAGCGGTCCTGTCTGCGCTGTCGTCCTCCTGAGCGGTCCTGTCTGTGCCACCGTCCTCCTGAGTGGTCCTGTCTGCACCGTCGCCCTCCTGAGCGGTACTGTCTGCGCCATCGTCCGCCTGAACGGTCCTGTCTGCGCCGCCGTCCTTGTTTCCCTCCTCCGGACCCCCTCCACCCACCCTGCTCTGTATTTCGGACATTACAAACTTTGAACATTACTCCACTACCTGCTGTCCCAGTATCCCTCCTCCGGTCCCCCTCCACCCACCCTGCTCAGCACTCAGACATTTCTCTCCGAGCCCTTTTCACCCTCCTGAAACTAAGTACCTGCTACTCCATTAGTCCTCCTCCGGTCCCCCACCACCCACCCTGCTTAGTGTTTGTCACTGCTGGGGACGTCTGGAAGCCGTCCCTTGGGGGGGGGGTACTGTAAGGATCTGTGTTCTACTGGTCATTTGTACCTTTATTTTGTAGGTATTGTTTATTCTTAGTTTTCACCTGACTTGTTTATTTTCCGGTTTTGCCTAGTTGTCCCGTGTCTACTTGTTTACACCTGATCTGTCACTCCCCGTTTACGTCTCTGTACCATTCGGGTGATCTCATTGGTGTTCGGGTTCCCTCTTGCTTCACACCTATCTCTGTGCACTTAGATTTACTAATTACCACTAACTTACTAATGATAGATAAGATCTACTAACTCAATTAACAAACTAATTTGTATATACTTACTAATCATACTAACGGCAGGGGTGTGTATAGTTACTAATCTCACTAATATATTAGAGCGCACATTTTCATGCTGTTCTGTCCTTGCTAATCATTCTCAGCTGCTTCTGATCTACTCTGCCTGTCATCTTACTCTATGCACGATTCCCTGAAACTCCAGGTCATCTGTCATTGTGTGGGTTTGGAATCCAGTCCGCGTTTTCCCTAGTTGTCTCTGTGGTTGTTTAATTGTTTCCCAGATGTATGTCATTGTCTCTCGTTTGGAACCCCGCCTTCTCACACACCTGATTCTCTTTGTGTCATTTGTATCTTGTGCATTTAAACCCCGTGTTACTTCCAGTCTGTGTCGGATCGTTGTGATTACCTTTTCCAGTGCCTGTTATCTTCTAAAGCCTGAGATCTGTAGTATTATTCCGCGACACCTGTTTGCTCTACTATTCTTTTGCCTTGCCCTTATCTGTCCAGTCTGCCTGTTCGGTTTTGACCTCGTTTGTTTATCTACCATTCTCCTGCCTGACCCTGTTGTACCTACCTACCTCTGATCACCTGGTTTGACCCCTGTACGGATTAACTACCATTCTCCTGCCTGATCCTTGTGTACCTACCTACCTCTGATCACCTGGTCTGAACCCTGTACGGATTAAAGAACTCTTTTGCCTAATCCTGTGGTCTGCGTCTGGGTCCTTACCCCTCCCGCTACGGAGATCGTAACACTGTGATTTACAAGGTTGTTCTGGTAAGACACATTAAATGAAATGTGTGCAGGTACAGAAATAATACACACTCAACAGGCAGACACGCAGTGGAAATATACAGTATATGCATGCATTATATTACATTCTTTATATCTATAATAAGAATTCACTGATTTTAACACACTCTGTTATTGTTCTAGTCTAAAATGGGCTACTAGAATTTGGCTACTACTTAAACGATCACGAATATGGGTGTAATTAGTTCAACAAGTGAGTTGTGAAGACCTTCAGCTTGTTCAGTAGTCGTTGTACTTGCAGCGTTTCGCTTGTTGGATATAAAAACAGCAGAGCGGAGTGTTATCGGAGAGACGCATTAGCAGAGGTGTGTCCAAGTCGCTGTGTGGTCCACGTGGTCGGCCCGGCGGACCGAGCCTCGCCCTTGGTCAACACGGCCCCGGCATGTTCCTTCAGACCCTCTGAGGGTCCCCGCAATGTTCTTTCCCAGAAAATGACTCGCATTCAAAGTGCCGGCGGTACGCCAAGGACAGCCTCTGAACCCCCGCCCCCCACCCCCCAAAAAAGAGGCAATTGGTGAGAAGGTCATTAGATGAGATATGAATTTTCACTAGAAACGTTGAGTCAACAAAGTGAATTTTAAAAAGCGAGCGTGCGCCTGCCCTATTGCCCTTTTTTTGTGCAAGAATGAGAGGATGATGCAATGAAGAGAAATAGAAAAGGTGTGGAGGAGAGGAGGGTCCAGCGGCACAGAGGAATAGAAATGTCAAACCCCCCAACCTCCCCTCCCCACCCCGCCGCTGATGGAAAAGCTCATTGTAAGAAAAAGAAAAAGAAAAAGAGAACATTGGAAAGACAAAAGAGTACTGGTAAAAGGGACGGACGGACGGACGGTGACAGACACAAGCCCCCCCATCTTTATTACAACAGCGGTTTGCTCTGGGCCTGCGACTGTACCCCCCCGCCCCCCCGCACTCCAGCCATCCCGCGCGAGTCGACTCTTCGTCCGGATTAAGCCGATTAACCCGGCCTTCCTCCTCAACAGGTGCGGCGTCACGCTCAGATGGGAATGCGAGACGCCCGTCCAACCCAGCCGGAAGAGGAGGACGAGGAGGAGGAGGAGGGGGGATGAGCATGGAGGAGGTGGTGGAAATGGAGGAACGTGGTCTTACTGTAACGAGAGAGAGAGAAAGAGAAAGAGAGAGACAAGTCGCCACTGACTGCCAGAGAGCTCTGCCGTTTGGCGGGGTCTGAACTGTACCGCTGGGAGAAGGGCGCTTCACGGTTTCCAAAATGTTTGGAGCCACGAGTGACTCCCTGGAAAAAAGTCTGCTGATTAGTTCAAACATGTCATGTGATTGGGAGCTCTGTGTAGCTCCCCCCACCATGAGGTTCTTGAAGCCTCATATCCCATCTGGATGGCCTGGAATGTTCTGTTAGCTTCCACTACCTGCTGCTCTGTATTTCACAAGGGATATTTCCAACATGTGGGTATGAGTGACAGTGACACTGAAATTATGTTTTTTTATAATCTGTCCTACCACTGGTGTGGCAGTGTGGTATAATGGTTAGGGGACTGGACTGGCAGTATACATCCAGTACTTAAGAGTATATTCAGTATATATAGCATATATCCAGCTGTATAAATGGATACAATATCAAATGCAAGAAGTTCACCACTGGTTAATGTATGGGTTTAATAACGATCACATTAATCACCACTGGTTAGTGTATGGGTTTAATATAAATCACATTAATCACCACTGGTTAGTGTATGGGTTTAATAACGATCACATTAATCACCACTGGTTAGTGTATGGGTTTAATAAAAATCACATTAATCACCACTGGTTAGTGTATGGGTTTAATAACGATCCCATGAATCACCACTGGTTAGTGTATGGGTTTAATAACGATCACATTAATCACCACTGGTTAGTGTATGGGTTTAATAACGATCACATTAATCACTAGTTAGTGTATGGGTTTAATAACGATCACATTAATCACCACTAGTTAGTGTATGGGTTTAATAACGATCACATTAATCACCACTAGTTAGTGTATGGGTTTAATAATGATCACATTAATCACCACTAGTTAGTGTATGGGTTTAATAACGATCACATTAATCACCACTAGTTAGTGTATGGGTTTAATAACGTTCACATTAATCACCACTAGTTAGTGTATGGGTTTAATAACGTTCACATTAATCACCACTGGTTAGTGTATGGGTTTAATAACGATCACATTAATCACCACTGGTTAGTGTATGGGTTTAATAATGATCACATGAATCACCACTAGCTAGTGTATGGGTTTAATAACGATCATATTAATCACCACTGGTTAGTGTATGGATTTAATAATGATCACATGAATCACCACTGGTTAGTGAATGGATTTAATAACGTTCACATTAATCACCACTGGTTAGTGTATGGGTTTAATAACGATCACATTAATCACCACTAGTTAGTGTATGGGTTTAATAACGTTCACATTAATCACCACTAGTTAGTGTATGGGTTTAATAACGTTCACATTAATCACCACTGGTTAGTGTATGGGTTTAATAACGATCACATTAATCACCACTGGTTAGTGTATGGGTTTAATAACGATCACGTTAATCAACACTAGTTAGTGTATGGGTTTAATAACGATCACATGAATCACCACTAGTTAGTGTATGGGTTTAATAACGATCATATTAATCACCACTGGTTAGTGAATGGATTTAATAACAATCACAAAAACGTAATGGGCCACGCAAAAATAATTAGCGTTTAATTTAAAAACGCTGTGTTTTAACGGCATCAAATCCCCGGTAATTAATTTGGGCCTAAAAGTGATGGAAATGCATGCAGTCATTATTTCATTAAGCGTTGTAATTGCCTTTGGTCTCAGGGAAAGTACTTTCGGTGGTTACAGCCGAAAGCACTTACAGGAAATTATATTGCTTGGCACCTGGATTTCACGAAAACATCGTCTCTCCTCTCCAGGGCCAACATTTGTGAAAAAAAACCTGTTTGCCAACCCGGCAACCCCTCTGTTTGTCCAACAGTAGAGTCTTGCCAACTTCCAGCCACAGACACCATAAAAAACCCAGACAAGCAGTCTGACTGGTAATTTATATTTGCACTATGGATATATATCTCTGTAGTGCAAATACAATATTCGTTTGGGGCTGGTTTGAGTGAATAGGAGGGGTGAAGTGAACCTTTATGGTATAAAGCTTTAAACAACTATTGAAACAAAACGGTTAAAATTCAACTTACTGTGACAGCTAGGCACGAATCTACAGCCGTATCAATAAAAACAATACTTTTTGTTGTCTAAAAACACATATTCAATCTGTGTGTGTGTGTGTGTGTGTGTGTGTGGGGTTCTGTAAGTAGTGACCATGAAAAATGAGTTAAGCAAATTTTAAGTGCATTAAAGATTATTTCCAGAAAATTCATTTTAGGTTTTTTTGTTTATACTGATGTGTAGGCTGATAAAGCACTGAGGGATGCCAGGGGGTATGGCTGCCTCTTGTGGTCCAGGGGTGGGGGTTGGGGCACAGGGAGGCATCTCACAGGGTACCGAAATTGCCCCCCCCCCCCCCAAAAAAAAAAACCCGGCTCAAAACCTGATGGTTGCCCCTGCTTCTGGCACTTGAGAGAAGGGCGGGGCGCGGTTCACTTTTGGCTCTGCTGTTTTCACTCTTTTTTGGGAGACTTTGTTTCTCCGGAGAGGCCCGCTACCCTCCCAGAAAAGCCCCCGACGGGGCCAGTGCTGCAGTGTTGAAGTCCCTGACCGAACACACTGTAGAACCCAAATGCAAAGCAGCTTCGAAAAAAAGTCAACTTTAATGTGATTTTCTTTTCCATTCCTCTCTCTCTCTCTCTCTCTCTCTCTTTTTCTCTCACCCCTGTTCTTCTTCTCACACAGTGACAGTAAGACAAAGCAGCGTACCCGGGGCTCGTGTTTCAGTAAGTCTCTATGGAGAACATTAAAGCTCAAGTTAAAACTGTCTAATTTTGTGTAATTTAATAAGTCAGTCTTAACTCCAGCTTTAACGTTTTCTGTAGAGAATGACTGACACATGAGGTCCAGTTATGCTGCTTTATGAAAGAAGGCTTCTACAGACCCTTTGCTATAAAAGAGGTCTATCAACTCTCAGCCTTTTATGTTGTGGTAGTAGTGTTATTTATTGGGTTACCTCACACGAGAGGCCAAATCCATGTAGGCAGAATGTCTCTCTGTCAGTTAGGGTCTGTTATCCTAGGACAAGAGCACCCTGAAGCACAGACCTGGAACAGCTGGGTGCACCTCCTAACTTTTTTTTTAAACGAATTTTTGAAAATAGTTTAAACTAATTCAGTGTAAGTGGTTGGGAGCGGCGTTTGCGTGTGTCTTTTATTTACGAAAGAAGGACCGATCCGGCCAGTCGCTATGGAAACGAGTATCGTGGGAAAAACTGGTGAAGTCTCATTCGGCAATAAATTATCATTTTAAAAACACAAGCAGCATTATCCAAACACTACTTCTGAGTGTCGTGTGCCTCGCTGCATAGCAAAATGTTTTGCGTCAAACAAAATCCGACGGGAGTACATTCGATCCCTCTTGGACTCGTATAAGGCTGTAATATTTCAATTAACGCTGAAGCGTTTTACCATATGACGCTCTGGCAGGAGAGACAGACAGACAGACAGACAAAAATTCATAACCCAGAAACCCCAGCTGTTGTTGGAAAGGAGCGAAAAAATGCAAATGCGTCTTTTTTGCATTTTTTCTCTTTGCATTTGAAACATCCTGGTTTAATCACCCGGGCTAAGGGAAGGCGAAAGAGAGAGCTTTGAATAACCAAATCGGGCCCGTTTTCACCGCGGATTATCAGATCCGCAGGAACGTTCCGCCGAACCCGCCGCGCCTCCATGCAAAACCCGCCGGCCGTCCCGATCTTTATCGCCGTTCTGTGTCTCTGAGCGAGATGCAGAACGGGAACAAACCGCCGCGCTGCGACAGCTATCTCGTGCAGGAATGCATGGCTGTTTAGCTGCCATTACCATTTACATTTCTTCAGGCGGAGGAACATACGCATACGCAGTATCGATACACACAAACACGCTTGCATACAAGTACACCCGCACTCGCATACTTAATCGCACGAAAACACATTTACACATATGTGTGCGCACTCACCAGCTTACAGCACATGCCCATTTACAATGACAAACACCCACACGGCCAAATGGTCTTTCAAGATGGCGAATACACCCGTGTACATATTTTCACACGCAGGCATAGGTGCATATGGACACATGCATCCCCACACTCCATGCAGATGTACGTATTTATGCGTGCACTAACATACACAAGCACGGTACACATCCAGACAGGAACGCATACACACACATGCTGCATTCACACCGGTGCCTAGGCCTCCTGCAGACCCTGCTGTGCACAGCCGAGGCACAACTCAGAGCAGACAACCCCCGTGCACCCCCCCCCCGCCCCCGGCCGGTCTCCCCCTCTGTGAACTCCTCAAACCCCATAGAACTCTCAGCCCTTTGAAAGTTCATCACGCCGGAGAGGTTTAATCTGCAGTGGAAGCTCTGTGTGTGTGTGTGTGTGTGTGTGTGTGTCTCTCTGCATGTGTGCCTGACACTGCTGGGACCCCTGTGCGAAGGGGGGGAATAGATGTGAAAAGCTACGACAACTCCTGTGACTCCAGCGGGTCCGAACCTCAGAGCCGCAGCGCAGCGCCGTCTCCCCCACAGGGAGGAACGACTGACCCAGAACACCCCTGGACCTGGCGTCAGCGAGGGGGAAACCCAGAGAACGCGTTCGGCCAGAGAGACTGCAGAAACTACCGATTATCTTTGTGGGGGTCAATTTGTCAACGTAGGAGCAGTACTGGGCAGCGACTGCTCCGTGGAGTCAAGCGCGTTTACACTAACTGAAACGACAATTAGATCTGCGTACGAAAAGGATGGGCTAATATTGCTTAAACACTTGGTTCTCACTGCAGAAAGGCTTACAAATTAAATAACAGAACATTAGAGAAATTAGAGTATGTACATGCCAACATGCACAAACGTGACTGTACGGTACTTAACGTCCCATTCATTAAAGTTCAGCTGCGCCCCCCCCCAGGCATACAGGGTAATTAGATTACAAGCGGATGGAATTTTCAACACTGCTGTCTCCCGGCATATGCTTACCATATTCATCAAAAGCGGCCATGTGGCTTGATAGCTTGTATTTTAGGTTGCAGGTTCGATTCCTGGCTGTGGTGCTGCGGTTGTACCCTTGAGCGAGATACTTAACCTGAATTGCTTCAGTAAGCGCCTCACTGTATGAATGGATTGTGTGTAAAATCTGCAACCAGTGTAAATCGCTGGATAAGAGTCTCTGCTAAACTCCGAAATGTCATGTAAACGTAAAAGCACATTATCAGAGAAACACTTTTCAATCTAAAAGAAAAACATTCCCCCCATACGTTTAGGTCCAAAAGGCTGAATTCATTAGTGGTGAAGGGGTCTCTTCGCTCTGTCAGAAGTGTAAAAGCTCAGGTTACCCCAAAGGCACACAGGAAGTGTGCGAGATATGCATGTCATTAGATGGTGCCGATAGCGCATTACCTTTCTGCCAGATTTAAAGCTTAAAACTGCCATAAAACTGCAAGGAGGTTTCTACGTGCCGCTCTGTCAAGTTGAATCCCAGCCAATCAGTGGTTTCCTTGCTCCAGGATACTGAAAATAAAGCTGCATAGTCAGTCCAGTCTAGCTCATCTGATGACAGGCGCTTGGAGCGACATGTCTGCCGTTCGCTCCACAGTGAGAAAGCATTTTGGGGAGACATTTTGAGTGAATTGTGACACTGTACACCGACACTGATAAAGAAGTCATACTGTGGTATAGGCTGGCACCTCTAACAGGACAAAACCATATTTAATCTTAAACTGGTTTAAGCTGTGTGGTGTAGACAGCTGCTTTACCAGAAAAAAGCACATTACAGGCATTTAGCAGACGCTCTTATCCAGAGCAACTTACAAACTTTTTAGCATTTTTTTTTTTTTTTTAACATATTATCCATTTATATAGCTGGATATACTGAAGCAATGCAGGTTAAGTACCTTGCTCAAGGGGTACAACGGCAGTGTCCGACCCGGGAATCGAACCTGCTACCTTTCGGTTACAAGGCGAATTCCTTAACCATTATACTACACTGCCGCCCTACAAAGCACAACTTTTTTTGCGTGGTATAGACTGATGCTTTATCAAAGTAAATTGGTATAGATTACTCCTTTATCAGAAGAAATGCAGAGCTCAGGGTTATGAGTGGTATAGACTTCAGCTGTATCACAGGAGAGGGAGAGTTCAGGGTTATCAAGTGGTATAGACTGCAGATTATCAGAGGAGAGGTAGAGTTCAGGGTTACTGAGTGGTATAGACTGCAGATTACCAGAGGAGAGGTAGAGTTCAGGGTTACTGAGTGGTATAGACTGCAGATTATCAGAGGAGAGGTAGAGTTCAGGGTTACTGAGTGGTATAGACTGCAGATTATCAGAGGAGAGGTAGAGTTCAGGGTTACTGAGTGGTATAGACTGCAGCTGTAGACGAAGCCAGGCGCATGAAAAACTCGGGGTGACCGAGGCTGTGATTTGCGATAAGGATGCGCCCCGGATTCCTCCAAGAATACTAAGTGCACCGAAGACAGTGAGATCTTTCAGGAGCCGGGGCCCGGGGCCTGGGGGGCCGGGGCAAGCCGGGAAGGGCTGCTCCGGTCGCCCATTATACGGCCATGACAGAAAACCCTGTTCTCCGCCACAAACAAGCGAGGCGGGGGGGGGGGGGGTGTCGAAAAAAGCGTTAGAATAGAGGGCGTAGCTAGCGTCTGGGGAGGAAAGGCTCCTTTTCTTCTTTCACTCTTTTTCCAGAAAGGATGAAGGCTTCCTCACCACATCCGGCAGGATCCTCTTCCCCCCCCCTCCCCCCCCCCAATTTAATAACCCAATTTATAAAATGGCATTTAAAAATACAACTGCAAATACCAAAAAAAGCAGCCACTGAAAATAAGTCTTTTATCCTTTTCATCTGAATGCTGTGGTCAGGAAATCAGCTATAATGGGGGAAATTCCCACACAGACACACGAACGCCGCACTTCAGGTGCAACTCATCGTTCTGCAGAGTCTGATATACGATCCGTCACATGCTGACCGGACAGAGCAGATGGCAACATTTCCTTTCTTTTTTTCTTTCTTTCTTTCTTTCTTTTCCCTCGTCTCTTTCTCTTTCCTTCCTCTTCCTTTCTCCTCGGTAAGCCGGATGAGTCTCTTCTTACTGATCCCCCATTACAATGCAGAAATCTGGCTTTGGCAACCCGCGCCCCGATAACAGCTCTGCCTCTCGGCTCCCCAGGAGCTTCCGCCCCCCGGCCCCCTGCCTGCCTGCCGCCGGCCCCCCGCCTGCCCGCCGCCCGCTGCCGCAGAGCTAGTTCAGCGCTCACATTTCCGTCAGCCTTCTTCCAAGTTTTTAGAAAAATGTATTTTACGCGGAGTAGATCTAGGACCCACAAATCCAGCGGGAGAGCGGTGTGCTGCGGTGGGGGTCTCGTTTGAGGGGAAACGGAACAGAGTGTGACGGCACCTTGGGAACATGTGACTCTTGGACTGGAGTAATCCAGCACAGGCTCTCGTGAGTGATGTGTAGGGGCTCTTGTGAGTGATGTGTAGGGGCTCTCGTGAGTGATGTGTAGGGGCTCTTGTGAGTGATGTGTAGGGGCTCTCGTGAGTGATGTGTAGGGGCTCTTGTGAGTGATGTGTAGGGGCTCTTGTGAGTGATGTGTATGGGGTCCTGTGAGTGATGTGTAGGGGCTCTTGTGAGTGATGCGTATGGGCTCTTGTGAGTGATGTGTAGGGGGTCCTGTGAGTGATGTGTAGGGGCTCTTGTGAGTGATGCGTATGGGCTCTTGTGAGTGATGTGTAGGGGCTCTCGTGAGTGATGTGTAGGGGCTCTTGTGAGTGATGTGTATGGGGTCCTGTGAGTGATGTGTAGGGGCTCTTGTGAGTGATGTGTAGGGGCTCTTGTGAGTGATGTGTAGAGGCTCTTGTGAGTGATGTGTAGATGTTCTTGTGAGTGATGTGTAGAGGTTCTTGTGAGTGATGTGTAGAGGTTCTTGTGAGTGATGTGTAGAGTTCTTCTGAGTGATGTGTAGAGGTTCTTGTGAGTGATGTGTAGAGGCTCTTGTGAGTGATGTGTAGAGGTTCTTGTGAGTGATGTGTAGAGGTTCTTGTGAGTGATGTGTAGAGGTTCTTGTGAGTGATGTGTAGAGTTCTTCTGAGTGATGTGTAGAGGTTCTTGTGAGTGATGTGTAGAGGCTCTTGTGAGTGATGTGTAGATGTTCTTGTGAGTGATGTGTAGAGGTTCTTGTGAGTGATGTGTAGAGGTTCTTGTGAGTGATGTGTAGAGTTCTTCTGAGTGATGTGTAGAGTTCTTCTGAGTGATGTGTAGAGGTTCTTGTGAGTAATGTGTAGAGGTTCTTGTGAGTGATGTGTAGGGGCTCTTGTGAGTGATGTGTAGGGGCTCTTTTGAGTGATGTGTAGGGACTCTTTTAAGTGTAGAGGCTCTTGTGAGTGATGTGTAGTGTGGTTGGCTAATACATGGTTGGCTATAAGGCTGTAAGTCAGCAAGGGTCTGAGGTATCAAACAAGCCTCAAACCATCACTCTGCTGCCAGATATGCAGTAGATATGGATGGATGACTTTGAGGGTTGTTTCTCCTGACTCATTTTCCTATTAAACTCTATGGAAAAATAAGTTGGGAAAATAACCCTTAAAGTGCTCCATCCATATCTACTGCATATCTACTGCATATCTGACAGCAGAGTGATGGTTTGAGGCTCGTTTAATACCTCAGACCCTTGATGACTTACATCCATTTAGCCAACCATGTGTTCCATACTATTCCTGTGTAATTCACATCTTAATCTAGTCCCACCGCCCAATTCCCATAGAGATCCATTCAAATGCAGATAGGTTATAATATCTCTTGTAAGAGTACCAGAAAATAAGATATCAAGAGTTTTTTGATTGTTGTTGGATCACAGACATCAGAAAGTCATGGCATGCAAAGGATATGCAACCAAATATGAAATATGATGACTTTCATGTTAATTTGTTCAATTACTTTTGGTCCCCTAAAATAGCTGTATAAAAACAGCTGCAATTGCTACATGGTTAACCTGATATGGATGTAAAAACACTTATGGACTTCACTGTATGTGTGTGTATGTGTATGTGTGTATATATGTGTGTGTTACTGTGGGAGTGGAGGGCTTGTGCATCTGACCCACCTGCTCCCTTCTCTCTTCAGCTGGATGTGGATCAGCAGCTGCATTCTCTCACAAAGCGCCTCTTTGTGATCTTCCTGAGGCGCAAACACAACTGCACCCGGAGCAGAGAAAGAGCGGGAGACGAGAACAACCTCTGCGCAAATTCACTGTACAAGCTCACTGTGACTGCAACAGGCTCTGTGAAAACTCACTGCGCAAGCTCACTGTGACTGCAACAGGCTCTGTGAAAACTCACTGCGCAAGCTCACTGTGACTGCAACAGGCTCTGCACAAGCTCACTGTACAAGCTCACTGTGACTGCAACAGGCTCTGCGCAAATTCACTGTACAAGCTCACTGTGACTGCAACAGGCTCTGTGAAAACTCACTGCGCAAGCTCACTGTGACTGCAACAGGCTCTGTGAAAACTCACTGTACAAGCTCACTGTGACTGCAACAGGCTCTGTGCAAACTCACTGTACAAGCTCACTGACACTGCAACAGGCTCTGCACAAACTCACTGTACAAGCTCACTGTGACTGCAACAGGCTCTGCACAAGCTCACTGTACAAGCTCACTGCGACTGCAACAGGCTCTGCACAAACTCACTGAAGCTCACTGTGACTGCAACAGGCTCTGCACAAGCTCACTGTACAAGCTCACTGCGACTGCAACAGGCTCTGCACAAGCTCACTGTACAAGCTCACTGTGACTGCAACAGGGTCTGTGCAAACTCACTGTACAAGCTCACTGTGACTGCAACAGGGTCTGTGCAAACTCACTGTACAAGCTCACTGTGACTGCAACAGGCTCTGTGAAAACTCACTGCGCAAGCTCACTGCGACTGCAACAGGCTCTGTGCAAACTCACTGTACAAGCTCACTGACACTGCAACAGGCTCTGCACAAACTCACTGAAGCTCACTGTGACTGCAACAGGCTCTGCACAAGCTCACTGTACAAGCTCACTGCGACTGCAACAGGCTCTGCACAAGCTCACTGTACAAGCTCACTGTGACTGCAACAGGGTCTGTGCAAACTCACTGTACAAGCTCACTGTGACTGCAACAGGCTCTGTGCAAACTCACTGTACAAGCTCACTGTGACTGCAACAGGCTTTGTGCAAACTCACTGTACAAGCTCACTGTGACTGCAACAGGCTTTGTGCAAACTCACTGCGTAAGCTCACTGCGACTGCAACAGGCTCTGTGCAAACTCACTGTACAAGCTCACTGTGACTGCAACAGGCTTTGTGCAAACTCACTGTACAAGCTCACTGTGACTGCAACAGGCTTTGTGCAAACTCACTGCGTAAGCTCACTGCGACTGCAACAGGCTCTGTGCAAACTCACTGTACAAGCTCACTTCGACTGCAACAGGTACTGCATAAACTACAAGCTCACCGTGACAGTTTCTGTGCAACCTCCCAGCACTAGCTCACTGCAGTAAGCTCTTCCCTGACTGCAACAGGCTCTGCGCTCCATCCTCTGTGCACTGTGCAAGCAAATACTTTTTCGAGCTAAGAGTAAAAGCCTTCCTTTTTGTATTCAAAATTTTTTTCATTTAAGAGAAGGAAATTATAAGTTAAGAGGGTTGTGTATTTTTGAATCATGTAATGTGAGAACGAATGTAAAATATAGATGTGTCTCAGTTTTGGGAGTTAAGTTATGGAATGGTCTTAGTGATGAGATTAAGTTGTGTAGATCTATGTTGAGTTTTAAAAAAGCCTTAAAATGCAAGATAATTAAGGATTACAACTGAAATAATCAATATATAAATTATATCAAATTATAAAGCAATGTATAAATATTGAGCAATATCATCTTTCTTTTTTTCTTTTTTGTTTTCTTCTCATTTTGTAAGGCGGACATCCTAGGGATGCCTGAGAATCTAAGTTATACCTGATGGATGGTGCAGGATAGGCAAAATAAGCCTTGGGCTTCAGCCTATTACTTTTTCGGTACTAGTGTGAATTTCATTGTGTGAAATGTATGCTTGTAAACGGGTATGTTGATGTTTTTGTTGGTAAATATTCACACAAATTTTAACGTGTGTTCCTACACAATGTATGACCGAAATAAATAAAAAATCTAACACAAGCTCATATCCACTGCACAGCTTTCAGCGAGGCTGCTCTTGGTAGCGGACACACCCCCAGCCTCCCAACCCCATCCCACTGACCCAAATCCCCACTCCACCATCCACCCCACCCAAAAGCTCACCCCACAGGGGGACACCACCCTCCCAGATAACACATGTTTCAAGGACATGAGAGAACATTCGGGGTAAATTCTAATTTGGTGTGAGGTAGAAGTTATGATGAGAACATATTTATAGTGCCAAAAAGCTTTTGGCGTGCCATTATTATTTAGTTATGAAAAAGCATGATGATGAGAATTTTAAAGATTTTTTCCAAATGTAAGTACATTCCAAATTTGTTAAATATTGCAAAATTTCTAACCGTAATAACAAAAGTAATAAAACCATTCCTGCATTATTCGTTGTGACAAAAAAATAACTTCCGAAGGACAGCCAGGAATCCAGAAAAAAAGGAAGCGTCGGGAGCACGTAGCCCAACTTTCTGGGAACATGCTGGCAACAAAGAAAAAATGTTAGCTGGGATTATCTCCCAGCAAAACAACGCCTAGAAGGTTCTCTGAAGTGTCATGGTTGAGTGAGAGGAGAGAAAGAAGAGGTTTGTGCGTTTGAGTGTCATTGTGTGCGCATTGGAATGACTGCAGGAGTATAAAACCATATCTTGTTAAGGCTGTAACACCTTGTGAGATTTAAGGGTTGGTGAGATTAACGGCAAACACTAAAAGCACCCTAACTTCTCCTCAGGGTCCTGATTAGAGAACAAGTTATCACCACCGGTATAGGAGAGTACACGACATCAGTAAATCTACCTTTAGATCTCTGTCAGTAATATAAGAGACTGTACTCCAAGGAAAGGTGGAAATCACAGACCACTCTCAAGTGTGTCGGCATACACCTGGAGAGACGAGCCCGGCTTGTCTGAAATGGATCCATTTCACTTCCTGCTCATCTTCGGGAACTTTGGTCAGAACAGTGGGCACAGTGTGTTTGTGTGTGCATGTGTGTGTGGGTGTCAGTGCGAGTACGTGTCTGTGTGTGGGTGGGTGTGTGTGCACGTGCATGCATGCGTGTGTGTGTGTGCGTGCGTGCGTGCGTGTGTGTGTGTGTGTGTGTGTGCTGGTGATTGTATATACTTGTGGCTGAGGATGTCGGCCCACCGCATGGGCTTCAGCTGCTGTTGAGCTGCAGGAGACAGAGTCAGTGATCCCAAACTGGGGAGAAACAAAAACGGGAAACAAATTTTTCCCAGGACAAGGTAAGGAAACCAGCTGTGTCTTCATCAGCCGTATGCAGGGGAGTGAGTGTTCTTCAAAGAAGCAGGATCACAGCGGCCAATCACATCACAGTAAACATAAGAAATGACTGCGTTTATGGCCAACATAATGAGACTCATACATACGTGAAATGGAATGAGGTTTATTCCACAACACTTTAATTTCTACAAATGGCTATGCTGCATCATCCTCAACCTTTATTTTCTTCGGCGGCCACACTGAGAATAAAACCTCTTTCTACAAGTGAGACCTAGCCAGGGTATGAGAGGGCCACTTTGTGCCAAATAAGTCACTAAAAACCTGGGACACATGTACTCTCACGTATCGTGGAAATGTAACAAACGGTACAAAACAAAGAAAACTCACGACCATCCTGCTTTTAAGCCCTTTATAGCATGTCTTCTCTCCCTGTTTCCACCCCCAACACTCATCTGCAAAGGAAACAGGAAGTGACCTGCGTGACCCCTGACCTCTGGCCTGTGCGGGACCTCCCACTGGACAGTGTCTCTCTGGAAGCCCACGGATCTCCCCATCTACAGTGCCCCCCCTCTCCACAGGCGTCCTCGCAGGTGGGTCCTCGGCTTCGACCCCACTGACCCCCCCAACCCCTACCCCCAAAGCTCTGTATGGGGGCTCCATTGTAGCCCCCCCGGTCTCCCCCCACACAGACTCTGCTGCAAACACTGGGTACAGACTGAACCCTGGCTCACCTCCTGCTGTGGATTTCACATCGGCTTTAGAATGCATACTGCTCACCTGTGCATTACCTGTGCTGAAGCTAAAGCTATAGCCACTAACCTAGTGGTCTCCAACCCCGTTACTGGAAATCTACCATCCTGTAGTGTTTCACTCCAACCCAAACAAAGCACACCTCATTCAACAGCTAGAGATCTACCGTCCTGTAGTGTTTCACTCCAACCCTAACAAAGCACACCTCATTCAACAGCTAGAGATCTACCGTCCTGTAGTGTTTCACTCCAACCCTAACAAAGCACACCTCATTCAACAGCTAGAGATCTACCGTCCTGTAGTGTTTCACTCCAACCCTAACAAAGCACACCTCATTCAACAGCTAGAGATCTACCATCCTGTAGTGTTTCACTTCAACCCTAACAAAGCACACCTCATTCAAGAGCTAGAGATCTACCATCCTGTAGTGTTTCACTCCAACCCAAACAAAGCACACCTCATTCAACAGCTAGAGATCTACCGTCCTGTAGTGTTTCACTCCAACCCTAACAAAGCACACCTCATTCAACAGTTAGAGATCTACCATCCTGTAGTGTTTCACTCCAACCCTAACAAAGCACACCTCATTCAACAGCTAGAGATCTACCATCCTGTAGTGTTTCACTCCAACCCTAACAAAGCACACCTCATTCAACAGCTAGAGATCTACCATCCTGTAGTGTTTCACTCCAACCCGAACAAAGCACACCTCATTCAACAGCTAGAGATCTACCGTCCTGTAGTGTTTCACTCCAACCCTAACAAAGCACACCTCATTCAACAGCTAGAGATCTACCATCCTGTAGTGTTTCACTCCAACCCTAACAAAGCACACCTCATTCAACAGCTAGAGATCTACCATCCTGTAGTGTTTCACTCCAACCCTAACAAAGCACACCTCATTCAACAGCTAGAGATCTACCATCCTGTAGTGTTTCACTCCAACCCTAACAAAGCACACCTCATTCAACAGCTAGAGATCTACCATCCTGTAGTGTTTCACTCCAACCCTAACAAAGCACACCTCATTCAACAGCTAGAGATCTACCACCCTGTAGTGTTTCACTCCAACCCTAACAAAGCACACCTCATTCAACAGCTAGAGATCTACCATCCTGTAGTGTTTCACTCCAACCCTAACAAAGCACACCTCATTCAACAGCTAGTGATCTACCGTCCTGTAGTGTTTCACTCCAACCCGAACAAAGCACACCTCATTCAACAGCTAGAGATCTACCGTCCTGTAGTGTTTCACTCCAACCCTAACAAAGCACACCTCATTCAACAGTTAGAGATCTCGTTGAACTGCTGATTAGTAGAATCAGGTGTGCCAAATTAGGGTTGAAATGAAAACCTGGAGGATGGTAGTTCAGGTTTGGGGACTACTGCTCCAACTCATTTGCTTCTTAACTGCACTATATTCATGATCTCTCCTCTTGCACATATTTTGTTGTCCTGCTTGACGTTGTCAGATTATTTATTCAGTAATATTATGTTGTGACCCTGATGGCTGTTTTGTTGCCTAAATGTGTATGTACGCGCCTTAGCAAGCCGCCCCGGATAAGAGCATGCGCCAGACGCCGATGCGTAAAAATGTGTGTAAATGTAAGTGCTTGTGAAGTGCCCCAGAGTTACATCATTCAGGCTCCGAGAGAATTCACATTGTGTGGTTTTAAAAAATCACCAGCACATTGACAAACACGCTTGATACAGATTGTTTGGGATCGCTCATTAAACTGAGATAAAACAGCGAGAGGGGAGAATAAATCGAAGATGAATCCGCTCCATTGTGTCGCCCTTAGCGGCGGAGGAGCGCAAACACTCGTCCAGAGCACACTGGCCCGTCCCACGGATCCGAGCTGCACACAATTTCATCTGAATCCTCTCTAAGGAGGGATTATAGCCAGAAGGGCCAAGCAAGAGACTGCGGCGGTTGCCAGAGCATTGCCAGCATTTCTTTTGCTTCTGTCAGCTTGGCTCGTCCACACAATACTATTATTTATTCTCTTGGCAGATGCCTGTATCCAAAGGGTTTTGGATAGCTTTAGAAGCTCAGTTTAGTTTATTTTGTTTTTGCTTGTAGTCCATTCATACAACAGAGTATTTACTGAAGGAATTTGCCCTCGACGACAGGAGTACTCCAACTGGGATTTCAACCTATAACCTTCTGGTTACAAGCCTAGTTTAATAAGAACCATCGTTCTTGAGGGCGCCCCGATGAATATCACTGCAAACCAGAAGATCCCCTGTTTACGAAGCTCTTTTAAAGCAGCCACAATTGGCAAACCATTATTCATTTTTTTTAGTTTTCATAACCGTTATATGCAAGATATAATTCACAAGAGCCATAAATTTGGCTGTCGGATCACACTCCCGGGTTTTTACCAAACCTGACAAGCTGTCGCTGTCCAGAAACAAGCCCCCCTAGCAGAGTCCACGCGCGGGGGGGCAGGGGGGGGGGCGGCGGTGTTCCGAGTAGAACCCTGCGCTAACTCCGGCGGTACTGGTGGGATTTGAGCAGGAGCCTGGAATGCGTCGCCGCCGCCCGCTTCAGCCTTTTCATTAAAATATTCCACCTCCCCACAAAGGTGCTCTGATCAACTGTGATAAAGCGTGAGAGAACAGACTCATGTGTTCCAGCCCTTTCACCCCTGAAACAATCAACGCTCTGCGATGCTCTACCCCAATGATGCTCTATAACGCTCTGCCCCAATGACGCTCTATAACGCTCTGGACCAATGATGCTCTATAACGCTCTGGACCAATGATGCTCTATAACGCTCTGGACCAATGATGCTCTATAACGCTCTGCCCCAATGATGCTCTATAATGTTCTGCCCCAATGATGCTCTATAACGCTCTGCACCAATGATGCTCTATAACGCTCTGCACCAATGACACTCTATAACGCTCTGCACCAATGACACTCTATAACGCTCTGCACCAATGATGCTCTATAACGCTCTGCACCAATGACACTAAAAGAAGCAGTCCGTCCATTCACTAATAAAAAGGCCAATCACAGCATCACAGAACATGGAACAAATTCCTCAACTGTGTTCTATTTTTAACCCCCCCCTCCCCCGAAGGCACTCTCATTAGTAGATAACCAAATTACTTTTTTTGAAGGGGGGTTTGGTCAAATGAGAAACATGACATTTTAAATGCTTTGATTGAATTGATATATTTTGGTCAGACTTGTAAGGGTCCCGACAGGCTTGTGTATGTGAGGGGCTCTGATCTCTCAAATAAACTCCTAACCCAGATTTTCGCTTGTAATGACCAGCTGCAGATTACAGATCGGCGGAAGTGGAGAAAATAGGCTTTGGCATTTCCAAGGCACTAAACACAGTGAGTTGCTCTAAATAAAACAGGATGAGCATGAATTCTGATTCTCTATTTTATGCTATTTTTCTTTCTCTTTTTTTTTGCCATTTTCTCCCCCAATTTGGCATGTCCCGTCGTGCCCAGCAGTGCTCATCCTACAAAATCTTTTTTTCTCTCTCAAGTAGAAGATATTTGCTTGTTTTAAGTTACTGTTTGCTTGAAAACTGAAATTTTCTTACCTCACTGTCAAAACTTGAAATTGGTCAAACTGTCTCACCTCATTGGCAATATTTTTGACTTATTTAGCAAAAAGATAACAGAAATAAGATTTTAAGTGTAAATATAAGACTAAAATACTTGTTGAGATTGACTTTTCTGTTGTTTTTGCAGTGTACTATGCACACTCATTTGGGAACACTGAGCAGGGTATGAAACTGAAAGAGTTTACTGAACACAGGGGTCACTGGCAGGGTCATACTTTATTTCAGGCATTGTGAAGCAGATTCTCAGCACAATTAGTGAGCGGCGGGGCATTGTGCGATAAATCGAATCTTTCTCTTCCACACACATAAGTCCGCCACGTTTCCGCCTGATTCAGCCGCTTCCTCTACGCCAGCGCAGGGGAGAGGCCCGTCCCGACGCGCCGCTTCCATGGCGACGCGGACGCAGGCTGTTGGTGGGCCGCGCGTCCTGAAGCGTGAACCTCATTTTGAGTCCCTTTGCGGAGACTTCGGCTCAAGAACGCAGCGCTACCGCGACCTTGTGCATGGACACAGCTGCCGGGTCAGAAAAGAGGTGCGGTGGGTGGGGCCTGGGGAGGGAAGGGAGGAGGGGTGTGGGGGGGGGGTCAGTTATGGGATGTGCCCGAAACGAGTCCAGCTGCTGGTTCTCATTTAACACTTCCAGAGCATGAGGTCCCAGGCCTAACCGTTTCCCCTCCGCTAAAACCTGCAGGCTTACCGCCGAGTTCCCTTTAAACACAGACCCGCATGCCAGTAAACGTCCGTCCAGTCAAACACCTTTACAGCCGCGCAGTGCTGTCTCTCTCTCTTTCTCTGTCTCTCACTCTTTCCCTCTCTCCCTCCCTCCCTCCCATCTGGGTCTCCATGGCGAGGACCTTCCTGTTCTTTTCTAGCCTGCTGAATGCTAACTCCCACAGGATCTACTCTTCTTTTCAACATTGAACATTTTGGACACAAACTGCGCCCTGGACTTCAAGTGTGAGTTTTCCTCTTCACGAAACACGGCTTGACAGGATTAACAGTCGCCAAAGTTAAGTAGCCAAACTGCCGGGGACGGATGAAGTCACACTTGCATTTGACTGTGTCAAGGAGTTAAAGATGAATCAGCTCTACTGTATGTCTGTACCCACTAACAAGCACACTTCTGTAAACAGCAAATACAACCAAAAAGAAGGTAGATAGATAGATAGTAGGGCTGCATGATTATGGCAAAAATTATAATCATGATTATTTTTGTCAATATTGAGATCATGAATATTAAACATGATTATTCATTGGTTTTCGGAACATTACACAACAACACAATACTTTTATTGCACTTTAACATTTTGAATGAACAGAATAACGCTTATATTTACACATTTTCTGACCCTAAACCTCTACTGTGAGGGAGGTGAAATAGGAGCGCTTGATTTGATATAGAACACCAGAGAAAGTCCAGTAAAGTGAGTTTATATTTTGTAAACAGACTGTGCCTTCAAAATTGTCATTCTCGATTATTCTTGTTTAGTAATCGTGTGACAGCCAAAATTGTAATCACGATTAAGTTTCTGATTAATTATGCAGCCCCAATGGATAGATAGATAGATACAGTAGATAGATAGATTGATAGATAGATTGTTTGATGTTGTTAGTGCTGTTCTGAGATCAGTCTGTTCACCTGACACAGCTTTAAATTCACTGGCTCTTGTTCTTGAGAATTGTACTGGAGTCCGTTCCTTCATTTTGTCAAACTGCCATCCTTGCTTTTCCCTCCTAACTTCTATTTTGGTTCTGAAGAGAAAACCCAAAACCCAAAAAACGTAATGCTGCTCGAGACCAAGAACAGCCCACATAGAATGACACAAAAATAAAATAAATGATTTAATGATCCACACACTGACACAAACACACGTAAATAGACACACACATAAATACACGTATACACACATAAATATGCACACACATGATTACATACAACATACACGCACATAAATACACACACCAGCAAGCAAATGCACACACTCACTGAGACACACCGCATGTGCACATACACACAGCCATATGTACACACACACACACAAATAAATACGGACAGACATATGCATACACAAACACACACTCAAGCAAACACACAGTCACACACAGGCACGCATACATGCACAAACACATGCATGCAGACAGACACTGGTACATACTGCCGCACACACACAGGCGGTCTACATGTACAAAATTGCATGGCTTTCATTCCCTCTTTCATTCCCTCTAAAGCCAGACAAAACAAGCCAGCGATGCAGCCTTGGAAACGGTTGGCGCGGCGATGCGCGGAGACAGGCCCGCTTACGAGGGCACCAACACTGGAGGTCACACCACTGTGGGAACAGTGTCCCATTTCCCGTAAAGCGGAGTGGTTCTGTCCCCCCCAACACACACACACACACACACACCCTGCTCCAAGCTGCGTCCCGCACCATCTAATTCGCAGGAAAATTAGTAACTTGATTTATGAGAATCTCGGATCAAAAAGCAGACAATCGAAAAGACTGCTCACACCGCAGGCTTTATCCAGAACATATGCCTAGAAAGAGAGAGAGAGAGAGAGAAAGGAAGAAGGGGGGAAGGAGGGCAGAGACGGAGACAGAGAGGCAGAGAGGGAGGAAGGAGGCGGGTGTAAAAAAAAAAAAAAAAAAAGGCTATCTTCGCCGAGCTGAATTCAGGAGTCCCAGTGCGCTTCAGAGAGGTGCGAGTTTGGCCTTCAAACATCTTTAAAGAGCTCACAGTCACTATGGCACCCAGCTGTGTATGAACAGGTTTATCTGAGTCTGAGGTGTCTTAGCACTGGCGTAGTTACCGCCAGGCGGCAAAAATATCAAGCTAAAGGGGCTGTACTGGATGAGCAGCGGTTTGAGACCCTTTTACAGCCCCGCTGCTTCCCAGAGACACTCGCATCCGCTAAGGTCAGGCAGGCTGCTTGAGTGGGACGAGCGCAGAGACCGCCAAGCCACCAAAGAACCTCCACACGATGGACCCAGAATGGGTGATACTAAGGCACTAATACCTTCCCTTACAGTAGCCTTCAGTGAGTAAAGAAAGTAAGATTGCGAAGGTCAAACAGGACAATAATGCGTGACTCCCATGAAACCTTTTTGCATCTTCTCAGCAGCAAGAGGAAATTCTGCACCGCAGTAAGCCTCCAACACACCAGGGTGCAGTAAAGCTGATTCACAATTCATCTTTGCTCTTTGCTTTGACTTATGACTAAGAGCTATAATTGAGCTTTTTCTTCACACAGTTTCTTCACACTAGCTAAAATGAGCAAGATGGCTATTAATAAAACCCAGTGGCGTAACGTCGGCAGTAAAATAGGGCCTTCGGTAACCTTACCTTTATACGGATATTACTCTCAATCTGTTTCCACTTATAGTTCTTAATTATCAATCAAGCAATTTATTAACTGAATAACAAACATTGATGAATATATCAAGTTTTTGCAGTATTGCAGTGCTAGTATTTTTTTTTGTATCATAAAATGGGTAGCACTTAAATATACGTAGGCTATGTAGCGATGGCCGGTGCGTTGGAAAAAGTGGGGATTACTTGTTTCCGTTTATTTAGCTTGAGTAGCCTAACAATCAAACAAAAATCTAAACCAATTATCTGAATAATCAAGACCAATTTGTAGCCTATAATGATTTAGAAATGATAATGAAAAAAAGACAACTTGAGATTGTTTAACAAGGATCAGGCAATAATCTGAACGCGTTAAAGAATGTAATTCACGACACTCAAATTAGTCATAGTGATTTAAACATTAGAAAGCATAAATTCAAATTTAGCCTCTTAAGTGTATCGAACCGTTCAGAGCAACGCATTATTCAGGCTAGAAAAACTAATTTACGAAAATCTACGAAACATTGAACAGAGCCTTTAAAAGTCGAATCTTCGCATAATAACATGTCATCATAAATGTGGATATAGACAAATGCAACACAAGTTTGATACACAAAACAATAATGCTATCTCAAAATAACTTGGTAGCCTAATAATTTACTTATTGTTCTTGGTTATTGAGTGAATCAATTATTTGATTGGCAATCAGGCAAAGTAAACGGAAACAGATTGAGAGTGATCATCCGTTAAAGGTGAGTTTACAGAAGGCCTAGTTCTACTCCCACGGTACGCCACTGATAAAACCACACTGGGTGTGTAGCTCTTGGAGAAACTGCTTTAAGCACCATTAAATAATTGAACTATTTAACAGTATATACCTGATGGATTAGCAGAATTTGCAGGCCTTGAAAGGCCTTTATGGTGGTACCCCTGGAACCCTACTTCAGATCAGACTGGGTGAGGACTGTTTTCAAAAATCAAATTTTTATGTAAACTCAGGTTCCAGTACCATTTTACTTCCGTTAAGCTTCCCAGTTAAGTCGTCAATACAAACCTAACTAGATGTGTCTTTCAAAATGGTGGTCTGCGTGATAAATAATTTTAAAGCAAGGAGCAGAAAGAAAATAATAAATAAGTGAAAAAAGACACTTGTGGATGGCTGCAGTCAACAGGTCTTTCTTAGGAACGGTGGAGTAGAGCTATTTGCAGCAAACTATTTGTTGAAATAAGTTTTATTATACAAACATTAAGTAAGTTTTATAGCAATGCATTTATTTTAAATGCAGTATTACGAAATGCAGGACATCTCCCAGGCATAGTTTAAAAAGTTAAGGCTCCAACTATTGAGAGGAACTAATCCAGTGAGCTAGGCTAGTTTGATCCAATAATTGGAGGCTACTACAAAATAGGAATGTTAGTCTGATCGTTCGTTTGTTAGGTAATTAGAATTAGGCATAACAAATGCTCCAGTAGAATATTCTAGTAACACGTTAAAATAAATTCAAATTTAATAAAAAATACCCAGCTTGCAGTTACTTTTTAGAGGAAAATGTGTTTTCTAATGCAGTCCAATACTAAAAGTATTTTAGCTTTCAAATGTGTATTCCTGAATACGGATGTCCTGCATTTCATAATACTGCACTTAAAATAAATCTATTACATTTAAACTTACTTAATATTTGAATATAATTTATATTCATGTTTAATTTAAGTCACCGAACCACCAGCCAAACTCGCCACCTCACCTGGTGTCACCTCCCCCCCCCACCCCCCAACTAAATTACAGCAGCCTGCAGACGTAACTAAGTGGACAGTGATATGTCAGGGAAAACACAAGTGTCTGGAAATGCTTTAGGATGTTTTTTTGTATCCTTGCATAAGAAACACATGTTTTAAGGCTGATTGAACTCGGAGTCGTTTGCACTAATGGCTTCCATCAGTCTGAAAGACCCCAAAATTCCCCCTCCTTCCTCATCTCCTGAAGCCCACTAATAGGTTTGAATAAAACTTACAATTGGGCCAGTAAACCCCTCATTAAGCTGTTTTTACAGAATGAATTTAGGGGAGCAGGAGGTCAGGGGTCAGGTGGGAGTGGCTAATGTGTAACAGCTGTGGGTGGGAGGTTTGGGGGGGAGGGGGGGCTGGAAATAGCGGAGTTCAAATGGCAGGCCCGCGTAAACATCCACCGGTCTGCCACGACCCGGCTAACTGACAACCTGGAAAACAGATTTGGGACGGGCCCCTTAGTGAAAATATCCAGCACTCACCTCCCCCCCACCCCCCCTCCTCTGCCCCGGGGGGAGGGAAGAGAGGGGAGAGGGTGGAGGGGGATGGACATCTACCTCAGAGGGAGTTTTTAATGTGCGTGAGAACCTGACCGGAGAACAGAAATGTGCCTCAGTGTTCTCACTGTGTGCAGTCCCCTCAACAGAGAGGTTTGAGCTCAGTGCGCCGAGCCCTGTCCCACCCACACCTCCCCCAGAATCATCCCTAGTCAGGGCTTTTCTCTACTCTGGCCCCTCCAGTGGTGGAATAACCTCCACACTACAATCAGTCAAGCAGTCACTGCCTATCTCCTTCCACAGTCTGTAACACAGCTATTTAAACTGCAGCCTAATGAACTCATTAATGAACATTTATCATGGCTTTACTAGCCCCATCTGTGCTGCATCTAAAACTATATCCTCACACCCATTTGCTACTTCAGTAAATCAATCAAACAACCTTTATTTAATTCTCGGAAGACACATTGAGGGAACGAGCCCTCATTTTCAATGGTGCCAAGATTACAGAAACATTTAGACAACATACAACAACGACAACAGTACTTAAAAAAAAAATTTGATTAACTAAAAATGTGAATAAATAAAAACAATATCAAATAAAATAAGTGAAAAATGTTAATAATTAACAGTAAATCTCTAGTAATTATTGCAATAAATAGTCAAAATACTAATAATAAATACAATAAAAGTTCACAAAGGGACAGTTATTAAAAACAATTACACTCAAATGTAACTAAGGTTGAAGCACACCATTTTCAGTTTCTCTACTATGGCACTGAACTGTAGCTTTGTGTATTTACTACTTCTTAAGTAAGTAAACAAGTAAGTTATGTATTAACTGCTGCTAACTGTCGTGGCCCTATTGAGCTGACACCAGCTGTTTTGCTTCTTTTTACATAAGTCGCTCTGCTAAATACCTGAATGCAATGTAATATCTGAAAATCACCTTCCTGTTCCGTCGTCCCACCCAAAGATCACATATTGCCCATCGATAGTGTCCATGCAGCTGTAAAGAAACGAGACTCGCTCGACACCCAGCTTGTGGTTTCAATTAAAGTGTTTGAAGTTCCTCTTTCAGAAAGAAATGAGGAACTTGAAACAGGATGTGAATTTTGTTGCCGTGTTCAAGGCCTAGAGGTAAGTACAGGTGAGAAAACGCATCCACTGAGGGGTAGACGCACAGCCATTGCACATTAATCTACTGTTTTACTTACACACACTGTGAGACAAAACAAACAAAAAAAAAACGAATTTACTCAAATGGTTTGAGCAAACCAATTGTTCTTGAGTAGAGCAACTTAGTAGTAACCGGTACTTATCTTTTCAGTTAAACTATTTTTTACAGTTCTCAGTTGGGTTATAATGACTTTTCCCACTATTGGACTCATTTAGTAAACGCGTATTTATGTTCTACAGTGTGAGGAGTACTTGCAGCACAGATGGTACTGAGACACAAGCATATGCACATAAATTGTTAATCTGGGTGCCGGACGACAGTAATGTAATGCAAGAAAGAATACTACCTACTTATTGGTCTGAAGAACCCAGAAAGTGATTTATTTGCCAGCGTAGCAAAAACACATTTCGATCTCTTCGGCCACGGTCTATTCATTTGCTCGCTAATAAATCATTTTTTTTCTAGGAGCTTCACACTGGTGCGTGAGGGTCATTCTGTATTCTGTGTGCACAGACTTTACAGGTTTACACTACTCTGAGTTTAATCTACTGTGATAGCTGGCGTGTAAGTTAACACTGTAGAGAGTTAGATTGTCGAAAAAAAACTGAAAAAAAGCTGTGAATTATGATATTTAAGTTATTGAAATAACACAGAATTATATCCACTGGAATGGATATTGAGTAGGCCCCTTGGTACATAACATAAAATACAAATTAAACTATGAATTTAAATGTTTTAAATATTTGTAATTATCAGTCACTGCTGCTTTGAAAGTGTGGACATTTATGAATCTATAGTGGGATACACTGAAAAACTTGTATATATATAAAAAAAAGAAATTTCAACAACACAAGCATATCACTGTGTGAGGGAAAAAAACAATATCTGACATCGAGCACTATAAATTATGCTGGGATAACTTGAAAAATATGCCCTTATTAATTTGTATGCCATATTTGACCATATGTTTATAGTGCTTTGTCATGAGAGCGTACTGCAGTTTACAGGTCTGCGGTACGTGATTGACAACAGCAGCTGTTGAGCTGCAGATAAGGGGAGGAACAGAGCTTACAGTAACTTTAAACTGATAACAGCCACGAACGTGTTTTTCAAGAGGGGCCAGTTTGGCGGTTTTAGTAAGGATCACTCATCCATAGCTGGGTCCTTTATCATTACTTCATACAGCCTCCTGGAGGCCTACTGACCTTAATGCACTTAAGAGTCATATATTTTTCATATTTAATCATAAAATCAGGTTACAGGAAATCATTTATTTAAACTGAGAAATGGGTGGACTGATCTTTATTTAAATCTACAGAATGAGAATATTTTTTTCCAAACCTCACTAAGTCTAGTTTTGATAAAACATATTTTTCAAGATGCGTGTCATTTCTCTGATAATAATTGGTTAGATATTTGCAGTTTTACTTTTACACTATTAGTTTTAGGATTTTTTTTGCAGCCAAAATAGATTAACCGTCAGCGATTTCACTTTGACTCATGGGATTGAACAGCCAGATGGTATTTTGACAGCTCTATCGATAAAATCTCAGAACAATTTAGAATTTTATTTACATTTTGGCACCTGTGGCAGACAGGTTAGATTACGTTGGCTTGGGATGTTTTGAAATCCTGGCAGCATATCAAACCCTGCTGCTGACAGACAGTATTGAGTTAACCTTTTCACAGTCACAGTGAAGTAACCAACTGTAGGGGATGTGCGAGCACTGCAATTCCACTGGAGTTAACGCACTCTAGGAGATGTGCGAGCAGTGCCATTGCACTGGAGTTAACCCACTGTACGGGATGTGCGAGCAGTACCATTTCACTGGAGTTAACCCACTACAGGGGATGTGCGAGCAGTACCATCTCACTGGAGTTAACCCACTGTAGGGGATGTGCGAGCAGTACCATCTCACTGGAGTTAACCCACTGTCGGGGATGTGCGAGCAGTACCATCTCACTGGAATTAACCCACTGTAGGGTATGTGCGAGCAGTACCAGTTCACTGGAGTTAACCCACTGTAGGGTATGTGCAAGCAGTACCAGTTCACTGGAGTTAACGCACTGTCGGGGATGTGCGAGCAGTACCATCTCACTGGAATTAACCCACTGTAGGGTATGTGCGAGCAGTACCAGTTCACTGGAGTTAACGCACTGTAGGGTATGTGCGAGCAGTACCAGTTCACTGGAGTTAACGCACTGTAGGGTATGTGCGAGCCGTACCAGTTCACTGGAGTTAACGCACTGTAGGGGATGTGCGAGCCGTACCAGTTCACTGGAGTTAACGCACTGTGCGATCACTCCAGTTACACTGGGGTTATGGGAAAGCTGACCCAAAGTAATTATTCCGCTCGTCTCACTGCACAGCGCACTTTTCCACACCACTGGTCAGGTTCATGCAGACAGGTTGCCTCCATGTGGTTCCCGTGGCGAAAAACACAACTCTGCCTGGGTTAATCCAGGGAAGGCGAGCCGCCCACGCAGTCCGCGCTGCTTAATCGCATCACGCTCGCTCTCACATGAATGCACAGCGAGCGCTCAGCCTACTGTACCCACACACAGGCACCTCTTCAGACTCGGGCGAATGTAATTAGAGTGGTGTAAGTGAAAAAAAACAGTGCGGAAAGTGTGAGTGTAAAAATGAAAAAAAGAGGAGGTTGGGTTGGTTCCCTGTGTTTTAAAAATGTATAAATTCAGCCGTGAGGTGTCGATTTTGCGCGCACTACTGTTGACCTGCACTAACCTGGGTTTGGGAAACCTAGTTCGCGGTTGTAAGAGGCTTTGCTGGGGATTTCAATGGTAAACGTTAAACCGCATGCTTTCTCCTTCAGAGGAGCTGAAAAAGCTCCCAGAGCTCCTGCTAGTCCTGGCCTCCTCTTTCTCCTCCTTCACTCCTTCTCTTTCCCGTGGCCTTTCATCCTCTCAATCCCTCTCTCCCTTTCTCTCCTTCTTTTCTTCATTCTCTCTCATGACCTCTTAATCCATACCCTTCCCTGCATCCTCCTGACATTTATTTATTTTCTTACGCAAATCCCTCTCTCTCTTTCTCTATCCCTTTCTTCCTCTCTATCCCTCCCTCACTTTCACTATCCCGCTCTCCCTTTCTCTCTCTCTTTCTCCCCCTCTATCCCTTTCTCTATCCCTTTCTCCCTCTCTATCCCTCTTTCACTTTATCCATCCCTCGCCTTCACTCTTTCCCTATTCCCGCATGACCTGCTGTCCTCTCTTTGGCTCTCTCTCTCTTTCTCTCTTCATCTCCCCCTTTTTTCCTGCAACAGAGAGGATGTAGTGATTACAGGGCTCGGAGCTCCCAGCATGGACCATCTCTCACCACAACACAGAGACCAACCAGGGCCAAGCGCCGGTCTCCAGTGCCTGCCGCCATCCCGACTCTCTCCCCAGCAAGCGCCCCCCCCCCTCACCGCTTTCCACACCAGACCCCACCGAAACCGCAGCCCCAACCCGCTGCTTGGCAGTGAGGGAAACCAGCTGTCAGCCGATGTTACGCTTCCTCTCTGTCTTTTGGGCTACGGACGCTTCCTCACATTAATTACAAACCGTAACTCGGCTGTCCTCCGTTTCTGCTGAGTAAGAGCTTTTTTTTGGACTTTTCTTTCTCATCTCCACTCCTGCCCTCCCCCCCACTGCTCCCTTCCCTACCCCCCACCCGCTCACGCCCCTTCTCCCGGACTCCGAACCCCTCCGTCGTAGCGCAGGAGAACATCTCGGCGCCGCTCTGGAGAGAACATCTGAAACGCTTTACGGAGCTGAGAGGGGAGGGCGCCTCCGCGCCGAGCCGCCAACCCTTTCCCCCCGCCGCCACCGCGCATTTCCGCGGTGTTCCGCCAGCTTCCCCTACGCTCACATCTAAGCCCCGTCTATTCCACAAGAGTCTCTCTCCCATGCAATCCCTCTCTACTGCCACCGCCATGGCGGGAGAGGAACTCTTTAGTTTTATCGCTCCGTCTGAGCTCACAGGCCTCATCCCATTCCAGGGGTAGACAACGTGGACATGGAATGGCACGGTTTTCATGCTCCACCCAAACTCCTAACTAATTGTATGAATTATTAGTCTTAATAAACTCAGGTAAACATGCTGGAGGTACCCAGCATTTTGCCATTCAGACTCCGAATAGCCAGGCTCAGACTGTATCTGTAAGCACTCTGCGTAATTGAAGCGAATCCGATTGGATGAAAACCAGGAAGACTTATGAGACTCCAGTGCCAGGTTTGTCTCGGCCTGAGCTCTCCCTCCTGTGCAGGGTGGCAGTGTAGCATAGTGGCTAGGGCACGGCTGTTGTGCCGCTGAACAAGATAATTTACCTGAATTACTTTGGCAAATATCCAGCTGTATAAATTGATTTTATGGAATGGATTGTTTGTAAAAAGAGAAATGTAAGCTGTGTAAGTTGCCCTGGATACGAGTGTCCGCTAAATGTTTAAAACATAATTTAAATGTTCTGGGTGACCGTTCCTGGGTCAGTGCTGTTCCATCCCCACTCCCTGTCCCCACTCTCCTGTCCCAAAGCACAACGTTCCCTGAAATCCCCTCACCAACAGTAGCCCTTTTGCGGCAATTTTATGTTTGTACAGCCATCTTTTTAAGTTGTTGTGCGAATCTTTGGACCTAGAGATTGTGAAATACATTGATTTCCACGCTGTTCCCGGGCCAGCTTCCCACCCCTTCCGTCCCCATCAGTAACATAAGTATTTTGGAATAAAGAGTCACAACGCAACGGTCATCCTCACTCTCACAACGGTCTCCCTGAGCCTCACGCTGAAAAATGTTTAAAAAAATCACTCTTACCTTTTTTTCCACAGTGAAGAGCAGAACTCCTGTCACCACAAAAAAAAACGTACAGAAGCAGAAATAAAATCTATTTCCTTTTGTAAAAATTAAGCGTCACTTTTCCATTGTCGGAGTACACAGGCATATCCACAGGTCAGTCTGCTGCTGCTCCAACCGCCTACCCCAGGCACTAGCGCACTCAAATGCCTGCCAACCAACAGTGTACGTACCTTTTCTTTCATACGGTGGACGGTGATAAATATCAAACATGCAATGAATGAACACAAAGAATCCCTCATAAAGACATCGATTCAATCTGTCTTTTATCTCTCTCTCTCTCTCTCTCTCTCTCTCTCTCTCTCTCTCTCACCATCCCCCCCATATTAATGGGCCTGTGTCCTTTAAGTGAAAGTAAAATGCCTTTCCGTCCTCGTCGCTCACAAACAGGCCTCTGTCAGAAAAGGCTCTTCCTTTTCTGACTGGGAAACCTGCGACGATAACATGAACAATAGGACCTTTACATGGGCTCCAGACTGCCCGCTTTTTTGCCGCCGCCGTATCAAACATTAACAGGACTCTTGCTGCGGAGCTAAAAGAAGCCATTTTGTTCAGCCTGTGTCAGTACATATCTGGCCAATTTTTCCCAGGTTAGTCTCGGACCCAGTGAGGCTTGACGCAGGCCGCTTAGTGAACGGACTCAAAGTGGGCATGTGCGACGCTGGTTAGTGCTTCTCTCGCTATGTGCGACGCTGGTTAGTGCTTCTCTCGCTATGTGCGACGCTGGTTAGTGCTTCTCTCGCTATGTGCGACGCTGGTTAGTGCTTCTCTCGCTATGTGCGACGCTGGTTAGTGCTTCTCTCGCTATGTGCGACGCTGGTTAGTGCTTCTCTCGCTATGTGCGACGCTGGTTAGTGCTTCTCTCGCTATGTGCGACGCTGGTTAGTGCTTCTCTCGCTATGTGCGACGCTGGTTAGTGCTTCTCTCGCTATGTGCGACGGTGGTTAGTGCTTCTCTCGCTATGTGCGACGCTGGTTAGTGCTTCTCTCGCTATGTGCGACGCTGGTTAGTGCTTCTCTCGCTATGTGCGACGCTGGTTAGTGCTTCTCTCGCTATGTGCGACGCTGGTTAGTGCTTCTCTCGCTATGTGCGACGCTGGTTAGTGCTTCTCTCGCTTGTCGATGATATTTAGCTCCTTTTGTTTTCCTTTCTTTTCTTAGTCTGGGGTTGAGTTATGAATGTCAACTAAAAAAAACACATTGTTTGTTCTCAGGTAAGTGAGTAGGTGCAAAACTGTTGCTGTACACAATTGTGGCCACTGAAATAACAAACAAATAACAAAGCATTGCATTTCTAGTGTAGTTAAAATATATATTTTTAAAAACTCTTAAACCTTTGTAATAACCTCTGACACTTGTGTCCTTGTTAGGGACCAGTAACTGTCCTTATTCAAACCTGAATTTGGCTATGGATAACTTCCCCTTTTCCCCCCGCCGCAGGCTGCTGACATCCAATGGGCTCATAATAGCTCTGACTGTACTGGGCAGTCGACTTTCTGGGTTAGTGTTTTGTAGTAGAGTCACAGTTATTTTGTGAGGGACTCCTGTACTATACCAAGTTTAGTTCACACTGGGGCATTGATGGGCCACAAGCTGCTCTTCTAGCAGGTGGCCTGGATGCCCTCCCTAGCGAGCAAACCAGACAAGGCAACAGTGCCACAGCCCACAGGATTAAACAAAAGCACGTGGGTAGCCAGCAATGTGGCCCCTTAAAGTTTGGTAGTATTACGTAGTATATACGTGGTAGTATAAACGTAGTATTGTACACACGCACACACACACACACACACACACACACACATATATATATATATATATATATATATATATAGTATTATTATTAAATGTTTTTGAAGTGAAAAAAATAAATATATATGTATATATATATATTTTCTTCTCAGAGCTCGAACTCAACGAAATGCAGCGCTGCATGAGTGCGCGAGAACTGTCGGGGCAAAGAGCCACTAACTTCACACCTCTCAATAAAACCACCTAACTAAATCAGATAGCAAAATGTTACTACAACTACAGACAAACTTGCTAATTATATCTCTAAGTTTGAACAAATCTAACTCACTGTAAAATAAATGGCGCGTGCTCACATGATTCCTGTCACCCAGAAAGTTCACGATTATAAAATAACAGCAATGTTGTCGTCGATATTGGTGTGTGTGTGTGTGTGTGTGTGTGTGTGTTTTTTTTTTCTCCCACGAATCGACTTGGCGTGAGTGTTGTTAGGGGATGTATCAGCGGTGTTAAAATACATTTGGAAAGGTGTTTTGTGTAGACACCGTAGCCTACAGCAAACAGAATTGTAAACCTTACTGGTAGGACACTGGTGCATTTCAGGAGTTGCAAACAACTCATGCGAGTAATAAAATGTTCTTACTATGAGTAGCACAACATAACTGTGTAGGATATGCCACAACAACGCATTATGGTGCTCTGAGAAAGTGTTCTGTCGTACGTTAAAAAAAATATATGGATCACTTCTCCCAAACATCTTGAGTATTGCTCAATCAATTTAAGTTTATTGATTGATGCATTTTGAAGGCAATGTTGGGGAACATAGCCTACCACGAGATATGTTTGTCGAGGGCTTACATTTAGAGGAAAGGAACGCATAATACGTACATAACGCATTGATGTAAAAAGCAGACAGTATCGTGAAGATTCTTACCGTTACTTTTCCGCATGGCTTGAAGTGCTTCGGTTTTATTTACTGGTCAGCTTTGGCTATAGCCTACTTCCATTCTAGAACGAAAGAATAGCCTGGATGCATACATGGAAAAAATAACCCCGCACGCAGATATACATTGTATCTGCTGTTAAAAGATAATTCGATTTTTAATTCAGGCAGATGGTTTAAAATAATATTTTTGCACAACATAGGCTATGTAGCCTATGTCCCGTGCTGAATGTCTTCCCTATAAAGTTAGGACGTATCTGACCCAAATATGAGCACGATCAAATTATGATTAAATGTGTGATTGTATATTTAGCGTTCATGAGAGTCCATTCAAATAGAATTGCTCCGGTGGGAAATGTAACGAGGAGACGAGGTATACGAATGGCATCACTATAAGATGTGTTCCTATAGTATACAGAAGACTATAGCCTTTAGCACACACCTATAGGCTACGCATAGCCAGATGTTAATACGTCTAAATATTTAACATTTTCACGTTTATTGAATTACACAGGATATGAAAACATTTATTTATTCATGTTAATGTTCTGTAGATTGCTCATAAGCACTGTGGTTTTTCAGTGTTTACACTGCACACGACAGCTAAAAGATAAACAATGACTATTCAGTCGTTTCTGTCGAAATATGGTCATATTAAATAGGCTACATACCACTCTGCATACTAAACAATGCATATTGAGTTAAAATAATTAATTTGAGCTTGTTTTTAAAACGCTATTATTTATTGTCGTTTTTAAATGAGCTGGATACACAAAACCCCATTGAAAATAACACAAAACACTCGATTTGCTTTATATAATGTATATTTAAACGTACATTTAAAAAAGAAAAACATCTTAGACTGCTTTGTTGACATTTTTGAACAGAGATTTCTGCAAATTTCACAGATGCATAGATGAATAATATTTTTTTAGATGATACTGAATTCGTTTTTTTTCTAAAGCGTGGGGAAAATTAAGGCCACTTGTGTTGTTACTGTTGAGTAGCTATAGTGTATCCATATGCCTGCACGGGGTTATATGAAACAACCGGAACCAATTCCATTAAGAACGGGGTCGGTTTAAACATGCATTTAAGTTGTTATGCACGGCAACAAAATGATAGCTTGTATGTTTGTAATTGTTTATGAGTCCATGCATTTTAAAATGGTTAAATTATTGCATGCATTAAATTTGAAAGTTAAATTTCCAAATAACATAATGTAGTTTAAGCATTAATATATTCAATCTATTATGTAGGCCTAGCTTAAACGTATTCTATGAAATGTGGATTAACATGTTGTTGAAAAAATAATTTAAAAAGATTAGTAGGTTGGCTATTCCTCTTTTAAAACGTACTCTTCAAAATAACTTACTTTCCGCAAAGTATTTGGCATTTCAAAAGTTAATAACATCTGTTTTAAATCGGTGCTTTCTGCGTCCTGTTCTACACACAATATAAAAACCTTTATTCAGGTAAAGATAATGAAGCCACGTTTTTCTTACAACGTATTCCCATAACGTATAGTCGCCACAATTTCCAATATAACAAATTGTTACAACATTGTTAGACTCCTTTTGATTCTTTAAAAATTGCTCAATTCTGCAACTACTTACTAATTTGAGTGTGTTGCTCTTATGATTAAACATGCATGTAAAATGTCTCAGGTCACCTCTTAACAATTCACATGTCTTTGGTTTTCTTTTGAGGATTTGACTTTTTTGTATTAATTGAATATAAACGGCTGGAAATGAACAAAATATCGGGCTTTTAACAGACACTCTTATGAGTGACCTGAACTTTTTTGTGCTTACAATTAATTTATGCAACTGGATATTTTACTGAAGCAATACAGGTGATATACCTTGCTCAAGAAGTGCCCCACGTGTGGATCTAACCAACAAGCCCAGTAGCCTGGAGTTGAAAGCCCAGTTCCCAGACCAGTATGATACACTGCCGTCAAATTTTTATCCTCAGGGCCATTAACAATGGTCCTATTCATTCCTGGTTGTAATTACAATTGCGTTGTCATAAGCAATGTATGTCATAAGAAAGGCATAGCCTACTTGTAAACATCAAACTAAAATATGAACACCTCGAGACGCATATAAAAAGACCAGCCTACATAAAAAGGAACCAATCGAAAAGACAGATGGAATTATGGTCTGGCCAATCAGACTTGGGTAGGTGGAGTGAAGGGACGAAACTCTGACAAAGTTCGACGAACAGATAGTCGCTGGACCACAGGACGGAACTGAGACTACAGGCTACAGTTAACCTTAAACACAAGGGGAACATCAGAAGAGAGAACAACAAAAAAACAAACAACCAAGGATAACACTGGAATTTAGTTCTGAATTTTGCAGTAAAAGGCGACCTCGACCCAGCATGTTAAGGGATGCGTACAATGCGTGCTCTTGTTAATTTACAATAGCCAAGACTGTTTTCTTGCAAAGTTCAAATCGCATTTGGTTTTCTAAGGAAGCTTGATTAATCTGCCGAACCAGTTGTTTTATTCGGAGTCGCTCCCGTCCGATGTTAAAAATGACAGAGGAACACGAAAAATCCCTCAACGAGCCTCCTTGCAGCCCTGCTGGGACCACAAGCTCGATGTCGCAAGACGACTCGGATTCGGACGCCCCGTCTTCCCCGACGGGGTCCGACGGACACGGTTCTATGCTCCTTCCCGCGATTGAGAAAAAATTGGACGGTGAAGAAGATGACCGGTTCCCAGCCTGCATCCGAGACGCAGTGTCGCAAGTACTGAAGGGATACGACTGGTCGCTCGTGCCCATGCCCGTGCGGGGGAACGGAACGCTGAAAAACAAGCCCCACGTGAAAAGACCAATGAATGCCTTTATGGTGTGGGCACAGGCGGCTCGCAGAAAATTAGCGGACCAATACCCCCATCTCCACAACGCCGAGCTCAGCAAGACTTTGGGGAAGCTGTGGCGGTAGGTTATTTAACTCGCACCTTTCAAACTGGTCATATTGCCCTCGGTGTCTGGTCTTCCTATGTGTCGCTTTAATCATCTGTGGTTCAGGACTTAGAATCTATTATGACTGTAATTGTTTATTTTGTCGTAATGAGTTATCCTTCCTATCAGTCTTCTTATCGACATGACTTGTCCACTGTACAAGAGGCCCGTTTTATATTCATAAATTTAAATAAATACAAAGCAACGGTTTTAGGTCAAATAATTCACTGCTTTCTCGTAAGGATAATACATGGGTTTAGCCTAAGATAATTGCATTATTCCTGGAATATGTGCCACAGGTACATTTCCTTGGATACTATTTTTTCCCCCCCCGAAGGTTATATGCGAACAAAACAAATTGACGCTAATTGTGTGAGAATAACTGACACGTTTTGTAGCCTCATGTTTATTATTATTATTATTATTATAGATTGCTGTCGGAGAGCGAAAAAAGACCATTTGTGGAGGAAGCTGAGAGGCTGAGGGTCCAACACAAGAAAGATCACCCGGATTACAAATATCAACCCAGGAGGCGGAAAAGCGTAAAGCCTGGTCAGAGTGATTCCGACTCTGGAGCAGAGCTCAGCCATCAAATGTACAAGGTCGAGCCTGGAATCGGCGGTTTGGCAATCATGGGAGACGGGCATCACCCTCACCACCACCCGGAACACGCAGGTGAGAGCACCTCTGACACGCCTGATGCGAATGTATAGGACTGAGATGTAGGCTAACCCAATTTAAACTACGAATGTTCACGGATTTAACTTTCAAATTAAATAAAGATAGCCTATGATAAACCAACAAGATAATAGGCTAAACGTGCTATAAAAAGTCTGTTCGAAATTTACATTAACCTGCGATAATTTTTTTGAAAACAAAGCAGCCTATCATCATTATTTCTCACCAGTGCCAGTATTGAAGAAAGCACTTGCTAGACACATGTTTAATGTAGGCTATTTTGTTGCTGCTAATGTTATTTTTAATTTGAAACCACGTTTATTTAATACCCTCTTAATCTCCATCCCTCTCTGACAGGCCAGCCTCACGGCCCGCCAACTCCACCCACCACACCTAAAACAGAACTGCACCACGGTGGAAAGCAAGACCTTAAACACGAAGGCAGGCGGTTGCTGGACAGCGGCCGGCAGAACATCGACTTCAGCAACGTTGACATCTCGGAGCTCAGCACCGACGTCATCAGCAACATGGAAGCCTTTGACGTTCACGAGTTCGACCAGTACTTGCCAGTCAATGGTCACGCTGCCGCCGCCGCCGCCGCCTTATCCTCTGACCACAATCATGGGCAGAACCCAACGGCGGGCGGCGCGTACAGCTCCTCGTACGGTCACCCCGGCGCTAACGGAGGAGTTTGGAGTCGCAAGAGCGCGGCGTCCTCTTCCTCCTCCCCCGCGAGCGGCGAAGCGGGCCCGCAGAGGCCGCACATCAAAACGGAGCAGCTGAGTCCGAGCCACTACAGCGAGCACTCCCACGGCTCTCCCTCGCATTCTGACTACGCCTCCTACAGCGCTCAGACCTGCGTCACCTCTGCCGCCTCAGCCACGGCGGCCGCCTCCTTCTCCAGCTCGCAGTGTGACTATACAGACCTCCAGAGCTCCAATTACTATAGCCCCTACTCCGGGTATCCGTCTAGCATTTACCAGTATCCTTACTTCCATTCCTCCCGCCGGCCATACAGTAGTCCCATACTCAACAGCCTGTCAATTCCGCCATCTCACAGTCCTACTAGCTGGGAGCAACCGGTTTATACCACACTGTCCAGACCCTGAGCACCTGCGCTGCAATACAGACTTTCCATTCATCGCTAACTAAGTGTTACGGACATTTTCTGCACTAACGAAGGAATAGCCTAGACTTAGATGGGGGGGCGCTGTGCCATACGATAAGAAAAAGAATCTATACGCATGCCTATATAGCCTACATAAATAAAAGTGCCTGCTGAATTTAGCCTTTGTAAAGGTAGATCATTTTGTGAAGATGTTCCATTGCTTTTAGGCTGTTCTCACTTTACCGTGGACGTCTTGGAAGAAATAGATACGCCTATGATTGTTACAGCTGCACAGCAAAATCGTGGTGTACATTTAACACCCTAGGGTGTTTATATGTGACCTTGGTCTCTTATAAACACCGCTAGGGTGTTAAATTTACATCAGCAGTGTTAGATTTACACCGGCATTTTTGCTGTGTGGAATCTTCTGCAGGGGCCATCTGAACGAAAGCAACGTAGGCCTACGGGCACGAGCGCTTGTGCGGGCCAGTGCTTCTGCGTTTACTTTTTACGGAGCTTTTACATCTTGTGAAAATTCAACGCGGTTGAGGTCAATCGGGGTACGCAATAGTGCCCAGATAGTGAAACCAGTGGTAAACACCCACCCACACATCCTCCTGCACTGGGACCAATTCAAATGATTTCTTGGTCATTCTCATGCAGATTTGATTAATTACAGTGCCAAACAGCACTTACAGCATACAGCCTAGGCACAACGTTTAATTTTAAGTTCCACCAAAACATGTTTTGGTTGTATTTTTTGGATGTTTATGGTGTTGTTTTATTTACAAACTATTCCATAGCTTAGCCTATGTATTTAAGTTTATTGCATTGTCGTTCTTGTTCTTTTAATTAATTGAATAATCGTGTCACATTTTTTGGAGAGAATTATACATAATCTACTGTGCATTCGGTATACCATAACCACTTTTACCAAACTCCCCACCAGAGATCAACACAAGTCTCCCTTTCAGATTCTTAAATATGCTGAAAACTCAGAGACCAGCGAAATGTCCTGAGATGCAACAGCTGTCAAATGCACCGCTTATCCAATTGCGATTAGTCACGATGCCAGGGTTGAAGGAAATGGGTAACATAATGCGCGCGCGCGCGCGCACACTTGAGTGATGGGCCAGCTGAAGCCGGCGCTTAAGTGAACCGGAAGACGCACAGGGTGTCACAATTATGTCTGTACAGCACTCCGTTTACGTGTAAAGCAGACCCGAGCAGCAGCACAGGTGCTTGTGTGATCTTAGCTTTCAAGTCCCCCTGTGTAAGTTAGTATAACTTTCGCAGATGCCAGTCGAGGCACAAAAAAGCGACCTTGTAATGTATATAAGGCGAATATTATGGACATTCAAATTGCTTAAATTTGGCCCAGCTTTTTAAACATTTTTTTTTTTACAAGTTTGTATGTGTCTGCGTGTCTATACTGTATACATTTATATTAGATATATTGTATGCCGGGCATATGATAACTTTATATACATTTAACACTAACTCGTGCCTTCAAATGCTTATTTTTCTAAACTTGCTTTTCTTGTTGAATTTCTTCATTAAAATATGTGATTTGCATGATACATGCAGCCAATCTCCTCCAATACACTTTAAAAACGAACGAAAAAAGAATAAAACGTTCAAATTGGAAATGTTCAAACTGGTGTTGTTTAACCATTTAAATAATTATATTTCAAACGACCGTTTGAACACTTTAAAATTGTACTTGTTAAGTTTCGGAATTTAATGCCTGATAAAATGTATAATTGAAAATGGTGTTTCTTTTTACTTGTTTTACCTTTTAACATTGTATTTTAAACGAATCGTTTGCAGAAAGATGTTGTTTTCACTAGATAATTATCACACAGTTCATATTTTCTGCCGACCGTTTTCAAGGAAGAAAAAATAAAATTTGTATTGATGTCGAGTGCTCTTTCCTTTCTTTACATAGGCTAAGAGCATGCATGCATACATACATGCACACAAGTATCTACAATATGCACATTTCAACTTGAAAAATATATTGGAATGCATGCCTGTATAGTATGTAAAATACGCAGCATATTGCCACGTATCAATTTGAACCAATTGGATGAATAAAACCGTAGCCTCCTGAAGCAATTCAGATCAGCTGCATAACCTTGTTGGTAAAAGAAGACTAGTTAAGGAAGGCTCGCGCTGCATCGCACGCGCACATCACGTGTTCCACTCAGAAGCACTTTCGCACTGGCGCAAATTCCATGCTACGCAACATGGGCCCAGTGTGTACCTACATTACATTGCGTGTATTTAGCAGACGATATTGTCCAGATCGAGTGGCAATGGGAGAGAACATACGTTCTGCGAGAAGCACTGTTACACCTGGCCAGCAACATTTCCACACCAGCTTGTGTAAGTACAATATCAGTGTATGCTAAATTATATGCCAACCTCGAGCCATGAATCAAATCGCACAGTGGGCCTACGCACGGACGTGTGGCTGTAGTTCGTAGGCTAATGCAATAAAGCTCGAATTTGGTCCGAGTGTTTAATTGGCTGATGAACGAACTATTGTATATTTGTAGTAGGTTATAGGCTGTAAAATCCGCTCATTCAAGGGGAAAGCAGAACGTAGCCTACAAGTTGTAAAGGTGTCTTAAATAATAGTGAATTCAGCCTTTTTCCACGATTGTCAATGCACCGTGAAGTGGACATTTCATTCCGTCTGTCACATATATCATTCCTTTATAGCTACTGTTCAAATTTCTCCCGCAGGTTTTGTTTGCTTCACTCTATGCGGCTCGCTTTCTATTTGTGTCTGTTGGCCTATAATACAGTATGTCTCTTCCATTTAGAGTCTCTCCCACTTTTTGCTTTTTCTATAAATCGCTCCATTTACTTCTGTCTGTTGTCTCTTCTTGACTGTTCTCTTTCTTTTTCTCTTTTAAACTTTTTAAAATAGAGGTTGCTGCAGTGTCTGTTTTCAACTCGCCCACAGTTGAAACAAGTCTGAGAAAATCCAGTCGACATTATTCTGTAAATCAGCGCTAAAGTCTACCCCGGCCGTCCCCCTGATTTGAATAAGAGACACTGGGATTGTCTTACTTTGGCTTAGTTTGACATGATTAGCACCAATGCGGTTGAAATCGTATCTGAAAAACATTGATAGGGCTTTCTATGTGAGGCATTCATTGTGTTGAGATATCGGGTTCTCGAGAGGGACAAGAACTGCACCACAGCAATGCTGAGTCACCAGACAGTTCTGGGGCCCTTGGGCCTATCACAATCCGACGGCCGGGGGCACAACAAACACGAAGTGTGGAGTAAACCGACACAGATTGTCGCTACGCATTACACTGCACGTCTCAGTCTAGAATAGGCACAAATCAAATGAAGTCACTGCAAAAAAGAGCTTAATGACAACTTACATATACAATTTTATATATAGTCTGAAACACTATTAATTTTACAATTCTTTTATACAGCCATTATTGTTATTATTATTATTATTATTATTATTGTTGTTATTAACATTTGGAAGAGATGCTAAACCAAGGTCCTGAGTATGAGTATGTGCTTGTATGTCTCTGTGAGTAGGTGAGTGTATGTGTAGGTGTGTATGCATGTGTGTGTGTGTTTGCGTGTCTCGGTGAGTATGTGCTTGTATGTCTCTGTGTGTAGGTGAGTGTATGTGTAGGTGTGTATGCATGTGTGTGTGTTTGCGTGTCTCGGTGAGTATGTGCTTGTATGTCTGTGTGTAGGTGAGTGTATGTGTAGGTGTGTATGTATGTGTGTGTGTTTGCGTGTCTCGGTGAGTATGTGCTTGTATGTATGTGTGTGTAGGTGAGTGTATGTGTAGGTGTGTATGCATGTGTGTGTAGGTGAGTGTATGTGTAGGTGTGTATGCATGTGTGTGTGTGTTTGCGTGTCTCGGTGAGTATGTGCTTGTATGTCTCTGTGTGTAGGTGAGTGTATGTGTAGGTGTGTATGCATGTGTGTGTGTTTGCGTGTCTCGGTGAGTATGTGCTTGTATGTCTCTGTGTGTAGGTGAGTGTATGTGTAGGTGTGTATGCATGTGTGTGTGTTTGCGTGTCTCGGTGAGTATGTGCTTGTATGTATGTGTGTGTAGGTGAGTGTATGTGTAGGTGTGTATGCATGTGTGTGTGTGTTTGCGTGTCTCGGTGAGTATGTGCTTGTATGTCTCTGAGTAGGTGAGTGTATGTGTAGGTGTGTATGCATGTGTGTGTGTGTTTGCGTGTCTCGGTGAGTATGTGCTTGTATGTCTCTGTGTGTAGGTGAGTGTATGTGTAGGTGTGTATGCATGTGTGTGTGTTTGCGTGTCTCGGTGAGTATGTGCTTGTATGTCTGTGTGTAGGTGAGTGTATGTGTAGGTGTGTATGCATGTGTGTGTGTTTGCGTGTCTCGGTGAGTATGTGCTTGTATGTATGTGTGTGTAGGTGAGTATGTGTAGGTGTGTGTGTATGTATGTGTGTGTAGGTGAGTGTATGTGTAGGTGTGTATGCATGTGTGTGTGTGTTTGCGTGTCTGAGTATGTGCTTGTATGTCTCTGTGAGTAGGTGAGTGTATGTGTAGGTGTGTATGCATGTGTGTGTGCGTGTCTCGGTGAGTATGTGCTTGTATGTATGTGTGTGTAGGTGAGTGTATGTGTAGGTGTGTATGCATGTGTGTGTGTGTTTGCGTGTCTCTGTGAGTATGTGCTTGTATGTCTCTGTGAGTAGGTGAGTGTATGTGTAGGTGTGTATGTATGTGTGTGTAGGTGAGTGTATGTGTAGGTGTGTATGCATGTGTGTGTGTTTGCGTGTCTCGGTGAATATGTGCTTGTATGTATGTGTGTGTAGGTGAGTGTATGTGTAGGTGTGTATGCATGTGTGTGTGTTTGCGTGTCTCGGTGAGTATGTGCATGTATGTATGTGTGTGTAGGTGAGTGTATGTGTAGGTGTGTATGCATGTGTGTGTGTTTGCGTGTCTCGGTGAGTATGTGCTTGTATGTCTCTGAGTAGGTGAGTGTATGTGTAGGTGTGTATGCATGTGTGTGTGTTTGCGTGTCTCGGTGAATATGTGCTTGTATGTATGTGTGTGTAGGTGAGTGTGTGTAGGTGTGTATGCATGTGTGTGTGTTTGTGTGTCTCGGTGAGTATGTGCTTGTATGTCTCTGAGTAGGTGAGTGTATGTGTAGGTGTGTATGCATGTGTGTGTGTTTGCGTGTCTCGGTGAGTATGTGCTTGTATGTCTGTGTGTAGGTGAGTGTATGTGTAGGTGTGTATGTGTGTGTGTTTGCGTGTCTCGGTGAGTATGTGCTTGTATGTCTCTGTGTGTAGGTGAGTGTATGTATGTGTGTGTGTGTGTGTTTGTGCTGTGTACAATGTGGACATAAATACAATTATTAAAATGTGTGTGTTTTCTTTTAGCATTAGGGGTTGTTGGTGAAGTGTCCAGTCCTGTGGAATGAATGGTGTGGAATGTTAAAGCAAGGCTAGGTTGTGCATGCCAAGCAGGACTTGCTGGCCTGAGGAGGAGGGGAGGGGGGGGCATCCAGTCCCTGTACGCAGAGCTGCTGAATTTTAATGATTCATTATTTAGTGGACGGGGTCCCTTTGTCTCTTTTTATCCGGGGTCCAAGAAAAGAATTAATTGGACAGAAAATGGAAGGGCAAAAGAACTGACAAGTCATTAAGAGGGACGTGAATGGACGATTAGATGCACATGGGGTACGAAATTCTCCCTCTTTCCTTCTCTCCCCTCCCCCGTTTCATATTGAGTTCCACAAACAACAACAGCACCGCAAGCAACAACGTAAAAAAACAACAACGACAAGAGCAACTACAGTCAGAGCAACAGCAGCGACCAATGAACAGAATCTAAGCGAAGTAACATAAATAAATAAATAAAAAGAAGATGAGGTGAAAACAGATGGGATGTGGGCGGTACAGAACCATGCTGATTCTCTTCTTTAAATGTGCTTCCTGCCATCATTGTCCCGCAAGCTGTTTTAGTCGGAACCTCTTGAGAATGGACAGAACTGGAGAAATTTAAAAAAAAAATGTGAAAAGACTGTTCAGAGTGCTGAACAAATTGCTCCCCCTTCCTCCCTACCTCCTTATTTTACACTAGTGTTGGGGGTTGGTGTTAGGCTTTGGCGTTTGTGTTTACATTTCCGGCATTTAGCAGATGCTCTTTTTCAGATTACAATCGTACAACTGCAACGGCCTAACCAGGAATGGAATCCACAACATTTCAGTTACAAGCCTGGTTCCCTAACCAGTGTGCCGTGAGAGATCATCAGGTGTGCCGTGGGAAATTATCCAACTTCACTTAATTAGTAACACTTTTGGTTGGTGGTGTGACTCAAGATTTTTTTAATGTAAAAAATGTGCCTTGGCTCAAAAAAGGTTGAAAAACACTGCCCTAACCTAACAGGTGAAGCTTCGCTGCAGGGCTTTAGCGGTTAGCGGTTAGCGGTTTTGCTGTGGGTCAGTAGTTTGGGCTTTGGTGCGGCCCAGATGAGCAGAACAGAACCTCACTCTGGTTCTGTGTTGTGCAGAATCACGTCTCGTTTGCAGCACAGTCTGTAGTGCCAGTTTATAACCCAGCCTTTTCAGTCAACTGCACCGTGACTAATTACACAAACACAGCCACAAACATGTATGTACACACTGTACATATGTATGTATGCACACATGCATGTATGGATCTGTGTATGCACGTGTTAGCTGAAGTGTGCATAATTAGAGTGTATTCAAATATTAAATCTTATTTATAATTTACAGAACGCCGTGAGCCATAAGACCTTTGTTTTCAAGAATCAAACATTTCTCTTGTAAACATTGGTAAGGCTTGTGCTAAAAAAAAAGCAGGATCATAGATACAATGTTTAATGTCATAATTTATTTACTCATCATGGGCAACTGTTACCTCCATTAAATAGACCGGTCACATGACCACAAATAGACAAACAGCCAATGAAACACATTCAATCAATTATTCAGGTGTCCATTCGTACACATGTTATAAAGACACTAAATTGATTACCCGTATTCACCTAAACAAGTCTTCCATCTAAGCACAAATGTCATTACACTACCTAGCATGAAAACTCTGTCTAAAACATCTAAAACACGTCTTTTTTCAAAAAATTTAAACCGTGCCAATTTATGTGATAGACTTTTCCAACAAGATAACTGCATGGGTGCTGCAGGGATTACTGTCTGAATGTGTTTTCCCTTCAAATTTCCAAACAAGAAACATGGCTGAGGACGTTTACCAGCAGGTCCCAGACATTATGGGGGGATAACTTTTCTCACTGTGCCCAAAGTTAGGAAAAAAAATCAGTCAATGCAAATTGCCAGAGAAATTTAATCCTTGGTTGGAATGTGTCTGACGAGGGACAGCCTTTGGGTATCCAAAAAATGATAGAGGGGGTGAATCTTCTGGAATACGAATGGGGAAGTTCTCATCGCGGGCAGCTGTCCCGCAATGTGGGATTCCGTTGGCCAGTTAACCGTTGGTCCTGGAGGGAGGGAGGGAGGGTGAGGTGCACGCTGGGAAGGCGAAAGACCAGGCCGAGAGAGAGAAAGAGACGAGGCCGAGCTGCGTAAGGAAGTTGGACGACGAACAGGACGACTGGGCGTGGGCGCTAACGCTAACTGTGGCTCTATACCGCCAGCCCCATTGTTGAGAAACTGGAACAACAATCTGTGTAATAGTTTCACCCTTTTAATGAGCCTCTGGCTTTCTGTACTGGGGAGGGTAGGGGCAGCCGGGAAAGGGAAAGGGACGGGGTAGGTGGGTGGGAGGGAATTTGGCGATTGATGTGCTGGGAACTCAGGCTGATTTGCAATGGAAATGAGCTATGAATAAACGGTTGGTTCTACTGGTCGTTCAGCCCAGCGCGGGCTCTGGTTACAGTCGTATCTCCGATGTTCTGATAAGGGGCAGGGTGGGGGGGGCGCTCCAGTGCTGCTCTGTTTGTCTTTTCTTTGTTTTTATTGACCAGCTTGCCACCGCCTTCTGCTTCCCGTCGCAGTCGCTGTTAGGCCGTGGGGCGGGGGCTCTCCCTCAGTTTACCCTGACGGACTAACCGTGGAGGCAGGCGAGTACCTATATTTACATTTCTGGAACATCACTTTCTCCAATTGTTTTGCATTAAGCGTGGGCCGCTGTGACAGTTAGGTAGATTCTAACTGGAGTGTTTATGGTCCGGTACAGGGATTGATTGACAGCTAGACTGTTAACACACAACCCCCCCTCCCCCCTCCCACCTGAATACATGAAAAACAAGCACCTCCAGTGTTCTGCCTTCTCACTCCTTTAGCAAACGCCATGACCAGTCCACTGTAACCATTCGGCTCCACTCTAATTTAATATTTAATAACTTCCTGAAGAGGACTTGTTGCAGGGTAAAAATCCTGTATGTTGGCGCTGGTGTCTCCCGCGCCACGCGGTTCCAACCGGGCCAAGGCAAACAGCTGTCCAGACAGAACCAACATTGACTTACCCCATCCCGCAGGGCCCGGGATGAAGAGGAGGAATTCATCGCACCCACCCCAAAACCACCCCCCCTTTCAAGCCACCCCCACCACGCCGCTAAATTAGGACGAGCTCCTCCAAGGCCACCACTGTTTGGTTGGTCATACGTCCCACCTCGACGTGCCACCTCCCACTCGTCTGCCAGAAGCAATGTAAACTAAAGTGGCTGTTTATTGTGCGAAACGTCTCACGAATAAAAAATTATTTCCGAAGCTCTAAGTATTTGACCTTATGTTTTAATGTGATTGACGTGGGCTATGGAGCATAAAGCATTCTGCTCTTCAGATCAGAGTTCTCCTGCTCTTCACAATGTCTCACGGAGTCTTACAGTGCAGTTAAGTTTGACGTGTGGGCCCTGTGTAATTGCACCATTTCAGAATGAATGAGTGTTGGTTTTCCTAAAAAGTACTGTATATGTTGTCGTAGTTTAGAGTCTGTTCGTTTAGAAAAATGCTTTAATTTGAGAGAGGGTCAGTGATCCGTTCTTCTCCTCTTGGCTCTTGTGGTTAGAGCTCCACGTGAATATTCATTTGTGCCACTTAAGTAACTATGGCGACTCTCCCTCTTTCGTCTCTCTCGTGGTGCTTTAGTTTTGTAGATGAATGCACACAGATTGTTACTTTGGGGAATGTGACAATGAATGGTTTATTAATATTACCACCATCATTTACATCCTCAACCATTTTTTTATCACCATTATGTTTTTCACTGTAAGAGTATCTGCTAAATGAATGTGATGTAATGTCATTTTCATTCTCTCTCCAACGGTCTGGAAGTCTGTACGACTGGTGAAAGTTGAGTGTTATAGAAAGTCTCTGAAAGTCATTTCTGAAGAAACAACACTCATGAATATCTTTACTTTTACTTGAAGCGACCTGAATATTCTATCCCGACTCAGCCCTTCGGAAGACACTGAGGATTCTAGAGCACGCCTTGGTTTCAGGTGAAGCTCATCTTTGCACTTCAGGAGAAACTGAACATTCTAGAACATTCCTTTGTTTCAGGTGAAGCTCATCTCTGCGCTTCAGAAGAAGATGGACATACTACAGCAGGAACTCAAATCCTGGAGGGCCGCTGTACCTGCTGGTCTTTGATGTGCTCCTGGATTTAAGTGCATAATTTAAGTCGTCGATCGCCTAAAGAGGCTTCGCACCCCCGTTTCCAAGGCCTAAATTGGCTGCTGATTGAAAGGCAATCACAAAAGCTAGCAGAGACGGCGTCCCTCCGTGACTGGAGTTTGAGACCCCTGTTCTACAACATCCCTTTGCTTCAGAAGAAGCTCATAGAAATTGTCGGAACAATCATAGAATATCTCTGCACTTCAGTAGAAACTGAACAGTGCACATGGTCAGTTGGCACACGTCCAGGCGGCAGGACTTGCACAGTTATGCTCTCTGGAGAGAGGCCAACCCTGGCTCAAAACGTGTCTTGTTGAGAAACGGTAATCTGAAGTAAACAGGCAACATAGCCAATGTTCCCAAACCGCGTTCAGTTAACTTGCAATTTTGTTGATGTGATTCATTCCCAGATTCTCGTGCAATTGCTATTTATTAGAGCTTCAGTCATCCATTCACAATATGTTTGTCAGTTAACTCACATATTTCGTATTAGTCGAATTTGGTACAATCTTATACAAGGTTATAGGGGTGGAATTACTTGCATTTAGTTAATTATGCCGTTAATGGGTGGAATCGCCCCCAATTGGTTTTAGTCCGTAACTGTCTTCGTGCTGGGACCGAAGAGCTGAAAGGCGTTTTTTGTGGCAGTGGCTCGAGGCTGTCATTAGATTAAGAGGGCTTCCTCTTTTTGGGGGGGTGGGGGAGGGGGGTATTTAGCTGAGGTCTCAGAGCTGATACGATTAGCGGAGCTAAGCGTTCCGAGAGACGCGGGGTGGCCGCTGCGCCCCTTCCGTGGGACGAGTGCACCGGGCGGTCTGAACGCTCGAGATCGTCCCCTCGCCCACGCCGCGCTTCTGTTTCCTCAGAATGCCGTCGGCATGCGGGTCCGCGCGCTCTCCCGGAATGTCGAGAGTGGGAGGAACATTTGCTGAGATTTTTTATTTTTTTTGTCAGGCTCTCTCCCTCTTCTTCTTCCTAGTGCTTCTGGCAACAAGAAGATGGAAAAAAACACAGAGGGAGAGAGAAAGAGGGAGAGGGAGAGAGAGAGAGAGGGAGAGGCAATAATCTCTTAAACTCAGGGAATTGTGTGGCAGCAGAGTTGCCATGGCTGGGGTTCTCAGGAGTCTCTGTGCAATGAGAGCTCTAGTCCAGCTTCACCTCATTCACACAGGGCTGAGGGACACGTGGTAACTTGTTAAGGCTCCCTTGACAAATTTTCCCAAAACTTCCCCAATATCCCCCGGAAAACACGGTAGATCAGAAACATACAGTATTATGTAACCAAGTCTCACTCTTTTTGCTCACAAATGCTCTGTATTTTCTCTCTCAAATGGTGTGTGTGTGTGTGTGTGTGTGCGTGTGTGTGTGTGTGTATGTGCGTGTGTGCTACCTGGTCGGTCTGACAATTTGCCTGGGTAAAAAAACAAGTTGGCGATTTGCATATGATAAACACCATATGTGCCTTACCCACGGTTTACGCACCTCGTGTTGTAGCAGTAAAAATAAGATACCCGCTCCGTCGAGTCTGGAGCTTTTCCAATCTCCCCCAGGCCCAGCTTTGATATGCATTTAGTCCACTATGTCGGCACAATCTATTGTCAGTGAATTACACAAAGGGGTTCCTGGTGGAAGATGGCGGATGGACGGAAGGCCGAGTTTGGAAGGAGGAAAGTCCCTCGGTCAGGTGGCCAGTGGAGCCCTCAACCGCATGCCCCGTGTCTGCAAAGCTTAGGCAGTGCAGCGACAGTTAACCAGCGTCAGCCCCGGAGAGAGAGAGTGCATCTACGTCAATGTCGGTGGACCCCCAAGCCCACAAGTAAGGTGTGAAGGTCGTGTGCGTACAGACATTATGCTTGAGCATGACCTTCACCTCTGTTTCACCTTGCTGAGAGATGAGAGGAGAAGAGAGGAGAAGAGGCGAGGAGGAAACATTTAGCTTTCTGTGGCGTGCTGGAGGCCATTATGGCAGAAATAACAGCGGCCGCCAAAACCCTGCGTGGTAACCGAGGTCACTCGCGGCACGCCGCCCTGGCGCCGCGCTCCGTCGCAACGTCTCCCTTCCGCTGTCGCAGACGGCCGATGGCGACAGGCGCGCGAAAGCCAACGCTCAAATTAAAAACTCCCCCGAACTTCGCCGGGGATCCCTCTGCAAGTCGCCGAGCGGGAACGAAGAATTCCCCCCAGGCACGGCTGGAAAGAGAAAATTGAGTGTTTATGTACAATATTCCTGATTTAGAATGGCCTCTCCCCTGGTCTCAGAGTTCAGAAGTGTGCTATGTTTTACTGATCCGAGGGTTTGACAGTTTAAAGACCGAAAGCGCAACCAAGATAGCATGCAGCATTCAGATTAAGGAACTGTGTGCACTGCAGAGGTTGCAGGTTCAAAGCCTGCACAGCTATAGCTGTCGTACTATTAAATATATGGTAATTTATAATTAAAGGGAATTGTTTGAGTAAATGTTCAGCTTTATGGATTGATCCTATGCAGGGCTGCTGGGTAAAATTGGGACAAAATTACATTATTATATTATTCCTAGGTCCAGGACAATTATATTTACCACAAGTTCACAGATAATTGCCCCCTCACCCCCAGGGCCCAGGACAATGTAACCGCTTGCCCCCCCCCTCCCCCTGACGGTGGCCCAGATCCGATGCTAATGGTGTCACGTCCTAGGCCAAACACTGTATTACACCAATCTTTAGCATGGGGCATTGTTGCCATGCCGACGACAGTGTGCCAGGGTAAACTCTGCATGGGAATGTGGGGTGAGGGTGTGCAGTTCTGGAGGGGCGGGGTATGGGTGCAGATGGAGGAATCATCACCTCCCCATCCTTGAAGAGCAGAAGAGGTGCCATTACTGTCTGCCACGTCTCCAAGCCACTGAATTATGGCTCACACACTGTACGGAGCCTGCTGGTGTGTGTGCGTGCGTGCGTGTGTGTGAGAGCGAGAGAGAGAGAGAGAGAGAGAGAGAGAAAGGGGGGAGGGGGTGTGGGCATGTGTGTGATTGTGTGTGACTGTTAGTGAGTGTGTGTGTGAGCGCGCGCGTCTGTGCATGTGAGAGAGAGAAAGTTGTGTGGGAGAATGTGTGTGTGTGTGTGCGTGTGTGCATCTGTGCATGTGAGAGAGAGAGAGAGAGAGAGAAAGTGTGTGTGGGAGAGTGTGTGTGTGTGTGTGTCCTGACCTCAGTATCCCAGTGTGCACTGCTGGGTGGGGAAGCTTATGGTGTTTGTGGTCTATTTCTCTGTGGTCTCTCTCACTCGCTCTCCCTTTGCAAGGGAACGGTTGACCTGCATTTGCACTTGGTTTCAGAGTCAGTCCCTGTTTCATTAAAGGTGCCATTTCACATCTTTGAGTGCTCCAGCACTCCTTATTGTGGGTTAGTCTGCAAAGTAATCCAGGTAAGGATCCTTCTGTATGCTGTATGCACAAAAACAAACATCTTTCAGGAAGGAAACATTTTCCACAGCATGTTGCAGAAAGTTAAAGCATTAAATGAGAATTGATTTGACTGATTAAAAGTCCATTAGCTAATATGAAATATTCTACATGAATGTATGACATAATGGTATAATGCGATGTTATAACTCATCCCTCATTAGACATTAACATTTATTATATCAAATAATCAACAGCCCTTCATACTTCAGGAATTGCAATGAAGGTTGGAATGAAAGCCAGCGTACACAGAGGTTCTGCATGGCCACTTGCGAACTCCTGCAACAGAGCAATAAAACATTATGGTAAATTATGTTTTAGTGTTTTTGTAAAGCTACTAATCAAGACATAAATACTGAATACTAACCATAAAAACCGAAAGCCACCAGCAATTAACATTGCTCAGAAAATAAAAAAAGATACATATGTGATCCGTGTGAGCCAATGAGAACCAAGTGTATGGGATGTGGAGTATGCAATGGGTGGAATTTTGTTTTGCCCACACAGAAAGAAAAGATTATGTCATGGTTCATGATGTCACTGATGTCAAATCCACCTGTTGATTGACAAGTACACAGTTTCAGCGTGTGAGAGTGTGTGTTTGTCTATGTCAGTATATGTGTTTTTGTGCTTGTGTGTGTGTGTGTTTATGTGTTTATCTGTGTGTTTTTGTGCATGGTGCGTGAGTGTGTGTTTGTATGTCAGTATGTGTGTGTTTTTGTGCTTGTGTGTGTGTGTGTGTGTGTTTATGTGTTTATCTGTGTGTTTTTGCGCATGGTGCGTGAGTGTGTGTTTGTATGTCAGTATGTGTGTGTTTTTGTGCTTGTGTGTGTGTTTATTTGTATGTTTTGTGCATGGTGCATGTATGTGTGTGTGTGTGTCTGTGTGTGTTTTATGTGTGTGCGTGAGTGTTTATGTATGTTTATTTGTATGTTTTGTGCATGGTGCATGTATGTGTGAGTGTGTGTGTCTGTGCGTGTGTGTGTGTTTTCTGTTGTGTAATGGTTACCCATTCATTAAAAGTGCTAATGAGCTTGAGCTCTGGTCCCAGGACTGGGGGGCTACGTGACAGGCCGTCCCTGGTGCGGGAGAGAGACACTGGGAGAGAGGGAGGGAGGGAGGGAGAGAGAGAGAGAGAGAAAGGAGAAAAATCTAGGATAGTGATTGAACAGAGGAGGGACTGGCTGTTTTAAAGACCTAATGAGAGAGGGAGTTACAAGAGAGATAGAGTGAGAGAAATAGAATAATGAAACAAACAACGAAGGAGCAATGAAGGGATGAACATGGATAGAGAAGGAAAAAGAGAGGGGAAAGGGAGAACATTCTCTAGTTCTGGAAGTATTTGCACATGCACATATAGATATGCACACATGCACTCATACACATGTGCGCATGCAAACATGGTTGCATGCATGCATAGTAAATGCAGACACACACATATATATATACACACACACACACACACAGCAGCCTGCTTTTCTCCATATTATGAAAAACAAACGTTTTGTCTGTCTTAGTGTCTCAGATAATACAGCCTTCGTCTGAAAGCTAAATTGTCATTTTAACAATGTGGAAAGCCCTGCTTCGCCAGCAGAGTGCATTGAGATCCTAGTGGTAGAACAGTGCCCCTAGTGGTCTGTGCAGCTCATTGCTGTGCCATACCAAACACAGGTTGGGCAGAGCAGACATTGATCCAAAACCCGCTGATACGGATTTGTGTCCACACCGCAGCCTGGGGCTTCACAAACCCCCAAAGGGGCAGAGCTATCGCATGTTGTGAGTCCTGGATTGAACGAATGCTGACGTTTTGTGAAAGAGAAAGGTTCCTTATGAAAGGAGTCTTCATAAAGACTCCGTACCCCATAGCGATAGAGCTAACCCCACCCGCTGTGACTGGCTAAACTTTCCCCCCGTTTTCCCGCCCCCCTCCAGCGCTGCTCGGAGCTGAGGTGACGGTTTTTGCGTGGGGTGAGCGGCCTAGCTGCACAGACGAGCCCATGTCTTGTTTCATAGGCTTTGGGGGTCAGCTGCAGTCAGTCCATCTGCGGGCACCGAACTGCTCAGAGCTGCGCATTCCTGTCTGTGCCTGTGACAGACGGTGATGTAATGCTGAATACGCACGCACACGCGCACACGCGCACACACACACGCACACCAGTAGGTATTGTTTCAGTTGCTGGCAGGCCAAGCATTAGATGGGATGAGATGGGAGGGGGGGATTATGTGCTTCAGTGTGTAAATTGAGCTGGTCTGGGGTGGGTGGCTTTTTAATAAAACAGCCCTTTCACTGCTCTCTGATATCCCTGAAAAGGAGTGTGTGTGTGTGTGTGGAAGTGACCATTTCCATATAAATATATATATATATTTATTTTTTTAAATACATGACTCTACCAAGAGTTGCTATGACACCCGATGACGAGCTTCGGTAGGGGAGGAGGGAAGATGAAGACGAAGACGAAGGGTCTGATGGCCGACTTGACGCAGGTGCTACTGTCCCTGCTGTCAGCTGCTGAGGGGCGAGGGCTGTCGGAGTCTAGGTAGGGCGCCATGGAAACGGCAGGCAGCCCATAGTTCCCATAGCCCTGACAGACAGACACTTTTGGCTTGCTGGCGACGCAGCTGGAAAGAGGCGCAACGCAGCGGCCTGTTGTGTCTAGGCTGCATTAAGACTGTTCTTGCCCTGCAGTATGTTTTTTTAAAAGACAAATCAAACCGAATCCAGAAGCGCGACCTTCACGAGTCGGTTATGAGTCACGAGAGAGGGAGCAGGTGCGGGCGGTGAGAGGGGATCGGCTCATACCTGCTGCTGCACCTGGTTGGCGGCTGACTGAAAGTGTCGGGAGGGGGTGCCGTTATTGACCCCTCTCGCTCACTCTCTCTCCCCACCCTGTGTATGAAAATATCCATAAACCCCAATATTAATCCTCCCATGGAGAGGAGAGAGAGACAGAGAGAGACAGAGAGGAAGAGGAAGACAGAAAGGGAAAGGGAGTGGAAGAAAGGAAGACAGGGAAAGAGCGAGAGAGAGAAAGAAAGAGCCTCAACCACATGGATCTTTCAGCTGCTGGTGTGATGTTTGGTCTCGCCCTGTCAGCGCTCCTTGAACCCGTTCCAGAAAAGCTTTTAATCCATCGTAATTCGGGGCTTGTCTCGCATCCTGAACCGTGCACCCCCTCCCTCCTCTCCCCTTCCCTACTCCACCAGACCCCAAGGGGTTTATCACAACTCCGACTGTCAACCCCCCGAAAAACTAAAAACTGCCAGGAGCGTCACGCCGAGATGATTTCCAGGTAAAATGGAGCAGAGTCACAAATCAGTTCTGCTGGACTGGAGTTTAAAATGACACCCCACACCTGCAACCCCCCCCCCCTCCCGACAACACCTATTTGTATAAGAAATGGGGGGAAGGTTCATAGATTTTGTAATAGAGACATGAGCTGTACTTGGTCTGTGTCCCAGCTCTTGAATGTGACACAAAGACCATGCCTGTTCTCCCCGCTGCGACGTAGCCGCTATGCTGAGCCGTAAACACATCAACGTGACGGACAGATTTCCAACGGATCCAATGCTATACCCAGGCTCAGGTGGGGAGAGCCGTCAGTATTCAGTCAAAACATTGTACAGCTCAGTCTTTATGGCTAAGAGGGCATCTGCTGTAATGTACTGGATGTCGGTGCTGATTCATCTCCCTCTACCTACACCCTGTACCTTTACCTGCACCTATATCTATACTTTTACCTGTTGCTTTACTTGTACCTATATCTTTACATGCACATATAGCAAGTTAACAGTAACTGGTACAGTAACTGTACCAATGTTTACCTGTAACAGGAACTGTACCTATAGATTCACCTGCACATATACCTTTACCTGTAACTGTACCTATAGATTCACCTGCACATATACCTTTACCTGTAACAGTAACTGTACCTATAGATTCACCTGCACATATACCTTTACCTGTAACAGTAACTGTACCTATAAATTCACCTGCACATATACCTTTACCTGTAACAGTAACTGTACCTATAGATTCACCTGGACATATACCTTTACCTGTAACAGTAACTGTACCTATAGATTCACCTGCACATATACCTTTACCTGTAACAGTAACTGTACCTATAGATTCACCTGCACATATACCTTTACCTGTAACAGTAACTGTACCTATAGATTCACCTGCACATATACCTTTACCTGTAACAGTAACTGTACCTATAGATTCACCTGCACATATACCTTTACCTGTAACAGTAACTGTACCTATAGATTCACCTGCACATATACCTTTACCTGTAACAGTAACTGTACCTATAGATTCACCTGCACATATACCTTTACCTGTAACAGTAACTGTACCTATAGATTCACCTGCACATATACCTTTACCTGTAACAGTAACTGTATATCTTTACCTGTAGCTTTACCTGGCACCTGTACCCGATTAACTGGCTGGGGGGGCTGAGAAATGAGCCAATCAAACGGAATCAGGCTCCAAAGGCTTTGGACGTGGCATCTCCAGTTCTGCTGGTGCGAAGGTGTGTCATGCTCTCCTGCTTCTATGTCCTCCGGTTCAGGTACCCTCCTACGCCCCGCCCCGCCCCGCCCACTCCCTCTGTTCCCACCCACCACCCCACCGCCATGACGGCTGGAGCGCTTTACCGTTACGGGAGGGGCATTTCCTCATTTTCACACTCTGTCAGTCTAACAAAATTAATTGAGTAGTCTCAGCTGAAAAAAATAATAACTCAATTTAAAAGAGTGAAAAAGGAGTTTAAACCAATGAGTACTTGAAGATAATGGCTTCAGGCAATCGGCTCGCTTAAAGCATTTCGGCGACCTGAACTACTGGGATTTTACAGTGCTGAATAAAGACACAAAATGGATGAAATATGCCGGTTGGGGGAGATTTACAGTATGAGCACTGTAAAGCCTGTGTTTCACCCTGAGGTGTTGAATTCACATCAGCTGCGTGGACTGCCAAGTCTATATTTACACCGTGGGCATACTGTAGTCTTTAAAATGACACTAGGAGTCTCTCCAGGTGTTTAACTCAGCAGGGTATAAACATCACTGGACACAGAATGTGTTTAGTTGTCGTTGCAGCTGAGGTTTTAATGGCTTCATTGAATCAAATGCTGGATTGGGTCAGTTTCAGCCGCTTAATTCTCGCTGCTTGAGAAGTGACAAAGTAGAACAGGCAAGAAAACAACAACAAGCACACGAGCCTCTGGTGAGAGGTCTCAGACATTTAACACAACATGCTGTTCTACTAAACACAAGGGCAGAGGTCAAAGGTATCACTTCCTGCAGAGCTCAGCTGGCTCTCTGGTGTGGGGGAGGGGGAGAGGAGAGGAGAGGGGGGGGGGGGGGGGGTCCGGCAGAGCCGATACCTGCGTCTGCTCCTCTGCGGTCTACGCTTCTTGCCACCCTTCAAAATTTGGAGCTCGTCAGCGGTCATTTTTTAATGGGGCAAACGCCTCAGTGACTCTATTTCACTTTCCTGGCCTCTCTCTGCCTGCAGCTGTTCGGCCAGCCAAGGCTCCCTTCCATAACAACAGCTGTACCCCCACCCCCCACCCACCAAACACACACACACACCAAAATTATCCTCCCTCTTTCCCCCCCAAAAATACCAAAAAAGCAGAGACCAGCAGTGTTTCTAATCATGACTTTACAAACTATCTAACAAACGGGTCCGATGCACAAACATCCGCCCCCCACACACAACAGAGACACACACACTTGCACACACGTATGCAGACACACACACACACACACACATTGCAGCTGCCCGCCTGTTTCCGCTCTCTGACTGGGGAAGACAGAAACATACGGAATCTCTATCTCTCCCCTGAAACTGGGGAATTTTGTCTGTCAGGCTGGGCAGCCCCTACAAGACAGATGCCTCACAGGTGGAGGACTGTGTGTGTGTGTGTGTGTGTGTGCGCAGTGGGGTCTCCCTGCCCCTTCCCCCCACCTGCTGCCTGGTGGAACAGTGAACTGGACAAAAGGGCGGTAGAGTGGATGACGGGGCAATAGAGCATATTGTGGGGCAGTACAGTGGATAGTGCATGGATGGTGGGGCAGTAGAGTGGAAGGTGGGGCATTAGAGTGAATGCTGGGGCAGTAGAGCGAATGGTGAGGCAGTAGAGTGGATGGTAGGACAGTAGAGTTGATTGTGGGGCAGTAGAGCAAATGTTTGGGCAGTAGACCAGATGCTGGGGCAGTAGAGCGGCAGTGTAGTGTAGAGCGGCAGTGTAGTGTAATGGTTAAGGAACTGGACTTGTAACTGAAAGGTTGCAGGTTCAATTCCCAGGTAGGACACTGCCGTTGTACCCTTGAGCAAGGTACTTAACCTGAATCGCTTCAGTATATATCCAGCTGTATAAATGGATAAATGTAATAAGATGTAATAAGTTGTGTAAGTCGCTCTGGATAAGAGCGTCTGCTAAATGCCTGTAATGTAGAGCAAATGGTGAGGCAGTAGAGTGGATGGCGCAGCAATAGAGTCGATAGTGGGGCAATAGAGTGAATATTGGGTGGATAGTGGGGCAGGTCAAATAGAGGGGAAACATACCCTGTGTCCTGCAGGCTGCCAGACCTGCTCAGATACCAGTCAGAAACTAAACTCACTGCTCCAGTTACCTGCAGATGTTTTGGCATCAAGAAACACCATGCTTATGTTACACTGTTTTTAAAAACGCATTTCCCCCTTTTCTCCCCAATAATACCTTTATCAGCACTTCTCTCCGCAACCTCCAACATTGACCCTCTGAGGCAGGCAGTGCCAACAGCCACGTCTTATCACACACTGACCCTCTGAGGCAGGCAGTGCCAACAGCCACGTCTTATCACACACTGACCCTCTGAGGCAGGCAGTGCCAACAGCCACGTCTTATCACACACTGACCCTCTGAGGCAGGCAGTGCCAACAGCCACGTCTTATCACACAGCACACTGTATAAGTGACTCTGGATAATAGTGTCTGCTAACTACCTCAAATGTGGCTGCAGTGTAATTTCCCTACATAGTTGTCTGATGGTGCCATTCTTTAATCTTTGGCGCCATCTAGTGCCGCGAAAATTACACTACAAGTTAAGCCTCGGTCATGATATAATCCAGGGGTTCCCAAACCGGTCCTGGGGCCCCCCTGTGTATGCTGGTTTTCGTTGCAACCACAGTTGCAATCTCTGAATTTTAACAAGCTGTTAATTGCTTAATTAGGTGCTTGTCATGTTTAGAATAATTATTTACCCTCTTAAGTCACATTATATCAGAAATAGCTATGGATGCCATGTAGAATAAACACCCCATGTTCACATTGTGCTTATTGTGCTATATTATTTAAAAGAGATAATAAAATTATTTAACAGATCCATTCAAAGACTTTGAAGAGAGTCCGCCCTCATGCATTTTTAACTTCATTCAGACAGAGGGAAAGCAGAGAGGGTTACAGACAGAGGGAAAGCAGAGAGGGTTACAGACAGAGGAAAAGCAGAGAGGGTTACAGACAGAGGGAAAGCAGAGAGGGTTACAGACAGAGGGAAAGCAGAGAGGGTTACAGACAGAGGAAAGCAGAGAGGGTTACAGACAGAGGAAAAGCAGAGAGGGTTACAGACAGAGGAAAAGCAGAGAGGGTTACAGACAGAGGAAAAGCAGAGAGGGTTACAGACAGAGGAAAAGCAGCGAGGGTTACAGACAGAGGGAAAGCAGAGAGGGTTACAGACAGAGGAAAAGCAGCGAGGGTTACAGACAGAGGGAAAGCAGAGAGGGTTACAGACAAAGGAAAAGCAGAGGGTTACAGACAGAGGGAAAGCAGAGAGGGTTACAGACAAAGGAAAAGCAGAGGGTTACAGACAGAGGGAAAGCAGAGAGGATTACAGACAGAGGGAAAGCAGAGAGGGTTACAGACAGAGGGAAAGCAGAGAGGATTACAGACAGAGGGAAAGCAGAGAGGATTACAGACAGAGGGAAAGCAGAGAGGGTTACAGACAGAGGAAAAGCAGAGAGGGTTACAGACAGAGGGAAAGCAGAGAGGATTACAGACAGAGGGAAAGCAGAGAGGGTTACAGACAGAGGAAAAGCAGGGAGGGTTACAGACAGAGGGAAAGCAGAGAGGGTTACAGACAGAGGGAAAGCAGAGAGGGTTACAGACAGAGGGAAAGCAGAGAGGGTTACAGACAGAGGAAAAGCAGAGAGGGTTACAGACAGAGGGAAAGCAGAGAGGGTTACAGACAGAGGAAAAGCAGAGAGGGTTACAGACAGAGGAAAAGCAGAGAGGGTTACAGGCAGAGGGAAAGCAGAGAGGGTTACAGACAGAGGGAAAGCAGAGAGGGTTACAGACAGAGGGAAAGCAGAGAGGATTACAGACAGAGGGAAAGCAGAGAGGGTTACAGACAGAGGAAAAGCAGGGAGGGTTACAGACAGAGGGAAAGCAGAGAGGGTTACAGACAGAGGGAAAGCAGAGAGGGTTACAGACAGAGGGAAAGCAGAGAGGGTTACAGACAGAGGAAAAGCAGAGAGGGTTACAGACAGAGGAAAAGCAGAGGGTTACAGACAGAGGAAAAGCAGAGAGGGTTACAGACAGAGGAAAAGCAGAGAGGGTTACAGACAGAGGGAAAGCAGAGAGGGTTACAGACAGAGGGAAAGCAGAGAGGGTTACAGACAGAGGGAAAGCAGAGAGGGTTACAGACAGAGGGAAAGCAGAGAGGGTTACAGACAGAGGGAAAGCAGAGAGGGTTACAGACAGAGGGAAAGCAGAGAGGGTTACAGACAGAGGGAAAGCAGAGAGGATTACAGACAGAGGGAAAGCAGAGAGGGTTACAGACAGAGGGAAAGCAGAGAGGGTTACAGACAGAGGGAAAGCAGAGAGGATTACAGACAGAGGGAAAGCAGAGAGGGTTACAGACAGAGGGAAAGCAGAGAGGGTTACAGACAGAGGAAAAGCAGAGAGGGTTACAGACGGAGGAAAAGCAGAGAGGGTTACAGACAGAGATGGGATCACAGCACAGAAGGTTCCAGGGCCTGAACCCAAACCTCTCGCCACACGGGCAGAGTCGTACTGCGCCACATGGTCCCCCCCACATTTTATCTGTTGATTCCGTTTGAAAGATGTTCAATGAACGCTGCACACAAAAGGAACGAGTCACGTTGTTCATATGATTGGCACATAAAACACAATCCTCACACAGAAACATTTCACAAGGCTGTAGGGGATTTGCTTGTGTGCTAGACAACTCTGTGCATCCAGGTTCCTGTCTTTCCCAATTTTCCCATAAATGCAGGACCATAATAAGAAGCAGGACAGGAACATTTTAGTTGCTGAAACACCTTTACAGTAAAGACAGAGGAACCAGAAGCTTCCCTGCACCCAAACATATCAAGCATTACTTCCCCACAAAAAATTCACCTTCCAGTCCCCAAACAAAACCTTTTAGTTTATATTACAGCACCTTATTTTTAAATACACTGCTCAAAAACATTAAGGGAACACTTAATCATCACAGTATAACACCAAGTCAATTAAACCAAACCGGTCACGCTGGATGATGTTGCAGGCAGCATAACATTCGCCACGGCGTCTCCAGACTCTTTCACGTCTGTCACATGTACTCAGTGTGAACCTGCTCTCATCTGTGAAGAGAACGGGGTGCCAATGGCGAACCTGCCAATTCTGGTGTTCTCTGGTAAATGCCAATCGAGCTGCACGGTGCTGGGCTGTGAGCACAGGTCCCACTACAGGACGTCGGGCCCTCATGCCACCCTCATGGAGTCTGTTTCTGACAGTTTGGTCAGAAACATGCACACGAGTAGCCCGCTGGAGGTCATTTTGTAGGGCTCTGGCAGTGCTCCTCCTGTTCCTCCTCACACAAAGGAGCAGATACCGGTCCTGCCGCTGGGTTATTGCCCTTCTACAGCCCTGTCCAGCTCTCCTCGTGTAATGGCCTGTCTCCCGGTATCTCCTCCACGTGCTGGGAGACACAGCAAACCTTTTTGCGACGGCACGTATGGATGTGCCATCCTGGAGGAGCTGGACTACCTGTGCAGGGCACTAGCAAAATGCAAAACTAGAGAAAAATCAGTCAGGAAGGATAAGGAGAGAGAAATGGTCTGTGGCCACCACCTGCAAAACCATTTACTTTTTGGGGGTTGTCTTGCTGTTGCCTCTCCTGTCCATCTATTGTCACTTTCATTTGCACCAAAGCAGGTGAAATTGATTCACAATCGTTTACGCTTCCTAACTGGACAGATCGATATCCCAGAAGTTTAATTGACTTGGCGTTATACTGTGTTGATTAAGTGTTCCCTTCATTTCTTTGAGCAGTGTATAAGGGTTTGCAGGGAGGGGACCAGTTCAGCCAAATTCACTTGTCGCTGGTAATTTTTTTCCATCCTAGTTCGTGGAAGAAAACATCTTTATTGTACATGAACACAAGCCATTATTCCAAGAATTCCCTATTTATTTATATAAATAAAACAAATATTGCTGTCAACATAATTTAGAACGGTCATGTTTCACAAACATAATCATAAAGCATCAGATTGGCAACATGATTTTCCATTTGTTGCATCCTACCCATGCACGCAGCATGACCAAGTAGCATTTTAATTCCGCCTGATCCTGTTGAAACCGTCCTCGTAATTCAGTCTAGTGAGGTCATTTTACTGTAAACCCTCTCCTGGTGGGACTCAGGGGTGCTTAGGACAGGACAGATCATGCTCCTCACGAGCGAACCCAGTGCACCCTGGGATATCTTTAATCCACAGAGAAGTCATCATTCCCTCTATCCCGAATGAGATCACTGAAAGACAAAGTTCCCCCTGAAAACCCACAGCCTGTGTCTCACCTGTCATAACGTTCTGGTCCACAGACAGCTAATTAATCAATGGACACAGGCTGGCCATTCTTTTGTCAGTTTTACCATATACAATGGGGGAAATAAGTATTGGACACGTCAACAATTTTATTATCAAACATATTTCCAATGTAGCTATTCACATGAGATTTTGACCAGACATTGGTATTAACTCAATAAAACTACACAGCTAAAAAAATTGTAACGTTCCAATTCTTAAAAAAAGTTATGTGCAATAAAGTGAAATGACACAGGAAAAAAGTATTGAACACGCTAAATTAAATGTGGTAGAAAAGCCATATTTTTTATATTTCGTTGCATATCCTTTGCATGCCATGACTTTATGATGTCTGTGACCCAACAACATCAAAAGGCTCTTGATATCTTATTTGCTGATACTCTTACAAGCGATACTGTGACAGACTGGCAGGTAAGGACCCAAATGCACGACGAGTCTATTTTCCGTAGGCACAAGGACAATGTCCACTGTGGAACCCACAGTGAACTGGTGAGCAGGATTAGGCGAAGTAGCCAGGAGTGGTCTTTAGCCTGGGTCGTAGCGAAGGATCAGGCGGTGGCTGAGTCAGGATCCACACAGGGACGCCAGGGCGTGTGGCATCCAGACCTGGTTCGTTTAGCCAGAGTCTAGTGAACTAGAAAATCGGGAAACAAGTACAAACGCGACAAGGACCGTAATACTCTGACAACAAATCACAGGAACAGCACGGTAAATATAACTAGTGTCATTAGAGCTGATAAACTGCAGCTTGCGGGAAATGCGTGCGAAATCAGCGAATTGATTGAACAATTAGAAAACGCATGAGGAATGCGGTGAAAGCAATTAAGTGTGAATTGTGTAATTAAGATGTGGTGCGAGTAGTAATAGTGCAATGTGGACACAATTAGGTAATGAACGCAGACATGACACAATCAGGTTCAGGGAAAACAGAGGAAAACACCAAGGAAGGGAAGGGGAGCAGGAGCGGATCGTAACAGATACTATAACAGCTCTGCATTTGAATGGATCTCTATGGGAATTGGGGGGTGAGACAAGAGTTAACTGTAAATTACACTGGAACAGTATAGAACACATGGTTGGCTAAGTGGCTCTAAGTCATCAATGGTCTGATGTATTAAACAAGCCTTTAACCATCACTCTGCTGCCAGAAATACAGTAGATATAGATGGATAACTTGAAGGGTTTCTTCTCCTGACTTATTTTTCCATAGAGTTCAATAGGAAGATCTGTCAGGAGAAACAACCCTTAAAGTGATCCTTCCATATCTACTGTATTTCTGGCAGCAGAGTGATGGTTAAAGGCTTGTTTAATACATCAGACCCTTGATGACTTAGAGCCACTTAGCCAACCTTGTGTTCTATATTGTTCCAGTGTAATTTACAGCTAAATCTTGTCCCACCCCCCAATTCCCATAGAGATCCATTCAAATGCAGAGCTGTTATAGTATTGCTTGTAAGAGTATCAGCAAATAAGATATCAAGAGCCTTTTGATGTTGTTGGGTCACAGACATCATAAAGTCATGGCATGCAAAGGATATGCAACCAAATATAAAAAATATGGCTTTTCTACCACATTTAATTTAGCGTGTTCAATACTTTTTTCCTGTGTCATTTCACTTTATTGCACATAACTTTTTTAAAGAATTGGAACGTTACAATTTTTTTAGCTGTGTAGTTTTATTGAGTTAATACCAATGTCTGGTCAAAATCTCATGTGAATAGCTACATTGGAAATATGTTTGATAATAAAATTGTTGACGTGTCCAATACTTATTTCCCCCATTGTATGGAAACAATGTGACTGGTGGCCATTTTGACTGTTGTGTACTGTTCACTTGTTACTCACATGACACATACAAATATCATGGAGATTTTTGCTAAATATTTATTTAATTTTATGCTAAAAGCCTTTGTGACTCTACAACAATTTAACAAATCACGTTCTCTCGACACTACCTGCCTTCTCAAGGGCTTAAAAAATCGCTCTCAATAAATTGATCAAAGAAACAATCAATCACATTTTACAGGATAGTGCGCTCACAGCATCTCAATATACAGTGATCAGTCAACATAAAAAAAACATACCTTGACCCCCAGAAGTAAAACTTGCAGCAATCACGCTCCAATCCACGCATGCGCCTGTCACAATCCATCTTGCGCGTGCGCTGGAACAATAATAGGCCCTAGGCCTAGATTCAGTCAACACTTGTGACCTTTACCTCAAGATTAAATGCAATAGTTCAAATAGTGCAATGCTTATCTTCAAAAATCGTTTGTAGTTTGGCGAATTTTTGTTTTATTTTTCAAATCCTTAAAACTAACTCGCCAATGCATATAAAAAAACAAGCATTTGTATGTGCGTCTATTCGTTCTCAAAGTTTCACCTGCTGCTGCACCGGCATGTGAACTGCTTCCTGACTTCAGGTTTTGGCTGTGATTAGTATGATTAGTATGTGCATATTTAAATTACTTAATTGTGTGTTATTATGCTGTGCTAACGTAACTTCCGTAAATTATGCAACTTTAGAGTTCTGAGTGCTACATGGCGTGCCTATGCTATTGCCTGATGTAAATAAGCATCATGGCCACTGAAATTAGAAGTAGCCTATACGGCTATACACAAAACGACAGTCGTTGCGCCTAAAGTATAAACGTGCATTAGTGCAAATGGAAACCCGTATTAGTACAAAACTAAACCTGAACCTTGACTCCATTATATTGCCAGCCATTCAATCAACGCTAATGCAACGCGTGCGGTACGATTCACGTGATGCAGCAAAAGGCAATTTGTCAAAATCTTTCTTGGCGACTGTAAAAGCGACTGTTGCGCTCCGAGGTAAATTTGCAACAGCATTGTAATGGGAACACGGCTATTATTAGCTGTTGGATTCGATTAGAGAACAATATCATGTGCTTTTGGAAGAAGGCTATGTACTGCTCTGTTGTGTTGACAGGGATGGTTATGGGTTCAGGGCGGGTGTACGTTCCCCCCCACCAAAAACAAAACACGCACCTCATTATCCACCCACACATTTCCCTTGTTTTCTCTGGCTTTGTGTTTCCTGAAGACAGATGTGTAATGCGATTCCTTTCGTAAGGTACCGTACTGTACAAAGACAGACATCAATTTTGTGTGTGTGTGTGTGTGTGTGTGTGTGTGTGTATCGCCACGTCTCTTAAACGGGTCCACCGCCGTTCCCAACGACTCCTGCTCCCATGGGAGATAACTGCACGAACGCCGTGCCCGCTGTCTGGGTAAGCGTCTCTGACCCGGAGAAGAAGCGCTATTCCAGTAACCAGCTTGCGGTAAGAGACACTCAGATCCGACGGAGTCACTTATAGACACCTTTCCCAGACACGACGACGACGCGGCCCTGTGGGTTTTCTATATAGTTCAGTGGTGGGAACTGAGCGCAACTGATACCCAAGCTAAAAATAGGCACGTATACACATCCATAGACTACACTCCCCTCGCTAGTCCACTCGACATGTGGTCTGTGTTTGCATTGTAATATCACTGGAAGATGCTTCAGGCCTTTTATTTGAGCAAATACCCTCGTCAACTAGATGCATAACCCATACCTTCCACGGAGGCTGGTGAACACTGGCAGGGATCTCCAATGTATTTGACGTGTCAAGATTCTGTTTCTGAATATGAAAGAAATTGTAAAAAACTAAACAAAAAACCCCAATTGCATTGGGAAATGATGATATAGGTAGCAGTGACACTGTATGATCAAATCAAAAGGAATCGGCAACCTCGATAATTTTTGGTTTTTATCTAATCTCACAAACCCAAAATTCGAAAATGTGTGGTCAATTCATTTTGATCATACAGTGCCAATGTCACCTATACCGTTACTTCCAATGCAATTGTATTATTATTATTATTTTTTACAATATTTTTCATATTCAGAATCAGATGATATTAAAGTCTGGAGCAGTAAAATCCTAAAAGTGCAACAGCTGGGAACACAAACTCTATTTTCGAGCACGGTGCTTCCTTGAAGCTTGCAGTTACTCACAGATACCAGCAGGGGGCAGACGTACAGCGTAAACCCGCCGGATAGCTCCTCTAATTCCAGAACTGGAATAAGTATCAGCCCTCTCGGCCATGGCTTTATTTGTGTCGGCTGTATAGCCTACATACTTGCCTGCACCATGGGGTGAATGCTGTTGCCCTTAGCATGAATACATTTAGCATCACAGTGCTAAAGGGGCACTTGCATTATTGTTTGCTTTTTTCCATCATCTGTCCTTATTTATTAATCATTCGCTGATACCAGACAGCAGAAACTGGGGTCTGCTGGTACAGCTGTAGATCTTGTTTGTTCCCCTGACGGATTTGGAGGTATGGTACCCTGGCACCGAATGACTTGAGCTGGTCTGGAGGCCATGCCAGAACCTTTTGCAGTGAACCAGGGTTTAAAATAAAAAAAAACTGAAGCCTTGCCTCTCCCTGTGACAGAGCAGCTTGGTGCTGCATTGGCCAGTAGTGGGCAGTGTAGAGCGTAGTGGTTTTGTATCAGTTGAAAATGGAGGGAGTGAGGGATCATGTTGTGGTGTGCCCTGAGAACACAGCACACACTTTCTAAAAACAAATTTTTACATGGGAACAGAGGTCAGAGCTTCTCTGGGAGTGGCAGGAATTTTGTGTGTGTGTGTGTGTGTGTGGTTCATTTGTATTTGTTCACCTCCTTGCGCGGCGCAGTTGATTTTGTCCTATATGTGTGAGGCTGAGCTGGACATCTGTTTCTGAAGGGCCATTTGACAAGCCAGCTTGCTGGCCTATTCAACGATGCCATTAAAGGCATTATTACCCCTCTCCCGTGGCCTGAATGGCTGTTGCGAAGTACTGTGGGGCACGGAGAGGCTTCTTGACTGCCATTAGATAACAAATGCACCTGGCCCATTAGATAAAGCACGGGTCACGATGTGCTTAGTTTCTGTGGCCTTTTGGCAGAGGGGTTATCTGTCTTTCCATCTGCTCGTCTCAAAGCTTTGTGCCAGTCCGTTTCAGGTGCTTGTCTTCCGCCCCATTTGCCTCAGACCACCTCCTTAACTCAGGAAATCTCTATTAACCGCTTTGTCCGCAAAACCAAAACTCACCTGCCATCATACCTTTCGCGGGACCCGCGACGACCTCGTCCTATGTCCGTATCAGAACGGCGTACTAGCGTCTGATTTTAGGCCAGGTCTGACGGCCGTGACATTTGCAGTGTACAGAAACGAAATGGTTAAATCTGAGATGAGTGTGCTGACCACCACTGGCAAAATAAATGAATGAAAATGCATCTTTACTTTTTGCACCTGCGGTGCTGTGAACAAAAGGGGTGAAAAAATGACTCGCCCCTGAGTGAGCAGTGATTCATCCACAGTGCCTCTGGACAAAAACTAAGCCCCATAAACCACTTTAGCCAGTATTTCCATGGAGAAGACACAGCTTGGTGTTTACAGTATGTGTAAGCGCTGTGGGAAGATGGTTTAGTTGTGCTCTGCTCTGTTTGTATGGTTCAGGGCAGGGCAAACCCTTTTCTGTTTGTAGTGTAATTGGCCCCCACCTCGCGTATCAGTCCCTGAGTAGCAGCCCTGTTGTCAACCTCTCCGAGCCAACGGCCAATGGCGCATCTCCATAACACACACACACACACACACACACACACACCGATGTTTGAGTTTCCTCTGAAGCACACAACCACGTGCTTTTAATGTTGATGTTATTCACTGGTGTGTAAACACACATACACACACACTCATTCCACTGACTGACAGGTCATTACACCAAAAATCAATAAAAGCTGTCTGTTTCCTTGTCTCAACCTGCCCCCACCCTTCACTATCACCTCTCTCTCTCTCTCTCTCACTCACTCACTCACTCACTCACTCACTCACTCACTCACTCACTCACTCACTCACTCTCTGCCTCTGCCTCTGCCTCTGCCTCTGCCTCTGCCTCTCCGTCTCCGTCTCTGTCTCCGTCTCCGTCTCCGTCTCTGTCTCTGTAAGTGGTGATGCGATGTTTGTGTTCCGCTGCAGAAGCGATATCTTGCCTCATCTTGTCTCCCAGGCTTATCCTCGCTGCCGGTACAGAGCCCACACAGCTAGCGGAGAAACGCGCCACATTACACTAATTTCCTCCTCCTTTCATCGCGTTTACATAAAAATAAAAAAAGATAATCATTGCATGTGGAGGCCAGTGTTTGTGTTTCCACTCAGCCTTTCCCACAATAAAAATGCAGAGTATACTGTATAAATAAATAGTCCTTCCACGGCCAGGTCTCCCTCCTGGTTATGCTATCTATTCCCGCACGAGTCCGGCCTCTCCTCTCACAAAGATATCATGCTTTTCTATTTCCCCACACCAGGGGGGTATACTACGAAGCATGATTACTTAGTTAGCTTAGTCGTGCAAGTATGTACTGTATGTGAGATGTGATGATCTGAGCATAGATGACTGAGATGGAATGTGGGGCTATTATAAGGGGCAGACTGTGGACAAATGATGTGCATATATTAGATTTCTGTACTGGTGGGTTTAATTCCCCCTTGTGGTGCTGGGTAAGCAAACGTCACATTAATTGCTTCAGCTTATATGCAACTCACTCAGTCCACTTTGACCAATTTTGAGAAAATCAGAATTTTTTTTTATTTTAAATTGGTTGAGTTTTTTGCATGAAAAATTATGTTTTAGTACATAAATCCTTAAGAGAAGGTAAAACTGCAAATATCTAACCATTTATCAGAAAAATAATACCTAGCTTGAAAAATATGGTTTATCAAAACTGGAAACTGGAAAAACTCAAATATCAGGGTTAATCTCACTGTTTTTCCTTGAGGCAGCAACAACAAAAAAAAAGGTTCCAGTATGGTAGCGAGGGTGGTTTTGTTTCAGCCGGAAGCCCAACCACCACCGGCAATTTACGGGAACAAATATTTACAATAGTTGGGGCCAAAACAATTAATCTCGTTCAATGAAAAAACAGTCGAAAATAAAAAGGAGGGGGCACAGTTCCGTGTCACATCAGGGTTTATTTCGATAACATTGTAACAGCCTCAATTGAATTCGCATGAATTTCTCACCACGCCTATCGATAAATAACAGGAAATAGCCGTCAAAACAGATGACTGTCCCAGTCACTGTTTACACCCGACAATGGAGGTGACAGTCTGGAACACGGGCCCGGCAGCCTGATTTGTAAACAGTGTGTCGCAGGTTTGAGTCCCAGGCGTGGACATTCATCATAATAATAATAATAAGTCAATAATCCTCCATTTCTTCACCAAAAAGCCAGCTGTGTAATTCCATTTGTAGAACACTGGAAGCGAAATTCAAACAATGGTACGTTGATGCAGGCGGTTATTTTTCTTGTGAGAGAACAAGAAAACAAGACTTGACTTCCCAAGTTTCATTCGTCGGTTTATTTGAAAGGCATAGGCACACACAACGACGATGTCAGTGCGACGAGGGCGTCTGATGCTCTGTATGTGTGCGTGCACATAGCCAAACCTAATTAGAAGCGACACCAGACCTCGGCTATAAATGGCAACAAGTATAAAGTAACATGCATACAGTATATTAATATACAGTTTAGGATAACATGCATGTGTATACATAAATAGAGCTTTTTCTTATTTATGCTATAGATTTGTGGTTCACTAACTCTTCGTCTTTATTTTTGTGATTCTGGCATTGTGCTATTACTTTGTGTGTGCGTATTTGCAGGTGTGCATGCATGTACTTGTGTGTGTATTTGTGTGTGTGTGTGTGTGTGCGCACGTGCGTGTGCTGTGCTTGCATGTGCTTGAGTGTGTGTGTGTGTGTGCGCGTGCACATGTGTGTATGTTTCTCAAACACCTACCATGCCTGTAACAGGGGGACTGGATTGTAGATGGCGAACTCATTAACCCCCGGGCAGGTGACCAGGTAATGAATCAGGTGATTCAACGAGGGGACAGTGACAGAGAGGCGCCTGCCTCATTAGAGCTGACCGAGAGGATGCCCGCTCAAAAGCGTGTGAGAACTACAAGATGGCTCTCGGTAGAGTGCCTACCGCCGCCAACACTATGTAATCATCAAAATGTGGGATATTCACCAGAAGTTAATCATTTCTTCCATGCTCTTTACATAAGAACATGCGCCCATTTTCATGACGATCCCAAATCGGGCGTGAGATATGCCTGTTTAGATTCGAGCCACTCTTATGCGTTTTAGTCAGTTTTTGCAACACTACGTGGCCAATCAGTGCTCTATTTGTTCAGTGGCTATAACCTTTGGAGATATCCTGCTAACAGACAGACAGGCAAATGGACAGACTGAACGGGATGAAAACATAACCCCCATCAACTCTGTTAGCGGAGGTAATAAAAGCCCTTCGCTTTGCATGGGAAACAGTCACATTGCCTACAGACACAGGGGCATTATACAGACAGCCCACAGGGTGTATAGGAGTAGGTAGTATGGGCCATAGGGCCTTCTGGATGGGCCATCCCATAGGGCACATGTAATATGCTAGTGTAGTCCCCATTCATTGAATACTTCATATACAATGAGCACCATAATTCATTGGACAGTGACACATTTTGTTATTTTGGTTCTGTACTCTAGCACTTTGAGTTTGAAAGGATACAACGGCAGCGAGGTTGAAGTGCAGACTGTCAGCTTTAATTTGAGGGTATTTACATATATATCGGATGAACCGTTTAGAAATGATAGAACCTTTTGCACGTAGTCCCCCCCCCCCCCCCATTTTCGGGCTTTAAAACATATTGGACAGGTGCAACTTAATGTAGAATAAAGTAATAATTTTTAATATTTGGTCACATATCCTTGGCATGCCATGACTTCCTGATGTCTGTGACCCAACAATATCAAAAGACTCTTGATCTCTTATTTTCTGGTACTCTTACAAGCGATACTATAACTTCTCTGCATTTGAATGGATCTTTATGGGAATTGGTGGATGGGACTATATTTAACTGTAAATTATACTGGGAACTAACCAGTATTCGCCAACCAGTATGGAATACATCAAGGGTCTGAGGTATCAAACGAGCCTCAAAGCATCACTCTGCTGCCAGATATGTGGTAGATATGGATGGATCCTTTAAGGGTTGTTTCTCCTTACAAATTGTCCTATTGAACTCTGGGAAAATAAGTCAGGAGAAGAAACCCTTCATTATCCATCCATATCTACAGCATATCTGGCAGCAGAGTGATGGTTTGAGGCTTGTTTGTTATGTCAGACACTTCATGACTTAGAGACATTTAGCCAACCATGTGTTCCATGCTGCTCCAGTGTAATTTACAGCTAAATCTAGTCCCACCCCCCAATTCCCATAGAGATTCATTCAAATGCTGAGAGGTTATAGTATCGCTTGTAGGGTTATAGAGGTTATAGTATCACATCAGGAAGTCATGGCATGCAAATGATATGCGACCAAATGTAAAAAAATTTAATATAAAAAATAGTGGTGGGCATAGATTATTTTTTTTAATCTAGATTAATCTCACTGTAATCTTGGAATTAATCTAGATTAATCTAGATTAAAATGGCTCATTTGAATTCTGCCGAAGGCATTCAAAATATGTGTGCTACCCAAATAATGACTAAAAGTAAGTCTTTGAGAACGGGTTTCTCAAGCCAGGTGGCGCATTAGACCAGGGGCTCATCTCCTGTTTCCAAAATGCATCACAAACTGCTTGGGAAGTTTCTTAAAAATAAATTTTCCCTGAAGCAAACCCGGCGGCTTCATAGCTGCATCCATGTTAGCACGTCACGTTTGATGTGGTCATTTCACAGTAGGCATACACACAGGTTCGAAGACTCGTTCTCGCCCCCCTACTGTGATGTTCTGGAATTATGTATGTCTGTTTATATTATTGTTTTCTTTCATCATTGCATTCCCCTCTGTTCGTGGGTTGTCTGAGTCGCATTCGTGTGTTTGTTTACCCTGTCTTGTGTATGCACTGTTTAGGTGACTTCGGGATTTTCCGAGGGGTTCGTGTTCTGCTACTTCCTGGTTTTCCTTACGCGTAATTGTATAGATTACTAACTCGTGCTAACAATCACTCGGGTGGTTTATTAGTTAAATGCACTTACTAAACCAATTAACATAAACGTTTACTAACGAACTAACGGTCTGTCTTATAGTTAGGTATTAACAAGATTAACCAGTTTGTCCGCGATCTCTGTTATTCGCCCCAGCTGTTTGTATGTAGTTTCACCTCTCGTGATTACTGAGCACACTCCGCTCCTCTTTGAGCCCGTTGTTTGTTATGCATGTTTCCGAGTCCCTTCCATGTCTTTGTTATGTTTCCGTGATTGTTTCATTGCTACCTCATGTGTTAACCTCACGTAGTTTGTTACCCCTCCCTTTCCTATACGTATATATAGACCCACATATCTGTTTGTTCCCTGTCAGAACGTACCCTTTATTTCCTGTGCCTGAGATTGTGAAAGCCAGAGACTTATTGATTACCTGAGACACCCTTTCCGTACGACCCGAGATAGCCTAGCGATTTTGTTTGTTTGCCATTTGGTTTCGACTTCTGATTGTTTTTTTACTTTGCCTTTGCCTGCCGTTTTTGTACCTCTGCCTTTGATTTCCGGTTTTTAGACTTTTGATTCCTGACTACTCTTTTGCTTTCCGTTTTTGTACTGTATATATTCTGATATCCTGGCTTTTTGACCTCACCCTTTGAAATAAAACTACGTTTCTGCTTATCCCTGTCTGCTATTGGGTTTTCTGAGTCCAGACGTAACACCTACAGTGCAATTCGGCTAGGTATACATCCGCGCTAAAATATCAAGGTGAAAGTCATCATGGCTTGCGTAGTATAGACCCAGCTCCCAACCCAACTTTGAGAATAGATTAACGGCGATATTTTTTTTATCGCCCGATAAGAGTCTCACGCTAACGCAGCACGTTAACGCCGATAACGGCCCACCACTAATAAAAAAATGATTACTTTATTCTAAATTATGTATATTCTGATGTCCAATATTTTTTGATGCCTGAAAATGGGGGGGGACTGACTATGTACAAAAGGTTGCATCCTTTCATACTCAAAGTGCTAGAGTACAGAACCAAAATAACATAAATAACATATGTATATATTTTTCAATTTTTCAATACTTACCGTATGCTTTTGTAGCTCAGACTACTCAACGTTGAGTGAGAGGAAAACACAGTGGTGGATTTGAATCCAGCTGTGGCATAAACATGCATACAATTTTATATTCACTGGGGCGTTTCATTGTTCTTGGCCCACCGTACTGGCTACTTCCAACTCTATTAGAATGACATTTTTTTGTGTGGTAATGGTCACTCTTGGTTTGGTTCCCAGTAACGGCATTGGCAGCAGGTGGGAGGTGTTCCCAGAACTCAAAAGACCGTTATGTAAAAATTGTTATTCCGAGCTGGTCCTGATCATCCTGTCCCAGAAAACTGTCCGTTGTTTTGCTCAAGATTCTGACCATTCAGTCAGGTTCTTTTTAGGGTGGGTTTGGGTCAACAGGTTTATCCTGTCAAGAGTGATCAGCGCAGTTCCTGAAAGGAATTAGTCTGCCCTACCCTATGAGACTGCCCATCCAGAAGGCATGCCCTATTGGATGGCCCAACCAAAAGCCACGCCCTATGGGACGGCCCATCCAGAAGGCATACCCTATGAGACTGCCCATCCAGAAGGCATGCCCTATTGGATGGCCCAACCAAAAGCCACGCCCTATGAGACGGCCCATCCAGAAGGCATACCGTATAGGACGGCCCAACCAAAAGCCATGCCCTATAGGCGGCCCATCCAGAAGGCATACCCTATGGGAAGGCCCATCCAGAAGGCATACTCTATAGGCGGCCCATCCAGAAGGCATACCGTATGGGAAGGCCCATCCAGTAGGCATACCCTATGGGCGGCCCATCCAGAAGGCATAACCTATGGGAAGGCCCATCCAGAAGGCATACCCTATGGGAAGGCCCATCCAGAAGGCATACCCTATGGGAAGGCCCATCCAGAAGGCATACCCTATAGGCGGCTCATCCAGAAGGCATACCCTATGGGCGGGTCTGAATTGCGTCCGCTCGTCCGTTCATTTGTCCATCTGAATTGTCCACAACATCCTTTCTCCTGAATTTTTGAAGACAGTTTGCCATGTTTCTGCTCATACACACACACACACACACACACACATTCGTTAAGTAACCTGGACTTACAAAAATAATTGTGTAACAAAAGCAGCTGAGGTGACTGGAGAGCCCAGGCGACAGTTTATAGTCAGTTGTAACGGTCTGCATAGCTTCTGTATTATTGTTATGTCCAAGACCCGGCTTGACACAGCGCTAGATAGTATCTACACAGAAGGAAAAAGAAGACCGGATGCCGGGCTGAATGGCCTTTCTGCGTCATCAGCTAAGTTGTGTTCTTTCACACATGCGGTATATTTTACGCCTTGTCTACAGGTGTACAAAATACTGTGGATGCTGCCGTGAAAACGCCTGCCGTCGCTTTGCAGTGTTCTCACGAGAAAGCGTTCTTAGCGCATGATTTGTGCGCGGCGACACAAGCATGAATAGGGGACACGTTTCGTAACGTTATTGAACGTGTTTATGCCAGGCGAAATCCTTGCGCGCGCACGCGCCGGCGTTGATGCAATTAATCCGCTCGCCGCTCGCCGTCTGCTGTTTGTGTCCCGCTCGCGCTGCGTGCTTCCTGTTCCTCGCCGCGCGCCGCTAATGTGTCGAGGTGTGCGGCGAAGGCCCGGCGGGAAATCGACGGAATGCGTTAAGCGTATGCTGGAGCACGTCTCACACTTGCATAGTACATTTCTCCGGGTGTGTTCTGTCCCTGGCCTCTTTTCCCTGTTTTATAATGCAGATTCTTTTGTTTTGTTTGGGTTTTCCAATCAGAAAAACATCCTCCTCCCCTCTGCTCTCTTCCTGCACTCACTCCTTTACTATTAAATGTGCAGTGTGCAGTAGTGTAATACTGCGCAAGACTATATAGGTTAGTGACCTGTGCTTGTAACCCTGATGTTGTAGGTTTCGTTCCCAGGGAGGGGACGGCCATTTGACCCTTGTGAGGGACTTAACCTGAATTGCTTCAGTAAACATATTCAGGTTTATAAATAGCTTGCATGTGTGTGTTGTTTTTTTTTCTTCTGAATTAGCTCCCTCTGTAAAAGAAAATCTCCTGAATGGAAGCATTAGACTGTGTGACATTGTGGAAGGCTCAGTCAAATTCACTGATTAAATCCCAATGAGTCCGGAGTACGTGCGCTGTGGCGCTGCGCTTTCACTAAGACCCCGGCTCACTAATGGATGGATTGAGCCCTCCACTTACTCACTCTTTCCAGTTAATGCACGCAGTTTGCCCAATGCTGTGCTTGTTAGTTCTGAGGCTAAAGTCTGCAAGGGAGGGAGGGGGGGAGAGAGAGAGAGAGACAGAGAGGGACGGTGAACAGGTGATATCAGCATGATGTTAACTTGGGAGAGAGGTTGGTGTATTTCACGCTCCTCAAAGACTGAGAACTACTGACTTCCCTTTACCTGGGGGTCTGGTGTGAAGACATTCTGGCCAATCAGTAGCGATAATTGTTCAGTTAATTACCTGGGCGAAACGAAAACCAGGGCCGGATTTGGATTTGTGGACCAGTATCCATGGTGTATTTGATGTGTATGTTTTTGTGGTTGTGTATGTTTTTGTGTGTGTATATATTTATGTGTGTGTGATTGTATGTGTGTATACAGGTTTGTGTGTGTGTGTGATTGCATGTGCTTGTGTGTATGTGTGTGTGTGTACAGGTTTGTGTGTGCTTTGTGTTTGTGTGTGTATATATTTGTGCGTGTTTGTGTTATTGTATGTGCTTGTGTGTATGTGTGTCTACAGGTTTATGTGTGCTTTATATGTTTGTGTGCATGTTATAGCGTATTTCTGTGTTCAGGTGGGTGTGTACTGTGCACGTTTGCATGCGTGTATGTGCAGACGTGTAAACATGCATACGCGTGTGCACACGTGTGTATGGATTCTTGTGCATGCATGTGTGTCTTTGTGTTGTAGGTACCTAATACACCTTTCAATAGGCGGGGTAAGAGACTGGAAATGCCCTCTTCCCCTCTGACCCACACACCGTTTATCATGACGACATTGTTACTGTCAAACTGGTGGCGGCTGCTTTTGTGCACACTGCGTCGCGCACAAACACTTTCTTTCAAATATGATCTCATCATGTTCTGACCTTGGAAACACATCATTTATTTTTTCTGTCTTCACACATAATCAGCTGATGCTTTGATCCTAAATTGCAATGACATTTAGATTGTATGTTAAACTATAAAATTCAATGCTACGTAATTGTGCATGCCTATTGCAAGCAGCAGCTATTATAACAACGGACAAAACAACAGCTGAAAAAAATCATTGACGTACTTCCGACCGGGGAGTTTTTGTACCTCACTTGTGGGACCTTTGGGGGGTTCAGTCTTGGCATTGCCTCATTTTTCCTATTTCCTGTTTCTCTAAGGTGTTTTTTTGACAGTGTTCAGTCAAAAGTGGACCCCCTGCAGAGATCAGGTCATGATGAGTCATACAATAAAGAGCAAGGCAGGTGCTGTTGGCTCAGTTGGACATTAAAACTGGGCACAGTGATTGTGTGAGTCAGTCCGGGGCAGGCATGAAGCGGATTAATGATTACACATAGTTTACCGTAGGGCGGTGGCAGAATGGACAGGTGTTGGTTACCCCTGGTCCATGCCATTGTTGACATTATGCACTTGACCACACCATCGCACTCCTCATCACACCCTCTACCACGTCATCACACTGTTCACCACACCGTTCATCACACTCTTTATCACACTCTTCACCACACTGTTCATCACACTCTTCATCACACTGTTCACCACACCGTTCATCACACTCTTCATCACACTCTTCATCACACCGTTCATCACTCTCTTTATCACACTGTTCACCACACCATTCATCACACTCTTCATCACACTCTTCACCACACCGTTCATCACACTCTTTATAACACTGTTCATCACACTCTTCATCACACTCTTCACCACACCGTTCATCACACTCTTCATCACACTCTTCATCACACTCTTCATCACACTGTTCATCACTCTCTTTATCACACTGTTCACCACACCATTCATCACACTCTTCATCACACTCTTCACCACACCGTTCACCACACCGTTCATCACACTCTTCATCACATTGTTCACCACACCATCACACGCTTCATCACACGCTTCATCACACTGTTCACCACACTGTTCACCACACCGTTCACCACACCGTTCATCACACTCTTCATCACACTCTTCATCACACTCTTCATCACACTCTTCATCACACTGTTCACCACACCGTTCATCACACTCTTCATCACACTGTTCACCATGTCACCACACCATCACACTCTTCATCACTCCATTCACCACACCATCACACTCTTCATCACACCATTCACCACACCATCACACTCCTCATCACATCATAAGACTGTTCACTGCACTCGTCACCAAGTCATCGCGCTATATCTCATCACACACCTGTTGAACGAGTCCTGTCAGGTAACAGTGGCAGGAGGCTGCACCTGCTGCCCTCCAGCCTGATCAGCGAGCCTGAACCCAATAACCCCCCCCCAGCATTACCATCAGGATTCTCATGCACTGAGCCCCACGAATGAGGGCTGTGTCAGCTCCCCGTGGCAACAGCCTCCAGGCAATTACCGCCGGCGGCCACGGACGCAAAATCGGTGCATTAGTGGAGCTCTGCCAAGCAGAGCGGGACAATTAAGGCCCTTTCAGGCTGCCGGACATGTTATTTGTACAGACTCATTTCCAGCCGGTTTCACTCACACACGCTCTCATTTGCGACGCTGGCCGAGCGGCTCTGTCAGCAGGGGTTGCTGGGAAGGCCAGGTCCTCCTCCGACATCGCGGTCAGAGAAACGGGGCCACCGGCTCGTGGAAGGGCACAAATATAATGGACATGCGTAAACCTGGGTAATATTTGCCTTTATTTGAAATGCTTCAATTAAAGTTCCTACACATTAATGGTAATTACTGATAATTTTATATTTAAATATTCACCAATATTCAGAACAAAATTCCCATTCTATGTGGTCAAACATTTTGGTTAGTCTAGTTTCATTTAAATATTTTCAGGGTTTTGCATTCGTGTTTTTGACTTAATTACATTTAAGTTCAAGATTGTACTGTGCACATCGAATCGGACCCATGCCAGTACCGACTGTGGTTGGCAGCCCTGCAGAGATGGCGCACAATTGAATTTGAAGCAAGGAAGCCGTTTTCCGCCATTCACTATGAGGTTTATTCTCCAGTTAGCGAAAAGTTGAGTGAAAACTGCTCGCGGCAACCTATTTGCAGGCATTGGTGGAGTGGTTTGAAGAGTATTTTAGACGGAGGACATTATAGCAGAAAACCTCTTGAATAATGATTCCTCCTCCTCCATCTCATCGCACCTGACAGAGGGGCTCATTAAAAGAGCTTTCTTCAGTACGTGACCTTTTTCAGAGTTTTTCAGATGTGCGGAGTTTTTCAGATGTGTAATTAGGGTTATGTAACAGGCCCCTCTCTGAGGGTCTCAGCGGAAGCTTCTGGTCTTTCTGATGTAAGGTAAGAGAGGGGCGGAGCAAAAGATTGTCGCTCGACGACCTTGGCCGTACGCGGTTCGGGCGTTCAATCTTTCTCGGCTGTGGTCCCTTCTCTATCTGTTACCCTCTCTGATTTCTATCCGTCTGAATAAAGCGAAAACACAAAACAAAAAACTGTGGTAGTGAATCAAATGGTTTGATATGAAACCACTTGTATGATATTTTTAAACCATTTTATAGTTTTAAAAAAGCCCATTAACATTTTTTTTCAAATATAGATCTCACTTTATCACATTGCATTGTTTCCATTTAGTAGATGTTCAGTTCTGCGGTATTAATTGCTAATTGTCAATTGCTATTTAGCGCATTTGAAATAGGGTCAGGTCGCACTTGATACCGGGGCGGTTGAATAAGACCTTGTGTAGTGAGGCCCGCATGGGCTCGTAGACACAGGTTAATGGGTTTGGGAAAGGAGACCAGATTGGCGCATGTTCGGGTTTGGTTTCCTGAAAACTGAGCCGGTTTTCACGAGCGGAGAGAGTTTGCGCCGTATGTCCTTCAACAGCGTGGTGTTTCGCGGGAGCCGTGAACTCTCTGACCTGCTGAATAAATGGACGTAGCTGTCTGTGTGCGCGTGTGCGTGTGCGTGTCCGCGTGCGTGTGCGCATTTCGGCCGATACCATTGGCTGAGGAGCCTGTTGCTGTGTTTCCCTCTTCAGCCCTTCATCAATTTAAACATTTCAGTTCACCCCCCCTCCCCCATCATCAGATCAGGCTGCGCTGTGTTTATTTATTCAGTTTGGGGGGGTTTGGTACATTTGGGGTTTCTGAATATTAGGCTTATGGGTGGTGAAGAGATGCTTTGCTTGAAGGTTACCTTCTCCAGAGGAGGGCCATGTTCCCTGTGCAGTTCATTAAAGCCTGCCGTGGCTGCCAGGCTGCTCCCGAACCGCTCCGGGTGGGGCTCGCGTGGCCCGAGCGAAACGCCACGTGTTCGGCCGCGACTTCGTCAGATGCCTTCGCCAGATGCCTTCGCCTATCTGTTTGTTCGCTTGATTGACAAACGGGCCGGTCTGTCTGATTAGCCGGGTCTGGCGCTCTCGCTCATGTTAATGATGCGCTGATGTCACTCTTGTATCGAAAGCCACTGTGGATAAATGAACACAATGCAATTACGAGCTCTGGTGAACTGAGAGCTTGTGTAATTAAAACCGGCATGCCGCAAAACCCCGTGCGTGCGTCACCCTTCAGAAATGCCTGAGATTACAAAGCACACGCGGTGCTGGAAGTTGACAGCTGGAAGAGACACACTCGCGGGGCGCGGTCGCGATCCTCTGCCTGTCGACGGCCTTGGCAGGTGCCAAAAACAAGATAATATCAAACATAAGCTCTTCACTTGTAGAAGAACACCTCCAACCTGTTTTAACACTGAGATACAGAAATATTTTGTCTCTGTTCTGCTCAAGGTCAAGTTGTGTTGAAATGTCAGTGTCGATGGCCACATTTTTAAGAATCTTCAAATGAAATGGAAGTTTCACAATGTAAAAAAAATTTGCTCGTTTGTTCATTGGTTTTTTTGAACAGAGTGACACATTTTCTGCCTCTTGTGGGAATTATTTTTCCATGAATTGCGCTTTTACGCTGATAAAAAAGGAAACAATAATTGCATTAATGTCCCACTGTCCCGTGTGTGCCAATCGGCTCGGAAACGGAGGGGGTAGATACAGTGTCCGTCGACCTGCATCGGGGCACTTGACCAGCCTTGACCATTTCCTGAATCTCTTAGTGTCCCCAGCTGGTTGCGGTCAATACGCTGAGTGGGCTGCTTGGTCATCTTGACCTAGTTGGATGTGACCGCGCCGGGGGGCTGAGCGTACGCACCATGTACAGTGTCATCAGTGGGCGCTGGATGAGGGAAGAGGAGTTTGCTTACTAACCGTCTGAAAAGCCGTTATGTAAAAGGAAGGTAGGCCGTAAATCCCCACAGACTGCGTACCACTGTAGCGACATTATACACATGAGCGAATAACTGCAATTGTTCTTTGGATCATTACAGCAGTACACCATTGCTCTGTGTTTAGGCCTGCAGCTGTCAGACATTAGTGTGTGTGTGTGCGAGTGTGTGTGTGTGCGTACGTATGCGTACACGTACGTGTGTGTGTGCGTGTGTGTGTGCGTGTGTGTGTGCACACGCGTGTGCGCGCATGTGTGTGTGTGCGTGCATGTGTGTGTTTGGGCCTCCTCACCCCCCTCCCATAGTGTGCTGTGAATGTGATTGTCTGAACCCCCCCCCCCCCCTGTACATTCTGTGGGACACAGTGCTTCAAACATGAAGCAAAGATGATCTGCATGCGTTTTTTCAAACGATGCAGACCAAACTACGCTTCTTCTGGACGACAAGCAAAAGGAGTTGTTAAGATGGACTGAACCACCCTCTTACATCACCCTGAAATAGCGGTTCGGAAACGAATCCGGGTGGTCGCATGTTTAAATCCCACTGCGTCTGCACTGCTGTTGAATCCTTGGACATAGATACCTGAGGCACACACATACCTTGTAAGCTAAGCACTGACTCGCACTTCTCAAACTGGTAGCAGTGCATGCTGCCGTCTTCTTGGTCATCCTGTCCTGTAATTAAATGCAAACTTTGTTGAGGGCTTTTGAATGCCAATGGAAGGAATGATACTTTGACACAATTACAATGCAGGCAGTAAAATGTAATTTCTTATCAGAATTGAGGGGAGAAACTCATCATAACCAGAACAAATGACTTGCAGTGAGTTTGAAGTAAATCCAATACCTGTATGTGGTCCTGGATCTTATGGCGTTTATTCTGTAGCTTATTCTGCTGTTTTCACTCTTCATCGTTGTTGTTGTTGTTGTTGTTTATAGAAAGTCAAATTCGGCACTGGCTAAATGGTCTCCCGGCAACTAAGTTTTATCACGGCGTAGACGTAACACAGAGCACACATTTGTGCACTCATTTTTCAGAATGGCCTTTTTTTAATGTCACGTAATTACCCAATACACTTTAGTATGTCATGTAGCAGTTCACCATGGTAACATGCAGTTGCTGTTTGGATGGCACTAATACTAAAATGCTGCTTACTGACGCACGTCAGTTGAGAAATGTGTTCCTGAGGATGTGATTGGCTGAACGTGGCAATCCTTTAGAAAAGTTTCAAGTTCTTTTTTATTGAAACTGGCTTCAACATAATTAACCCCTTCTGCGCAGACCCCTTAGTGGCATCCGTTGTAATATTTTCACTAATCGGCTTGACCGATACTGCCAAATCATCGGCTGATATGAACCAATCAAAAGCTTTGCTCTCCATTGCGAGTCATCGATATTTCCACCCGTTTTCCAGAAAATCCCGTCTCCCACCGAGGCTTACCTACTGCTTCTCTCGTAGCAGCTCTCTTGGTTGGACGAAACAGCGCCCGCTTGTTTCCTTATCATCCCCAGTTTCCAAACGGGGCCTCTAATGGCGGTGTAATGGCATACAGGCTATATGCAGAGGAAAAGTGGACAGAGGCCAACAGCGTAGCCTTTGAGTTTTATTGAGCGGAGGAAATTGGGACTGATGAGCTTTAGCACTTTCCTTCCTGTCACTGGGGCCTGATTTAAACGGCCTCTCCCTTTGCCACATCGATCTCCTGCGCGCATCTCTGAGGTGTTGCGTGGTTTTCGCCGTGAACATTACCTGATTATCTCCTCAGATGATTTTTCCATCATTTCAATTTTCCGGGGTTATATTTGTACGGGAGTCACCCCTCCCCTCCCGTTTTTGTTTATGTTTCATTGCTTTGTATTGATTTCCTTTTTCTCCAGATTATGCGTTTTTATTGCTTTCTGTGGGCTGTTTATATTCCCATGGTGCAACCGGTGAACAGGTGAAACTGCTAATGGAGGTGTGATGGGGCTTGCGGTGGTGCTAAAGACACCAGCAAGGAAAAGCAAACCCAGGGAAAGTGTTCAGTTGTCCAGCCGAGCCTCTTTAACCTTGCCTTTGGAACAGGCTGGGGGGTTGGTGTGCGCTTAGTATCTTGCATTAAACGGGTACTTAAATTATTGGATGTATGAATGCCGTACAAGGCACTGATAATTTATCTGCTGAGAACAGATATATATATATTTTTTGAAGGACTCGATGCATGAATTTGACAGCTCTGTTATGTGCATGAAGCAGAGTATCATTAGAGATTGCGTCTTGGTTCCTACGAAGGCAGCCTTCCAAATAAGCCATTTACTGCTCTGAGCTCTATTCCCAGTAAAGCTAGCAGATGAACTCAAGGATGTTTGAGAGAAAATCCTTTTTCAGTTTTTTCCTCCATTTAAAAAATGTTTCATTGGACTACATTACCCTGCAGCCTCTTCCTGGAAACGTCTTTCAAATAACTCTTAATTGGCCTCTTAGGTTCTTCTTACTCTGCTTCTATCCGACCCCAAATCTAATAATAATTGTGATTCATACATGGCCTATTATAGTGAGAAATTATATAGTGCAGCGTAGGGCATAATTTACGACAGAGTTTCTGTCATTTTGGCCTTAAACAGTTTGCAAACCTTTTCACAACATGTAAATGTATAGCTGATTGTGGCTCACGTGGGCAGAGGAGGCTCTCGCGGGCGAGACAGCGGCGATGGATGGGCCACGTGAAAACGGAATGGCCAACCTGGCGGTTTTTGTTTTGATCTCTGTGGGGATGTGACCAATGGGGACAGACCATCCGCACGTCATCCGTGTGTTTTATCTCCCGATCATCCGTGTGTTTTATCTCCCGATCATCCGTGTGTTTTATCTCCTGATCATCCGTGTGTTTTATCTCCCGATCATCTGTGTGTTTTTATCTCTTGATGCCACTGCAAATACTCCCCTGGGGGGGGGGGTCATAAAGTGAAAAAGCACCTCCTCAGGGAGTAAATAGTCTCTTTTCCATGGTAGTGTTTTTAAGTGTCCCTAAGGCTCTCTCTTTGTGTGTGTGTGTGTGTGTGAGAGAGAGAAAGAGAGAGAGAGAGAGAGAGAGAGAGAGAGAGAGAGAACATCAGCCTTTATTTGTTTTCTCTCGTCATCTTGGACAGCTGAAAAAGCCTCTACGTCTTGATGAGCCTACGTTCTGATCAGCCTACATCCCAATCTTTTTTCACCAAATATGAAGGCAATCGCCGAATGTTTCTTAAACTCCTCCTCATGCCTGGAAAGTGGCAAGTGCCAGCTTTCAGTTTCGCGGGGATAGACTGCTCTTCTCGCAGCGTGCGCGGGCCAGTGACACGGAAAACAGCGTTGGCGGACCGGGTGGGCAGAGAAACCCAAGACCAAACCAAGGAAAACAGAGCGTGGAGTTCTCTCGCTGTCTCTCTCTCTCTCTCTCTCTCTTCTATATCTCTCGCTGTCTCTCTCTCTCTCTTTCTCCTCTCTCCTCTCTCCTCTTTCTCTTTCTCCTCTCCTCTCTCTCTCTCTCCTCTCTTTCTCGCTGTCTCTTTATTTTGCTCTGTCATAAATTCATGTATATTTCATTGGCATGACTATGCATTGCAGCAAATATGTCATTAAAAAATTATGTTTATTTCTCTTGCACCCAGACTCAGGTTCAGTGTTTATTTTCCCTCCGTTTCGTTGTCTGACGACGCGTTCACCTCCCTCCCTCCCTCCCTCCTCAGGTGGCTGTGTTTGCCCAGGTGCCATTTGTGTTCAGTCGGGCATGCCCTAGTGTTCAGGAGGTGAATGCGTTGCTTTAAAGAGCGTATTAACCGTCGGCAGGGCCTGCTTTTTCAGGAAGGAGAACGCACAGCTGGTCCGGTAATGGCAGGAATGGGACCAATGAGGCGCTAATTAGATGTCCTCTCAGGGGAGTGCGTGAGCTTGGGCCCGTTATCCGCTGTTCTCCCTGTTAACAGGGCTAAATGCGAAATGCGGCAGCTCACATCTGCATATACGGTAAAGAGTCATAAAATTAAACCGCTAATGAAATTAGTCTGGCATTTGCTTGGAATTTGTTTGTTGATAATTATGTTGATGTCCATGTGTTTTGCTTTGCGGGTGCGCATATGTGTTTGTGTGTCTGAGTGCATGCCTGTGTGTGCATATGTCTGTGTGTGAACCTACTATATGTGTAGTAAAGTTGTGTGTGTGTGTGTACATGTGTGCACACATGTCAGTAGGTGTGTGTGTTGTGTAGTGAAAGTGTGTGGGTGTGTTATGTTGTAAAAGTGTACATGCATGTATGTGGGTGTGTGCATGTGTGTGCTCACGTATGTACGTGTGGGGGTGTGTGTATGCGCATGTATTTGGGTGTGTGTGAGTGCACGTGCGCATGTGGATGTGTGTGCACATGTGCATGTGTATATGTGTGTGTGTTTGAATGCACATGCACATGTGGATATGTGTGTGTGTGAGTGCACGTGCGCATGTGGATATGTGTGTATGCACGTGTGCATGTGCGTATGTGTGTATGTATGCGTGTGTGTGCATGTGTGTGTGTGTGTGAGTGCATTCATGCATGTGTGTGTGCATACGTGCCACAGCGCGTGATTAACGGCTCTTTGATAAGTCCTCTCTGCTCCCTCTTCCCTTCCTTCATCTCCTGACCTCTGGTTGCAAGATGGCCGATAGCTGGGCACGTGTGCAGGTCTGACCCCTCCAAATACTGACGTTCTGCTCATGTGACTCAGTGGCCTTGTTTACTGACCGCCTGCGCCACTGACGTGTACATAGGGAGTGTGGCTAAGGCTAGGGCGAGCTCACCACCTGCTTTTTCAGATTATTTTTGGTTTTTTATCATTCATTTCTTTTATCTCTCTCTTGCTAAAACATTTTTTTATTTTACAACAATCCACCTTCTCTTTTAAAAAGCAAACAAACAATTGAGTAAATCATTGGTTAATCCGTTTTTGAATTGTTGATCACCTAGGCGCACGTATTACATGTCTGAGAAGGTTTCTGTGCGCACAGGTAAACTGAAAATTGTAGCAGGTCAGGGTCACATTGACCTGAACAGACACGTGGTCACCAGCGCTGGGTCATAACTCTCCCGCTTTGCTGTGCAGTTGTGTTTTAATAATTCTCAGTGCTGCGTGCGACGTAACATACTATTTTGTTCACTATAATTGTAACCAATAACTGCACTGCGCATTTTGAAGCTGAAAAGCAAAAGCAAACGAGTGTGCCACAGACTGTGGGCTCTGTGTAGATCAGCTTGCTAACGTCAGCCTTTCCCCTCTCTGTTTGTGAAGCAGTATTACATATATTCAGGCCGTTTCAATGTCTGCACGGCGGACGTAATTCCTGGTTATGGAAAGACCATGCGGGTTTGTACTTGCGTAAGAGTCTTTAGAGCAGATTCACTTTATTTTTTTACAAACCTTTTCTTTTGGCGCTAAAGTATGGCAAGGTGTGGGTAACGTCAGAGCTGAATCTGCTCTTAGGTGCCATTCACAATGATTGCTTTATTCCTACAAAGGAAAATGTACAGTCTTAATTCGACTCTTAACATGAGTCCAATAGGGACCATACGTACTGTGTGAGAGTTCATTCGACATAACATTTTACAGTGTATGATTCCACGGTTCCTTCCCACTTTTGAATGAGCATTTTAAAAATAATACTGGATCATCTTAAGCCTGCTTATTTTCTGTTTTGAATGCTGTTAATTTTTTATGTATTTCAGTCGAACTGCGCCTGCATGCACCTGAATGAGCTTACAGCAGCACAGAGGAACGATGACGTCTGTCCTAGCAGCCCAGCAGTTGGACAAAAAAAAGAGATACATTAATTCACAAAAAAATGAACAAATAAATAATAAACTAGTAAAGCACAAAGATTGATACTCCACTGGACCCCCTCCAGCCTCCAATCACAGGCCAGGGGCTATGCCAGCTATCATGTTTGGGAACTGGGTTTGTAATTTAAAGGCTGTAGGTTCGATTCCCAGGCTGGACACTACCATTGCACACTTGAGCAAGATACTTAACCTAAAGCGTGTCAGTGAAACGCATCCAGATTGACTGTCATGGTTTCTCAGCCTGCTCTTCTCTGATTGGCCACTTCCCTGGGGAGCGCTCTTGTAGCGTTTCTTTCTAGCTACTGTCTTTGTCTCATTGGCCGAGGAAGGGTCTGAAATGAAGGAGCTCCTTCAGGGGAGGAGTTTGTGTGAGTGTATGTGTGGCATGTACATAGCTCTGTCTGTCTGTCTGTCTGTCTGTCTGTGTGCTTGTCTATGTGTTTGCAGAATACAAGAAGATGGCTTTCTACAGCGCAGTCTCAATCTCTGCCCTATAGAAAAGTAATGCACAGTAACTTTCACTTTTCATGAGTGGCTCAATACCGGGGACCTATAGCATGGTCAGGAGAGTGCATTTCACCTACCAAATAAAGCAGACAGACTCTCCACCTGCATTTACCGAACAGAAAAGTGCCACCAGCGATTGGCACAGAGACCTTTGCCAAGAGTGCATTTTCACACAAAAGCCACCTTCGTTTCTGTCAAGCCGACACCACGATCAAAGCTCCGATCACCGCAAGGCTTGCAAACAGGCACCAAGGCCCGAGACGGACTCTGTTCGAACCTAACAACAACCTGGTCGTTGGTACACTTTGGGGCCTGATTTACTAAGACCTTTAGCATGTGCAAAACCTTTTAGCACACTCAAAACCAGTAACATGACAAATGACTGGTCATGGTATTTATTTTGCACCAATCATTGGTTGTGTTATTGGTTTTGCGTGTGCTAAAAAGTTTTGCACTCGCTCAAGGTCTTAGTAAATCGGGCCCATTATGTGCTGCTTCAAATATTTCTCAGAAATAATATTATACTCCTGTCGCACTCTGGAAAGCTCTGGAAAGTTCTTGTGAATTCAGAAGTGAATGACCCGGTGGTGACCTGGTTATGGGCTGTTCACACCGCTGAACAGGTGACACTAACAGCCATCAATGCAGCCCTCAGTCCACATTGTACCCATATGAAAAAATACAGTACGATTTTTATATGGACATGTTAAATTTTCATGCCTTCCTTATATAATTCTGGCATAACAGCATTAGTGTTTCCTATGTTTTTCTATATTGTATTTAACATGTCCAGTGTGTTTTTTTGTATGATTATGGCCACTTTCTTACTAAAATCCCACATTAATTTTGTAAGAGATATCCGTGTGCATATATGAACATTGTATTTAGTCATATAGAAGCATTATATTGAAACTATGTTACAGCATATGGATTTTGTGGATTTAATATATTCTGAAGAGGGCCATAGATGATCTTTCTACTCCGTCTACATTATTTTAATATTTTCTTTAGGTAAATTTTATAATGTTTGTGTGTTTTATATATAAAACTTGAATGGGTGCTTTGCAATTTTTGCATGGTTTCTACTATATTTTTATATTTTCTGAAGGAATTTTTTATATATATTTTATATATTTATATTTTCTATTTTTATTATAATGCGTTTTATATATGAAAGTTGAATGTTTGCTATGCCGTTCTTGCATGTTTTAAAGTAAATTTTGAACATTTCTCCAAATCAAAATGCTATTTATTTACTGAATTAACACTGCGTTGCAATTACAAACAAAGACAGTCTGATGCAGCATTTATTTTATTACAAGTATTTCAATTTACAAAACATAAACTATGATAGTTGTGACATTTTCTTTTCAAATATTTGTGGGTATGGCTACATGTTGCATTGAACCTAGCATGTATGCTATAGCTTACAACCATGGCCAACAACAAAATAATTTGCGGGTTTTTACTTGTTTAAAATATATATTTAACATTTACACATTTACAATTAAACCTAACATTTATAACTTAACACCATGGCCGACAATTTAAAAAATAAGAAAAGAAAAAGAAAAAGGCTTGCTAGTTGTGGCATGCACTTTCAAATATTGTTAATTATGGTATACAATGAGTACCATAATTCATTGGACAGTGACACATTTTTTTGTTAGTTTGGTTCTTTACTCTAGCGCTTTGAGTTTGAAATGCAGAGAAGTTATAGCATCGCTTGTAAGAGTACCAGAAAATAAGATATCAAGAGTATTTTGATATTGTTGGGTCACAGACATCAGGAAGTCATGGCATACAAAGGATATGTGACCAAATACGAAAAATGATTACTGTATTCTACATTATGTTAAACTGTCCAATATTTTTTGATGCCAAAAAGATTCTATAATTTCTAAACGTTTCATCAGATATGAATGAAAACACCTTCAAATTAAAGCTGTCTGCACTTCAACCTCATTGTCATTGTATCCTTTCAAACTCAAAGTGCTAGAGTACAAAACCAAAATAACAAAAAATGTGTCACTGTTCAATTCATTATGGTGCTCACTGTAGATGTTAATTGTTGTTTTTGTGGAGAACATCCAGACACATTAGTCCATTTATTCTGGTATTGTGTATATTTTTACTAGCTTTGGAAAGATATTTGTAAATTTATTATGGATCATTTATATAAGGTTTTGGTATACAAATATGAAACTTTTATTTTTAGTTCTATGCACTACAGGAAGACCCTTGAAAATGTATTTATATCATATTCATAAACAGACATTTAAGGTAAACGCCTATTTATTATTTTTATTAACTTTATATGAAAACAATGTAATTTTCTAAAAACAAGAAAGCAATGAAAACTGTTCATATTTGTGCTGCTTATAACATCTTTGTATAAAAATAATTAATTTGTTTAGTTTAATATATGTACCCCTGGCTGTGAAAAAAAGTAAATGAAGAGTCAGTCCATGTTATTTCATACTCTATGACACCCAATATCTCAGAATGTTCTGAAATGTTTCCCGTAGTTAGAAACTCTTAAGATAAGCATTCATGTAACATTATTTTGTGGAAATGTCATTTGATCTCAGATAAATCATTCTAATTGATTTCACCCAAAGCAGTTTGGTGCAAACAGGATGTTGGGTTGCTGCAATTTACAGGATATTATGTGAACCCTACCACAATCAAATGTCCAACTTGGGTGCTTCAATTAGCTTGATTTCTCACAAGTCAAATTATATTTCTAGAAAATAATGTTACATGAATCCTCATCTTATCTGTTTCTAACTACAGGAAACATTTCAGAACTATTTGAGTTGGTGGTTTTTCGAAGTCCACTTTTCTTGGATGAAATGACATGGAATGACCCTGAATATTAAAGTAATAATTAACAAGTCATGAATTATTTATGTTTTCATGTGTTTTATTATGTATGAACACACTAATAAATATAATTATTGATTAATTTGCCTGTTGGTCTTAATGTTTGAGTAACGGATGATTTTTTGCTTGATTGTGAACATTTTTCTTATATCCTTACTTTTTACAACCTACTTGTCACTGGTATGTACAACATATAGTTTTCTTATGTTCCTGCATTTTGTAACTCTAGTCATAAGTCTCAAAACTGTGTAGCTCCTATAAGTCTGACCATACTTGAATTTTATAAGTATTGTATATGTGTGTTGGATAACATATATTTAACCTACATGATTCAGATACAACAAATAAGAATCATATGTGATTTTACAAAATGTTTTCCATATGGGCAGGTCAATGTGCCTCAATGGGCCTGCTGCTCTTGTTGTTCCTAACGGAAGAAAAACTCCTCCTGCTCTCTATGGTATGCATCAAAGAACGTAAGGAAAAGCGCTTACCTTTCCCTAAATTACTTGAAGGGCTCCATTTTCCAGAATCAATGGCACACGGCGTATGGGCGCAGTCAATGGCTTATTTCCTTCTGGTAATATTAAAGATCTATATGTTTGTTATATTTGTTACCTTTCTGGTAAAATTTACGTGAACTGGAAAAACTTTTTTATGCAGAATATTTTTTAATGTGGTGTTATAAATGAATACTCCATTGTTAATATAGTGGTAATAACATAGTAATAGACAAACTGAGACAATGGAGGGCTGGTGGGATGTAATAGGCCATGAGTATGTATGATGTGTGTGTGTGTGTGCTGCGATTTTTGTGCATGCTTGCGCGTGTGTGTATGCGCATGTGTACACGTGCGTGTGCGGACTGTGTGCATGTGTGTGTGTCTGTGTGCATGTGTGTGTCTGTGTGAGTGCCTGTATCTGTCTCTGTGCATGTGTGTGTGTGTGTGTGTGCTTATGTTTGTGTGTATGTATTGTGTCTGTGTGTGCAGGAAATGCATTGGGGTGCTATTAGTTCACCATTGGGGGCATTTCAGATGTTTGATCATCTTAAAGTCAGCGGCAGCCATTTTGGACTTTCTGCACAGCTGTGTAGTTTTAATTAACCAATACGTCAGACCCCCATCTACCTCCAAACCAGCACTTACCCATAAGCCATGCTGTTTGATTAAAAGGCCATCCTCCAATTAGTGACACAAGGTTAAAAAAACAAGGGAGGGCAGTTTCCTAAAAATAGATCATACCACACACAAGTATTATGAACAAAAGAAGAAGAGAGAAAGATAATCACAGTGGCCTTTGTGGTAGTTCTTACGAAAAGTTAGCCTCGGATTTGCCTTTGTAAATTTTACTTGGTGTGAAGCGGAAAATTATAACATTTGCTAACAATTTCCTTCACCCCCTGCCAACAAAAGAGAAAGTCATCGTGTGTGTCATCAACACCGACCCCCCCCCCCCCCCCACACCCCCACCCCTGTACCACATTGGGCTCCATCGTGCCCCAGGTGCCCCAAATTACCGGCTTGTGCTATTGATGATTGTGCCGCTGCTAACCGTTTCCATGCCAACCAGAGACTAGATCATTAGCAGGCTCTGAATGGGGAGAAAATAATAAAAAAAGACCCTCGAATGCGAAGGAAGGCATTGATAAAATGGGTGACGCGCTGATGGGGAAAATTAATTTCGCCATTTCTTCGCTGTCTCACTCTTCTCATGTTGTGTCCTTCGTTGGGTGTGAGCGAGTTATTTTTGTGAGAAGATTGTTATGATGATAACCTGGGACAGAACATGAGCATGAAAACCAAACATGTTTTTCAGTTGCAAAAAGCAAAAAGGCTCCAGTGAGAATTATCTTTGAGATGCTCTTGTTTGGCTAATTATTCATTCACCTATAGCTGGAGATTTTCATAGTTTTACTTCACTACCCCTTCTCTCCCTTTCCCTTTTTCTATACATATATATATATATATATATATATATATGTGTGTGTGTGTGTGTGTGTGTGCGTGAGTGATAACCGGTGACTACATTGCTGGACTTTTGATGGAAATTAAACAACAGGACAGACTATTCTGGTTTAGGGGATTAAAAGCAACGCCCTACTTCCTTGGCTATGTGCAAAGAATGGAACATCGCTCCACCCATCCTTATATTCCGACTCTGTTAGTCAGGTCTGGCTCTCCTTTATTGGGCCAGTGAATGCAATTGCATGGCTCAGGTTGTGAATCCAATATGGCCACTGTTGAGGGAGTAGGCACTCTGTGGCAATCAAAGCAGTAATGTTACCACGGTGATGTGTGCACATGGATGTGTACATGTATGTGTGTGTACATACACATTATGTATGTATGTGTATGTCATAGCATGAGAAGTGAGCCTCTTTATAAATGTTTTTCTGAAAAGTACACACAGCAAATGAAATGAGAGAAGAGCTTTAAAGCTCTTTCAATGACCCATCAACCCCGAAGTCACATGTTGGAGGGGATCTGCTGAGGGTTCCAAATGAAACTGATGCAGTTGTCATGTGACCAGTGCAGGAATGAGACTCCAGGCATCCATGCAGTGGACAGGTGTTCAGATTCCTCCTGGGATCACATGGCTGGGTTGGGGCCGTCTGTGCTCATTGTGTTTCTCAGGATGTCGGCCTGCAGTGAACCTTAGGCAGCATGTGTGACGTGTGCACTGCATTTTCACATTTGTATTTGTATTTACAAAAGAGCATCAACCCAGAGTAATGGTGGTTGACCCGTGGGTGAGCCGCACAAGAGCGGTATATCTGGGGTTCTCAACCCTGGAGCCAAAGGGCTGTAGGGTCTGCTGAGTTTTGATTTCACAAGAAGGGTTCGGGGTTATGGTTAGGAGGTTCTGAAACTGAGAGATCTGACTGGCTCGTAGCATTGGAAGACTGATAGAAGATCTGCTCTGCTCTTTCATTCAGTGCCCTGTAGACCAACATGTTTTTAAACTAGATACTCGCCGTTCCCAGAACCCCGATCCCATTTAAGCCTTGTTTGTGGTACACCGCGTTCTCTGGGATTACCCAATTGAAATTGCCACGTTTTTCCATTTCTGCGAATTGAGTTTGACCCCCACCTGCGCTCGTCTTTGTAAAGTAATGTGAAAAGCCCACACGGTCAGGATGATACAATTGAAGCGAAAGTATTTATTCAAAGGTCATATAGCTGAATTGCCCGATGACTCACGCTCTTGAGATGCCGTTCTAGAGCGTGGTCCCCCCGTAGGACGACATACAATCGTGGCTGACATCGCTCAGGAATGGGGGCGTTTCGATTGGATGGCAGCGTCTTATCGCACACCAGCCCCCACTGGCCAATCGGGTGCCCGCAAATTTTCGTGTTGAGCTGCACTTGAAGAGTCTTCCTCTGACTCGTGTGTGCAAACCGCGGCATGATGATGAGCGCCGGCTCATGTCACATGCTTCGGAGGAGAGCATAAACTCGGCTGGGCTCTCCCAAACCCATCAGAGAGAGGGGTATGGAAGCACTTTGGTGAGTTCATCGAACACCAAATCGAACTTGCCAATCTGTACTTGTATTGAAAACAGACCTGGGTTCAAATAGTATTTGTATATCATTTTAATACTTTTTGCAATACCTTTCTGCATTTGACTAAGTTTACCTGGTGTATTGGTACAAATGAAATAATCCCGAACGTGTAAACCTCACCCATATTCTCCTCCTAGTAAGCTCAAATATTCCAGGGCAGAAAAGTCAGAATTTTAACCCAGGTTTGATTGAATCAGTTGTATTGTATGTCCAAGTTAAGGACAAATACTGGCTCTTAAACTATTCCTGTGTGGTGGTCTTGAGATTTAGCTCTTCACGTTGATAAAGGCAAAGTCATAATAAATAGTGTGTTTAATGTTCACTGGTTATGGACTAGTGTTGTGCCATGTTGAGCACTGGACTGCGTGTACTACGCCCACTGTATTCACATGTTTCAACATTGTTCTATTTGTGCCACCTCTTGTGCCTTTGAGATAAAAATGAATTGAATAGAGTTTCCAGCTGATAAGGCCCTGAAGGCACAGATTGTAAAATGAAACATAACTATGAGTAAAAAACTCTCAATGGGGATGCGTGGGGAGGTGGTGCTGGTGTTGTGGCATTGGAATGTGACTGATAAAACACCACTCTGGTGCAGAAATAGAAAGAAAAGAATGGTCTGGTCTGCACCATGCCTCTAAATAAGAAGGGTGAATTCTGGAACATTCTGCACCATGCCTCTAAATACGAAGGGTGAATTCTGGAACATTCTGCACCATGCCTCTAAATAAGAAGGGTGAATTCTGGAACATTCTGCACCATGCCTCTAAATAAGAAGGGTGAATTCTGGAACATTCTGCACCATGCCTCTAAATAAGAATGGCGCATTCTGGAACATTCTGCACCATGCCTCTAAATAAGAATGGCACATTCTGGAACATTCTGAACCACGCCTCTAAATAAGAAGGGCAAATTCTGGAACATTCTGCACCATGCCTCTAAATAAGAAGGGTGAATTCGTTTGGCAGAAAATGCCTAAACGTATCCTTTGACTTAAAAAAAAGAAATAAAAATGCAATAAAGACTGAAAATGTATACATCTTTGTTGATAGTGTCGCCTTTCCTTGTGTTTTTGTATTTTGAGGCTGAGCGCCCGGCTGCATTTTGTTTTTTACTTTTCCTCGTGTGTTTGATACCCAACTGGGTTGCTGTTGTTGAGCCCTTGAGCAAGATAATTAATCTAAATTGCTTCGGTAAAATATCCGCCTGTAATCTGATTACGCCACACTCGATAAGAACATCTGCTGTACGCCGAAATGTTAACGTAATCCAAACGGGCACAATGAGACGGGCGTCTACAGACTTGCCCATGCAGCTCACACCATTTGCCTGAGCAGCAGAACAATGGACTCACTGTGTTCAAGCGCCGCGGATTTCACAGCGGGATATATTGACACCGTTAATGCACACGACAGACGCGTTCGCACCGCCGCAGACCGGCTATTCCTCTGCATTTCCACGGGGGGTTATTGAGAACGCGGTGTTCGAAATGGGCAGTGGCCTATCGCGGGGGAGTGGTGCGTGCTCGTCTGTCGCGGCTTTAATCTTTAATACTCCCTGTACACCATCCATAAAAGATCTTTCTTTTTTACGGCGGCGCGGGGTAATGTTCTCGCTCTTTAATTAGATACCGTGTGCGATATTCTTGGCGCCCAAGTTCACATCTGTCCCACTGAGCTTATTAAAAACGGAACGTTTTGTCGTTTAATTATTTATTTTCCTTGTTCTCCCTCCCTGTCGTTTTGCTTGTTGTCACATTCCTGTTACTCAGTGCAAGCGTCTTCCCTGGTACGTTTCATCTCTCTAAAGAGCAGCTGGCATTAGTGTGAGGTGTCAGGTGGAGAACAGTCTATTTTGTAAGCAGAGACATATCTCAGGGACCTTCTGAGTGTGTGTGTGTGTGTGTGTGTGTGTGTGTCTGTGTGTATATGTGTGAGTGCGTGTTGTGTGTGTCTGCGTATGTGTGTGTGTGTGCCCGCATTCGCGTGTACGTGTGTGCATGTATGTGTGTGTGTGTGCATGCAAGATTTATCTCACTGAATTCTCTGAATGACTGAAAATGTCACCACTGACTGTTAATTTAATCTAATCTGTCCAAGTGCATTTTTCCCTTTTTGAGTACAAATTGTTTTTTCACATTTTTCTCAATAGCCAGACCTGTGGGCGTACCACCTTATGTAAAACTGGTGGGTACTTTACCTAAACGTGAACAAATTTTGACTGAAGACATTGGGGTTCAAGGCCCGAACTCATCAGCATGGTCTCGCAATCTCTGTACTGTCTGGAGCAATTTATTGCCACAAAGATAAAAAAAGTAATTTCTTTTTTTAACATTGAGATGAGATTTACAGTGACTAAAACCTTTCCTGCATCGGTGTGTACGTCACAGTACATTGTATTCCAATGTTCCATTTGCTAGCGCTCCTACTGTTGCCCCAATTCTTCTTTTCTAACACACTCACCCAGTCCTGTCCCTGTCCCTGTCCTGTCCTGTCCCAGTCCTGTCCCTGTCCCTGTCCTGTCCCTGTCCTGTCCCAGTCCTATCCCAGTCCTGTCCCAGTCCTGTCTCAGTCCATGTCTCAATATTCTCATCTTTTTAAAACATTTAGCTGGGTTACTGCTGCAGGGAGTGCCAACCTTCTTCAGCATGAGTTTGTATGTCAGTGTGTTAATATAAACATCTAATGCCAGCTTTATATCACTGGGATCCCCAAACACTGGCAAGAGCCAAAGAAACTGAGACGTAGTGCGTGGAGGGTTGGACCCGAGAAGCACGACTCAGAACAACAGATGTAATAAATCCCCGCAAGGGCTTTATTAAGGAAAATCCAGTAATCGTTGTCTTAGCACAAGCAAAGGTCATACACAAAACGATCCAGCCAATAAACAAAAGTACCGAGGGAGAAGGCAGTCTCGTCGTCGGTAAGCCAGGCAGTAGTTCGGAACCAGGAAGGCAATCAGCGTGGCAGAGGTACAAAAGGGAGAAGGCAAAAGAATAGTAGAAAAACAAGCAGGGTCAGACCGGAGTCCTCGCCGCGTGGCAAAAGTACAAAATCAGCAAGCAGGAATCGTGGTCAGGACAGGCAGTGAAAACAAAAGGCTGGCAGTAAACAGTGGTCAAAAAACAGGCTTGGATCAAAACAGGAAATCAGAAAACGTAAACTTGACAAATGCTTAAGAGTGCTAGTGAGGCAACAATTTCGCAAGGACATGACATGAACACTGATCTTATATGCAGGTGTAGACAGGTGCAGACACTTAGCTTGAGAGCAGCAGGAAATTCACAACAGCTTGAGAAAATGAGACACGTAACGAGGCAATTAGTAAATTGTTAGTAGTTAACCTATCCTGACCTAGCGTTAGTAAATTAGTAATTAACATGTACGAGAAACGTAAGGTAAACATGAACACATGGTTAGATAGTTAGTATTACCCAATCCTGATCTAATGTTAGTATATTAGTAATTAGACAAGGGAGAATGAAACAATTAGGGAAGCGTGAGTGACAGCAAGAGAAGAAACAGCATGAACGCAAGGCTGCGGAAAAACATGGAAATATGTATGCAAACTAATAAACTATGACAGAACGTGAATACAAATAAGGGCGTGACATAACAATAAACATAAAACATGGCGTGGAACGGTTAGAACCGTAACAGAAACATAAAAACTTGAATATTTATGTTGCAATGCACAGGAACAGCCTTCTTATTTGCATTTTCTCTAGACATAATTTATTATGATATTTTTTTTTCATTTTGGTCGGTCTTCATATTGACCAGTTTTATGTTCCAGGGTAGTTACAGTTTACGTAATGGCAACTCCATAGTAATAAATGTAATGTTTGCGGCTAACATCTAGTTCCACAAGGCCCAACCTTATATAAAACCCTTAATGGTAACCTGAACAACACACCTACTGTGAATACAACAGTAAATACAAACAGGGTGTTTGTGTGATTTTATCTTGTATAATCTTACATTTTACCCCTGTACACACACGCATATACATGTACATACACACATATACATGTACACACACGCATATACATGTACACACACATATACATGTACACACACGCATATACATGTACACACACGCATATACATGTACACACACATATACATGTACACACACGCATATACATGTACACACACGCATATACATGTACACATACATGTACACACACGCATATACATGTACACACACGCATATACATGTACACACAGGCATATACATGTACACACACATATACATGTACACACACGCATATACATGTACACACACGCATATACATGTACATACACACATATACATGTACTCACGCATATACATGTACACACACATATACATGTACACACACGCATATACATGTACACACACGCATATACATGTACACACGCATATACATGTACACACACATATACATGTACACACACGCATATACATGTACACACACGCATATACATGTACACACACACATATACATGTACACACACGCATATACATGTACACACACGCATATACATGTACACACACGCATATACACTCCTACAGGGCACCGGCCATGCTCTGATCTGGCAGGACCGGTGCGCGAACCCCCGATCTTCAGAGTACAACTGAAAGTCGGCGCTCTTACCATTGTACCACTGCGAGGCCTGCATTGAGTAGTTTTAACGGGTATATTTGCATTGAGTAGTTTTAACGGGTATATTTGCATTGAGTAGTTTTAACGGGTATATTTGCATTGAGTAGTTTTTACAGGTATATTTGCATTGAGTAGTTTTAACGGGTATATTTGCATTGAATAGTTTTAACGGATATATTTGCATTGAGTAGTTTTAACAGGTATATTTGCATTGAGTAGTTTTAACGGGTATATTTGCATTGAGTAGTTTTAACAGGTATATTTGCATTGAGTAGTTTTAACGGGTATATTTGCATTGAGTAGTTTTAACGGGTATATTTGCATTGAGTAGTTTTAACGGGTATATTTGCATTGAGTAGTTTTAACGGGTATATTTGCATTGAGTAGTTTTTGCAAGAAGGTTTTCCGAATCTGTCTGAGGAACGATCTGGAATACCCGTTTGGTTTTAATGCATTGAAGAGGGTCTTGGTAGCCTCCTCAAAGTCTGTCACCTCTTTGCACTGGGTTGCAAAAGGACACGCAAAAAAATATATATTATAATAATCAGAAATATGTATTTATGCACAGTCATCCAAGCGGATCCCGGTCCTGTATTAGTCGATATCTGGCGTGAGGTAGATGGTGAGGTAATCAGTCCAAGCGGATCCCGGTCCTGTATTAGTCGATATCTGGCGTGAGGTAGATGGTGAGGTAATCAGACGGTACAGGCACGAGGAAACGATGAGCGTCTAAATCGACCTGTTTAAACTGCAGCAATATATTACATTTACATTACAATCACGTAGCAGAGGCTCTTATCCAGAGTGACTTGTAGCAGTGGAGAACATCAGTTTTGTTCTCAGGAATACAAAACTGCGGTTTCACTAAGAAGGCACAGAGGCCCATTTATAAGCAATAATTGTCATGTAAAACTAACAAAGAAAACAATTGTACAATTGTAGTGTAACAGAAAAACGTACCACTAGATAGATGAACTATGTTTATGCAGCTATACCTATGGTTGTCACGATATCCGATAATATCGGATATTGCAATATTTGAAAATATCACAGAGATTATATACAATTTTAAAAAATAATAATTATTATTATCATTGATATTGATAGGACAAAACATACGTACATGATACGTACAGTGAGATTTGTCCGTTGAGAGGACACTTTTATACCGAGAGAGGCACAGCATGTTGCGTGCGATAAGATTAGATGAACGCCATTGTAGACGCAAAAATTGATTGAATCACGAATAAAACATTGGGGCCCTCTTGTAAATGCTGCCCGAGGCCCACGGGCTTATGGGTAAGGAGCAGGACGATAAAGAGATAGAGGAACTGCGAGTGGGTGCGGACAGGAAAACACTCTTAACGTAATGAGATAGTTGAGAGAGGTGAGGGCAGTCTGACCTTGATTATAAAGCAGCCTTTCCTCTATTAGTAAATAGACATGGTGGGGTGGGGTAAACTGTATCTGTAGATCTCCCATATTATGGGGGTTCTTCCAGTTGCCGGGGGATTTTGATTGGTATTGTAACTGTATGCATGTGTGCATGCGCGTGAGATATCTGGGAGAGATGTCCTGGAGTGACAGGCTGGTCCTAGAATTACTTTGTTGTTTGGACGCACACAGACCCCCCCCCCCCCCATCCTCATACCCTATGCCACACCCCTACCGCCCACCTGCCATTAAGATATTAAGGTTTTCAGAGTACAGAACACTGGGCCTGATTTACTAAGACCTTTAGCATGTGCAAAACAAATACCATGACCAATCTTTGGTCATGTTATTGATTTTGTGTGTGCTAAAATGTTTTGCACATGCTAAAGGTCTTAGTAAAACAGGCCCTATGTGTGTTCCCAATACCCCCCATCTGGGATAACATCTATCCACACATGAACATTTCCCAAGTGGCAGAATTTCAGAAGACAAAAATGACACCTTCGCTCCCCATTAGTGAGTATTCATAAATGGTGGCCCTCTCTGGGAAAGCACAGGGTTCCAGTGAAAGCATCTCAGTAAATTGTCACTGTCAATTTAACTCTGACAGAGTTTAAGTCCAACAGGGATACAAATGTGCTCCAGTAAAAACATTCAAATAAAATGTACCCATTTACAGCTTTTTTTTTTAGCACTGGCCATTTTGGTATGAAAGGCAGACAGGATTTAATGACAATGTAGCCCTATCTGCTGAAACAAAAACATACTCTGGGCTTTTTGTTAATTGGCTAAATAAAATGGCGTGTTAGGTAGCCGTTGCACACCAGAGCGAGGCGCTTGACCTGAACTGCTCTGGATGGAAAAACAGGGAAGGATTGGCCAGTGCATATTTATGCCATATGCAATGGAAGTGACCCAGGTTGACCCAGGTTAAGGACACTGCTGGATCATGGCTGACTGCCCTTGATCCTCTGGTTCATCGAAAGGTTTCACCCGGAAAACGGTGCCAACCGAGGATAGTCGCACACGTTCTTTATTTTTGTATATGAGTCAGGCACACAACTCATCATTAAAAAAAAAGAAAAAAAGAAAACTGCCTGTGATACGTACCGAACTTCCCTGACCTGCGATGACTTGCCGTAATTGAAACCCGTCTCAGATCTAACACGAGGGTCGTTAACTTTATTTTTTTTGCCTGTCTGAGCAATGATCGAGTAAAAGGCGTGTGAGTAATTATAGAAGAGACGCTTTCTTATTTTATCTTGTTTGTCTTCACAGGCCGTGCCGAACCTCAGTTACCCCCCGGAAAGGAACTCTGCTACTTATGTCCTGATGAACAGATGACTGGGGCATAGGTAACCAGCGAAGACTTGCGTAACCTACACTTAAACCATCCAGTATTGTTATTATTATTATTATTATTATTATTATTATTATTATTATTATTGTAAATGATCCATTTATACTGCTAGGTGATTTCTGGTAGTTTTTTCAGATAGGCGGCTTTCTCTGGCGCAGCAGCTATCAATAGTCTCAGAACTAATAGGCTTCCTGATATCAGAGGGATGGAACCCTGGGAGCAGACCCCTATGACAGTGCATAACAGGGTGGGACCCGAACGTGAATAGATCATAGGGAGTAGATCCGCTTTTTACAGGAAGTATGTATAGTATTTTCTAGAGTCTTTCAATTTAACCAGGAAAAATGAATGTTCTCTCAGGGAACCCGGGGAACCGCTAGGATTGCTGTAGCAGAAGCTAATTCATGAAAACATAAAAATTTTGGTTAATTTACGAATACTTTATTACACAGTAACATCATTTTTTTATATAAAGCAAGTATTTGTTCTCCAGACTGGGTTTACTATTCAAGCCTGGCTTATTATCAATGTGTCAAACTGAATTTCCTCGGGGATCCAGGTTCTGATCTCCCAATGTTACATGCTATTTTAATTACCTAATTATCTTGTATATACACTGCTCAAAAAAATGAAGGAAACACTTAATCATCACAGTATAACACCAAGTCAATTAATCCAAACCGGTCATGCTGGATGATGTTTCTGGCAGCATAACATTCGCCACGGCGTCTCCAGACTCTTTCACGTCTGTCACATGTGCTCAGTGTGAACCTGCTCTCATCTGTGAAGAGAACGGGGCGCCAATGGCGAACCTGCCAATTCTGGTGTTCTCTGGCAAATGCCAATCGAGCTGCACGGTGCTGGGCTGTGAGCACAGGTCCCACTACAGGACATCGGGCCCTCATGCCACCCTCATGGAGTCTGTTTCTGACAGTTTGGTCAGAGATATGCACACGAGTAGCCCGCTGGAGGTAATTTTGTAGGGCTCTGGCAGTGCTCCTCTTGTTCCTCTTCGCACAAAGGAGCAGATACCGGTCCTGTCGCTGGGTTGTTGCCCTTCTACGGCCCTGTCCAGCTCTCCCCAGTATCTCCTCCACGCTCTTGAGACTGTTCTGGGAGACACAGCAAACCTTCTTGCGACGGCACGTATGGATGTGCCATCCTGGAGGAGCTGGACTACCTGTGCAACCTGAATGGGCTGCAGGTACCGCCTCATGCTACCAGTAGTGACAAGGGCACTAGCAAAATGCAAAACTAGAGAAACATCAGTCAGGAAGGATAAGAAGAGAGAAATGGTCTGTGGCCACCACCTGCAAAACCATTTACTTTTTGGGGGTTGTCTTGCTGTTGCCTCTCCTGTCCATCTGTAACTTTAATTTGCACCAAAGCAGGTGAAATGGATTCACAATCGTTTACGCTTCCTAACTGGACAGATTGATATCCCAGAAGTTTAATTGACTTGGTGTTATACTGTGTTGATTAAGTGTTTGAGCAGTGTATTATCTTTGAGCAGTGTATTATCTTTGAGCAGAGTATTAGCGCTGATTATGTTCTTTGTTCTAAGTGTTGACTTACAAACAAACGCAAGCGCTATACTTTCTTCACAGGATAAGTTTGTAAAGATGGTTTCAGTGATTGCTGAACTCACATGCCGTGTTTGTGAAGGGGAAAATAATCATTCTTGCTTTTAACTGTTTGTCAAGGACAAACGTTGGTTGAATTCCAGCCTACATTTCCCAGAATGCACTACGACAGTACATCTCTTGAGCAGAGGACATTGTGTACCCTTTGGCAGCTGCAATTAAACTTTTCTGAAATCAACAACACCAACTCTGTCCAATTGAGGATTTAAAAGCAGAAGGTTCGGCAAAAACAGCCTCGCTCCAGTTGTGTTTGCGGTGCTCAGAGACACACTTTGCGCTTCTCACCTGGAACTCAACCAGACCTGCAGGCTTTGTGATCAGCCCAGAAGGGCTAATTAGGTAGATTAGTCTAGGTTTTTTTTTTAACACCCATTGGCAGAAGTGTGAACAGAGTATCCATTAAATGTGTATAGTCTCCGTCTGTGGTTCATTACAGTAGGACGTATTGAATGTGCCTTTTATGCAGGATTTTTGTGTCTGTTGTTTTTAATGACTCATTGAGATACTGGCCTAATGTCCACCCTCTTCTCTCTGCCATTGTATCATATTCAGATATAGCAGACCTACATTTTCTCATCAATAAGTAGTGTACATCATTATGTATTTTTATTTTTTTACTTTGTCATTGCTTTCATGAATATCCTATTACATAGCCATCGAAATGAATTACTATTACAGTAGGCTACATCATTTAAGCAGCCTACGTACAATGCAAATTGACGCAGATGCACGCCTGTAATCATAAACGTTGTGTAATGGCATTGATATTTATTCATTTTCATTACTGGTGGATTACACGTATCATATGCACTGTAGTGAACGTGACGATGTTGTACTTTTAAAAGGAGAAAAGTCGCTGCAAGAAAAGCTGCTTGGGAGGAGAACACATGCTTTTCTGCGCTCTCCAGGATCGACAACAAAACGCCGCGATGGGCGCTGCAGCAAGAGTGTGACTGCGCGTTAAAAATTGGGGAGAAATTACGGAAGAGACAATAAAAATCATTTCAGTTAATCACATTTAAGATGTCATTTTATTTATTACACATGATGTCTTCCTCTGCACTCGACATACGAAGGCATGCTCTGGATTTATCTTTGACGAGGACGGTGTGCTGACACAGTGGGAAGAGAGTGGATGTGTTCATCTGCACCGGCAATGAAACAAAACAACCCGTGTGCATGTGTGTGTGTGCGTGTGTGTGTCTGCGCGCGTGCGTGCGCGTGTGTCTATATGTGTGAGAGTTTTGTATGGGGGTGTGCATATGTGTGTGTGCGTGTGTGTCTGCGCGCGTGCGTGCGCGTGTGTCTGTGTGTGTGAGAGTTTTGTATGGGGGTGTGCATATGTGTGTGTGTGTGTGTGTGTGTGTATTCATATGTGCACGTGAACATCTCCTGCGTGTTCTTCTTGTGAGCCAAAGAGATACATTTTGCTCTCATATCACCATAACACCTGGTTCCAATCAAAGGAGAATAAAACATAAATTGGTGCCGAGGGAATGAATATGGACTAAGGAGGTGAGGAGCTTGATCAGAGCATGCTCTGTTCTCGTCTGTCCTGTTTTCTTAATGTGACGGGATTGCTGCTTGCATTAATCTGGGCAAATATGTCTCAGCTGCCCAGTATTACGGGAGGGAAAGCCTTCCAATGAATGCAGCACAGCGGCACAGCCATAGATATAGAACAGCCCTGGGCAGAATGCACTCTGAGCCAGCCTTGTCATGTTGATTTTTCCACACTAAGCTAATATGTGCTTTGGCCATGCTCAAAATATTGACATGGCAAAATATCATAATATCATAGCTTCATTGTCCATGCATCCAGACTGCGATGGCTTTATTTGTTTTCTTATTATTTTATATGTTGATAGCTTTTTTATTTTTTATTTGTTTCCAAGAAAAAAATTGTGAAACATTTGTATTTATATTTCCAATGATGTACTTCTTAAAGTTATGTTTCAGCATGAAAACTAAAATTTATTTAAGTATTCATAACTGTTTTCTTTATTTGTAATGTATTTTGTTGTAAAAACAATGGTGTACTTTTGTTGTTCTTCACTGGTATTAAATGGGTTCTTTAAGTTTTATTGGTTACAATAAACAACTGTTCTATTCAATGTTTTCCTCAATGATATCTGATTAAAACGTTTAAAACGTTTTCAAAATGTACATCCTGGGATCAGAGGTTGGGCCAGGCAACATTTGCCAATGGCCAATTTTTGGCCAGTAAAAATGATCAAGTCAGAGAAATCTAAAGCCTTTCAGACGTTATACATATTTTTAGGCTATTTCAGACGTGCATTTCATGTGCTTTGTCTCAGAAGCACAACAACTTCTTATTATCACTGCAAACCGCCAACTATCCCAAAAGAGAATGGAACCTACAACCCGACAAGCCCAATTCCTTAACCATGGCTAAACTGCTGCAGATTACTTTTTGATGACATCATATTACAGGCATTTAGCAGACACTCTTATGCAGAGCCACTTACACAACTTTTTAGCATTTGTTATGCATCCATTTATACAGCTGGATGCATACTGACGTGATCTTGATCAAGGGTACAACAACAGTGTCCTACCTGGGAATCAAACCTTCAATCTTTCGGTTACAAGGCCAGTTTTTTAACCATTATACTACACTGCCGCCCGTCATAATGAGGCCCAGACCTGAGACCAGAGCCATGATGTCAGGAGACAAATCTCACATGCGCACACACACACACACACACACACACACACACACACATAGAATAGAGGAACCGATATATTTTTGACAGTCCTGCCATCTCCCGTGCCTCAGATTGACACTCTGGTCCATTTTCAGTTTTTCCTTTTCTTTTTTAATCTCCAAAACTATTTTCTCATTTTATCTTTTTTTCCTCTCCTCCTTTATATCGCCACAAGTACAAAGGTACTGAATCACTGAATATAACCCCGTACGCAAATCCTTTTGAATAGAAATTTTGAATTAAGGGGCTGGAAAATCTGGCTGAAAAAAGACAGCCCCACCACCAGCCCTCTGCCAATAATCAACCCCCTTGGACAACAGAAGCCAGTGTGAGGCTCCTCACCCCCCGCAGGGACCCTATCACACTCATATTTTCTCTTTTGCAGCAGCTTTCCTGAGTCACCGCGCTCTTCATGTTTGACATTCATAACTGCTAAGCTGGCTGTGAGCTCGGCTAGGCTGGCTGTATCTGCTCCGGCCCCAGCTCTGTTTCGGGAGAGAAGCCACGCCCCTCTGCAACTCTGTGGCTTTCGGAGACGCGATAGCGACTCTCCTCTGTGCTCTTTAGGTAAAAAATCTAATTCCTTAAATGTTTTTAATAAAAAATGTATCATTTGTTTTACAAATTTCAAGATAGGTTTTCATTATTAGAATTTGATTATTATAATAGATTATTGGGATCATTTTGATTATGGGCCTGCAGGGAGACCTATCCTGCTAAGATGATCCCCACGGCATGGCTATCCAATCTGGATGCTGCCGGTGCCAGCTATGCTGGACAGCCCTTCAGTCAGGGCCATCTCAAGGGTGGGCGGGGCCTGGGGTGAGTCAACCTACGCGGGGCCCAGCTGTTAACACGATGACATCATAGCTAACCCATCATAGGCTTAAATAGTATATTTTATATAATTATGAAGGAAGGATTTACAGGCTACCACATCACACAAACCAACCATATACAACCAACCAATTGAAGTAGTACTCTGCCCTTGAATTTAAATATTGTAATTAACAATAACAACTCGCCACACTTTTGCTTAATTTCTCCAGACACTTCATGTCTTTTCTTTTCTCTTGTGAGACAGCAACGACCATCCGTTGAACCCTGTGACTTAACCTGTGTACTTCACTCTACACTCTACACTCTACATAGCCCAAAGTGTCCAGGTCAGAGATGTTGGTCTTGTTCTCTTCTTCCCTTTTATATCCTTTTCTTTCTCTTCCTCTCTCTCTCTCTCTCTCTCTCTCTCTCTCTCTCATGTCTTAGTCACCACCCCCTCCAGTCCACCCCCCTTCAGTACATGTGTGCAGACAACACGGCCACGTGCAGGTCCCATGCTGAATTCAAGAGCCTGGTTGTGAGGAGATGGGCCCAGAAGGAAAGATACCAGACTGTTTGTCATGTGGAATTAGGATGAGTGATTCATTACAAGCAGCAGGGGGAAAGTTATGAATGTAAATTATGAATAATACTCGATAGAGGAAGTAGAGACCTATGAAATGCAACAGCATAGTCATTTTTAAAAACATTTCTTCCCAATGTAAACATGTCAGGTATGTCCGCTGAACTCAATTATCTTTCGCAGTGATGACCTGGGGGATTGTGTAGCCAATCAGATGTCGGTGGTGATTTGGCATAGCCAATCAGACGTTGGTGCTGATTAAGTGGCCAGATGTAGAGAGCTGGTTTTGTGGAACCAGTACACTACTCTTTCTAAAAGTGACTCAGGGTCCTTAATGACCACAGTGAGTCAGGACCTTCGGTTAATGTCTCATTCGAAGGGTGACACCTTCTACAATGTACAGTGTCTTCTACAGTGTCCCCATCACCACGCTGGCGCATTGCGTTTTTTTTTGGTCCAGGGGAAAAAGTGCTCCCTACTTATCCACCACCACCTCTTCCAGCTGCAACTTCTTCCACATCCAAGTCCTAACCAAGCCCACACCTGCTTAGCTTCAGCACTTTGCTATATTCGCATGCCAGAGCTGTTAACCATAGACACTTTAACCATAGCCACTATTTAATTCAAACTAGCCCTCATGACATGAAAAGGGTACAGGGTGGGTTACTTTCTGAGCAGGCTGAAAATGTCATGATTACCCGATGAAGTGAACGATTGAGTAATCGCTTTTTGAATTGCTTTAAAAAATGTGAACTGCGTGTTGTAACCCAGACCTGCACTTAGGGGGACAAGACACCTTTCCACTTCAGTCTTTCACCAGCAGCCTTCGTAACGAGGGCGTCGTGAGTTTCTTAACCTTTCCACCTGCTGACATTTTGTTTTTGACCAGGGGCTAGTTGTGGGAAATGTTCTCCAGTCAGAGCTGAGAGGATCAGGCTGGCCGTCTGGGCTCGGGACCATTTAAACCAGTCATTCTCGGAATTTAGATGCTGAGGTCCCTTGATGCATTTTAGCCAGGATACTACACTAATTGTGTTCCCATTGCCCACGCAATCCGTCCCTTCATTAACTGAAAACAGTTAGTGTTGAGCTGATGAATGGGTCTGGCACATTACTGAATCTCTGTCCACGGCACAGATATGTTAGTTTGGACTTAATCAGTCTGAGATTTATGAACATTACGCCCACATCAGAAACCCTCTTTAATGTGTTCTGTGGACCTTACGACAGATGTGAATATTTCTGTGGCCCTCTCTGTGGTATCGGCGCTTTAATGATGGTGCAAATTACATTTTATTCAAGCTTCCAGTCTGTTTATTAGCACCAGTTGGAAAGCTCAATTCATCTCTTTCTCCTTGAGGTAGCCCTCGTGCGTGTCCACAAAAGGGAGCGTTGAGAGGATGTGTGTGTGTGTGTATATAAGTGAGGCATGTCCAGCAGTAGGTCTCAGGTGGGACCCTGCCATTGCTACATGGCCCTCATCAGCCTGCAGGCTTTGAATGAGAGGGCTGCTTCTCCTCATTGGCTGCAGCCACGCTTTAATTCTCCAAAGGCTCACCTGGCAACCCCAAGGCTGCAACTTACACCAGCGGAGTATCAGTGCCCAGCGTGTGCCTCTGGAGAAACACAGCCAATTTAGCTCATCACAGTGTCTCCTCCTCAAACCAGGGGGGATATTAGCCCTTAACATAGCGGGCCGGAAGGTTACAGCTTGGCTCATGGCTTTGCATTCACTAAAAACACTGCCCTAACACAGCGATGTTTAAACTCTCCAGTGTCTGTATGTTTTTTTTTGTTTCCTTTCCATCAGCAACCATTCTGAGAGCACCTGTATAAACAACAAAAATCTCTAAAAAGTGGATAAATACAAGATGGCCGAAAGCAACATAGTATAGTACCAATGCATGAGGGGAATGTTCTGACCCAGGAAAATGACAAGCTCTTACTTTAGCTTGCATCTCATGTAAAATCCCAGAATCTGTCATTAGGGAGAAATTATTCATTATATATAACAATAACTAGTAGTAGTAGTGGTACCAATAGTGGCTGTAGTTTTGCAGAGTACATTATAGGCACAATACTCAATCTGGAACCAAAGTACACATGTGGATGACTATATATATATATATACACTGCTCAAAAAAATTAAGAGAACACTTAATCATCACAGCATAACACCAAATCAATTAAACTTCTGGGATATCGATCTGTCCAGTTAGGAAGCATGAACGATTGTGAATCAATTTCACCTGCTTTGGTGCAAATGAAAGTGACAACAGATGGACAGGAGAGGCAACAGCAAGACAACCCCCAAAAAGTAAATGGTTTTGCAGGTGGTGGCCACAGACCATTTCTCTCTCCTTATCCTTCCTGACTGATTTTTCTCTAGTTTTGCATTTGGTTTAATTGACTTAGTGTTATACTGTGATGATTCCCTTAATTTTTTTGAGCAGTGTATATATGATTTTATAAAACCATATGAGTCATGATATATGAAATCATAATGCAACATTGTGCTCACTAACAACTAACCAGCAAGTTGTCTTATAGTGACATATCAGGGCTATTTTTTGAAAGCAAAGCGGATTTCTTTGCCATGTTTCTTTGTCACGTTTTTTTGTCACCTGCGACTGGCTCACCTGCGACTGGCTCCTGTGTCACACACAGGTTTTTTTGTGGTATCTCTTCACTTCCAGCCTGTTTCCCATTGTGGACTGAAATGCGCAGAACTGGTATTAAGTAAACAAAGAAGATTAAAGATGAATGACAGTGGGGAGTATAAACTGACTCATTTTTCGTGGTAAATGTAATAGCCACTTACGAATGCCTTCATAAGCCTGACGTAGTGGATGGAGCATGTCAACAGAAAATGCTTTGTCGTGGACGACCTTTATTTTGTGTGGCAAAAAAAACACACTTTCTCTTGGTACTTTGTTCAGAGAAAGCCAGAGGGCCGGGTAGGAGCCGAGCAGGTGCCTCGTCGTGAGACAATCTGCATCCCGTAATGGTTGTCATGCTACACTGAAAAAAACTTAACTTAAGTGTTTTAGTCTTGTAATGAGACTTAAAATCTTACTTTGTTCTCTAAAGTGGACAGTATTAGCTTGTGTTCAGTCACGTTTGCTTGACAAGAGACATTATCTTATCCCACTGGCAAATCTTGAAATGAGTAAATCTATCTCACCCCATTGGCAATCTTTTTGTCTTTTTGTATTATTTAGCAAAAAATAAGATTATAAAGTCTGAATATAAGATAAAAATTCTCGGTAAGATTAGTTTTTTTGCAGTGTACAAGAAATGTCCCAATAATGGGCTCACAGTACAATATGTATTGCAATACGGGGGTCACAATACTATACACATCCCGATACACACGAGGATGTGAATTTTGCTCAGGTTTTTAAAACCGAATCAGACGTCATTTAGAACAATGTCACTGAATACAACTAGTTTCTTGTGAACTGTAAATGTAACTGAGAAACTGTATAACCCCAGCTAAGAACAAAAAATACATAAAGTCCTTTGAAGGCCAATAAGCTCTCACAAAATACATTATTCATAAAGAAAACAGTTATGACTGCATAGTTTTCGTTTTCACGCTTAAACATTTACACCTAAAATGGCACCTCATTTAATACAACGAATCCAAATGCGCACGTTTCTTGAAAATTTATTTTTAAAATTAACATATCGATACAGTAATCGCTGTATGGATACATGGATTATCAAGAGCTACCATATATTGCTATATATATTTTTTGAGGACAGCCCTATTGGACACGTAGATCCACTGTCCCGCCCACTGCCCCGCCCACTGCAAAGAGAGATAAAAAGGTTCTGCTCAGGTGAAATATAGCAGTTGACCTGCTTTTGGTGGGCGAGAGTGCGGGTGGACTCATTGAGGCCCTGAAGAGGAACCCGCCGAGCCGTTACAATGGCGTTTTTTTTCCTGGTGGTTTAAAAAAAAAAACGCCCCATGGAGAATCGAAAAAGAATGGGTCTGTGGTCTGTGGCACAGCTTGACGCTATGGCGCTTATATAAAAAAAATAACGAGGCTTCGGGAGAGTGTTTGTACGGGGAGGAAAATAGGTTAAGGACGAGGGTGTCATTTCTTTCTTTAGCCTTTCCTGCCCCGTTCCCGTTCCCGCCCACACCCCAGGTCCTCCGGGCTTCAGCACTTTCTCTTAGATTATCGCAGGGACAAGAAAGGGTTTTTTTGAAGAAAGAAATCTGGCACACATAAAATATGATGACAAAAAACCCACAAAAAACCAAAGCTGCTCCCGCCGGATATTATTCAATAATAATTTTGATTATTATTATTTTTATTTTATTTTATTTGTCCTGCCCTCTTCGGAGGGCACCTTTATTTTTATAGTATCATTTGCAAAAAGGTTTTGTGCTGGAGCCTCTTTGAGGGAGAGAAAACAAAATGAAGTAAACAGTAAAGTTTAAAGCAAACAAAATGTCCTAAAACAAGACAAAACAACAAAAAACTAAAACAAAAAGTGGATAAGGGGAGATATAGAAATAGAATAATATTAATTAAATGTTAAGTATGTGTATGAGTATGTGTGTGAGTGTGTGTAGTGCATGTGTGCATGCGTGCGTGTGTGCGTGAGAGAAGGGCGGGACTGGCTAACAGGCAAGCTCAGGTGGAATTGTAGGTTATTGGTAAATTAAGGGTATTGAAAATGGTTCCCAGTTTTCTCTGAATTGCAACATTTTATTGTGAATAGAGGCAGTTATTTTTTCCATTCAAATGTGTTCTATTAGAAGGTTTAACCAATGTGTAGTATTTAATGTATTTCTAGTTTTCCAGTGTAAGAGGATAGTTTTCTTGGCGATAGTTAAGGCTGTAAGAACTTGGTGTTTTCGATTGTTGGTGTGATTACTGAGATGTCTCTAAGTAGGCAGAGAGAAGGGAACAGAGGAATGCCACAGTTTAAGGAGAGGGATATTGTGTCGGTAATTTTGTGCCAGAAACTTTGGATGGGTGGGCTGAGCCAGGTGGCATGAAAGTATAGTTATCTGGGGTGTCTAAAGTTCAATGTGAACAGATGTCTGTGTCTGTTAGTCCCATTTTGTACATCTTGTGCTGGGTGATATGTGCTCTATGGGTTACCTTAAACTGAATTAGTTGTAAGTTGGTGTTGTTAGTCATAGTGAATGTGTTCCTGCATATTTGTGTCCAGAAGTGGGCGCTGGGAGAGATTGCTAAATCTTGTTCCAATTTTGCAGACAGGAGTGATATAGTTGTGTCAGTCAAATTTATCAAATTTGGAGAGCATTTTTTTAGTTGTTATTTTGTGGATTTCTTCAATTAATGGGGGTGGGCATAAATCATTTTGTGATATTTAAATTTTAGATTTGAGGATGGATTTTTATGCACGAATTATTACAAAACAGAGCAATATTTTTTTCACATCAAACTAGGTGCGTCTCAAGCAAATCAGGATTGACTGTGAACTGATGATGCTGATGAAAGGTGAGTGCATGTCATGCTGGGTTCAATGATTTAAGTCTTCATTTCAGTCAGTCAGTTTTTCATCCTTTATTATTATCAAAACTTTTTTCTTTTTTTTTCTTTTTATTTTATTTTCATCATCAACAAACAACAAGAAAACTAAACAAAAAAAATAATGAAAAAAAAAAAAAATTAATGTTAACAGTTGCAGAGCAGTGCTATTCACAAATCTTCAAAAAATTCAAAAAAAATATAAAAAAAAAAGATTTTTTTCGCTTTCGTTTTTTTTTTTTTTTTTTTTCAGCTTTGACTGCAAATGACTGTTAACATTTAATGATTTTTTAAATTTAAATGCCAACAGGAGACACAAAAATTACTATTTATTAATTATTATTTCATATTATTATTTTTTTACAACATTACATTACATTACAGACATTTTTCAGAGACTCTTTTATCCAGAGCGACGTACATAGTGTGTGCATCTCCCATCTCCCACTGGGTATACGCAAGGAGCAAGTCAAAATTAACCATGTCACCAAACCAAGAGATAACAACTACAGGCATCACACAAAACAATATACCAAAAAAGAGAAAATATATAAATAGAAATAGAATAGAAACATGAAACACATGGATGGGGTGGAGACATACTGTATTTCACACAAAGCACAATTATAAAAAAACAAGACAGTTTTAATTCTTCATTCAAGCCAAAAGGTTCAATGGTGTGTGTCCAATATGCGTCTCTGCGATTAAGTTTATTAACTATGTTGCCGCTCCTTGAGAATGGGGAGGTTTTTTCAATTATAGTAATAATTAATAGTAATTATAGTCAGAAGACACAAACAAATTATAATTGGAAATACAAAAACATTGCAGCTGACAATGATAAAGGTCTGGATTCAACAAAACATTTCTGTTTAAATTTCACTCACAAATAAATGCAAAACTATATCGACATAAAAAGAAATAAAGACTAAATTTGATTGAATGCAGGTCAAAGCCTTGGCTTCCAGACCGACTTTCTATTGAGTTGAGCAAAAGGTAGGTTTCTGTGTTTTTGGGTAAATCAACCCTTCACAATCCTGCGGGACGTCAGGACGTCGGGAGCACGAGGGTGTGACAGGGTCAAGCTCTTTAACTGGTTCACTTGACACACACTCAGCTAGCGTTAGCTAGACACAGCCTCCAGAAACCTTTTCTTACATTTCTGGGCCAGAAGCCCTTAACACACTTAACACTCAGCCAGTCGAAGGAGAAATAAATGAAGTCTCTTATTAGGCAGGCCATTGTCCAGATAGACAGACAGCCTGACAGACAGACAGACAACTGGAGCAGGATGCTTTTTCTGCTGTGTTCATCATCATCTGTATGTATTTATTAATTCATATTTGAAAATACATTACACACAGAGAAAATAAAGATTTTAAAGGGATACTGCTGTCAAAAAATTACTTTTCACGTTGAAAACCGATGTTTTGGGTTAGACTATGATCATACACAACAGTTTTTATCCGAAAATCTCATATTGCGTCGAAGTGGGTGTTGTCTGAGTTTCTGTGTCGGCTTACCATGTGCTGCATTTCTGGGGATTCGTGACGTCTCGAAATCCTTAGCATAAAAATAGGTGGAGTCTTGGCTAGTAAAGTGAGCAGAGAGCTCAGTTGCAGAGAGCAGGAAGAGGGCTGAGTCAGTTCACCAAGACACCCCCTTTCACTCATTGACCGTATGAATATTCATAATATGACCTTGTGGCATCATCATCATATAACCACACCTACCCACAGCTCCGAGTTCAAATTGAAGCTGTAAATAAGGGCTTAGAAAAGCGATTTGCAGTATCACTTTAAGGATGATGATAATGCTAATATTGATTATTACTGCTAATTCCTTTCTGATAATACTACTACTGCTGCTAATACAACTGCAACTACAAGTACAACTATAACAATGGTGTAGTAGTGTAATGGTTAGGGAACTGTATTTGCAACTGCACATTTAATTCCAAGCTAGGGCACTGCTGTTATACCCTTCAGCAGGGTAAATAACCTGAATTTCTTCACTAAATAACCAGCTGCTCACATGGATTATATGTCAAAAGAATGTAAGCTGTGCAAGTTGAATGGCTGTATTACTATTATTATTGCTAATAACAATAAAGGTGCAAAGGTTTTCCACACGACGCCATTGTTAAAAGCTCACTCACTGCTCTGAGAGCTGGTGTTCACATTATGCAAGAGAGGTCGGCTACTGGTACAATTCAGGTACAATTATCAAGCACTTAAGCGACAATAGTGCCTAACATGCACTTAAATTGTCATATTATGTCACACTACTAACCCAGTTTTGTTTGTTTTGGAGGGCCTGTTGTTCATCCGTTTCTTTTTTGTTGTTTTTGTAGTTTTTTATAGTTTTTTTTACATGACTAAAGACTGATTTTAAAGGGCCTGAGTTTTTTCTCGCACCACATCTTTATTTTCGGATAAATGCTCCTTAATTCGGGATGTGGTAAAAAAACAAAACTTTTCTCTCTTCTCTTCCATTGATTACAACATGTATCCGTTAAATTCCCAGTTGGATTACAATCTGATTACTTCATCCATCCATTATCTAACCTGCTTATTTCTGGTCAGGGTCACAGGGGGGCTGGAGCCTGCATGCATTGGGCAAGAGGCAGGAATGCACCCTGGACAGGTCGCCAATCCATCGCAAGGCCAATCTTATATAACATGTATTATAATATAACATTATATCTTGTTGTTTCCTCCACAATCTTTGATAATGGTGAGTCACTTTGGCTGTGGAATGGCAGCTGTTTCAGAGGGACATGGAGGAAGGACTGTGCACTAGACCCATTGCTCACATGGAGAAACTGGTCACCCCCGGGGTGTGTCAGAACCCAGGGAGCAGGAGGGCAGAAGTTCTACGTCATGCTTTCACTATAGAGGCCACAACATGCGGAGCGTGGCTAACAATCAGAAAGACATTCGCTTGGCAGTGGGGTGTGTGTGTGTGTGTGTGTGTGTGTGTGTGTTTGTTTACATAATCGGGTCGGGTAAGTACAGCTTCTGTCCCCATCGGAGCGGCACAACTTTCTAAAAGCCGCCACGGCCTGTGTCAGAAGGCCAGCGTGCTTGCTTGGTGGATGTAGCGGACGTATCATGCACGTCATCGCGTTTTTTTGCTGCTTTGACCTGCGTTTAATCACCATCTGACTTGAATATGCTGTGTGAATATGTGAATATGTAATTATATTGGGTGACTGTGATGTCCAGTATTTATTATTGTGTTGTACCGTCTCATGAGGGTTAATATCATCATTGTGGTTAATATATGTATTGTGCTATATGTTTGAGATGTAATGTGTGCTGGAACTGAGCTGTAATATGCTGTACCGATAGCAAATTCCACCAGCCTGAACTATCTGAATCTGAATCAGAATCAGAATCAGAATCAGAATCTGAATCTGAATCTGAATCTGAATCAGAATCTGAATCAGAATCTGAAAGGGTTGCTGAGTGGCTTATCCTGTGAAGGCCCCATTCTAGTGCATGTCTGTACCCAAAGGGCCGGGATCTAATCCCAACTGTTCCAGGTGCCGACTGCGGCCAGTAGCACGGCAGGGCCATGCATAACTGGTGGTAGTGTCGCTCAGGGTTAGAGAGTGGCTGGGTCTCAGTGCTCTCTAGCGACCCCTACTGCTCTACGTGTTAAGCTGCACATGAAGTGGTTTCCTTTGGTGGAAACTGTGCTTGTTTGCCCTCTCCTAAATGGAAAGCGGAGGTTCTCAAAGCTCCAACTTTCAAAAAAGCAAGCACACTGTAAACTGAGTATGTCGTTCTGTGCCAAAAATGCTCATGTTTTTGGGTGGCATTGTAACAGTGTTTAGGGAAGTGGGTCCCCAGATGGGCTTTGATGATACTGTGTTAAAAAGAAATACAGGATAAAAGCCGTCAGTACAAATTCGAACTGAAAACATGTAAAAGAAAGTTACTTTATACTTTAACCTTTTGAGCCCGACGGACCTTGTACCGGGTCCAGTAGAACGGTAACATAAATAACTGCCTGTAAAAAGTTCATAAAATGTTGTGGTGGTCTTTTTTCCCCCGAATGTTTATAAGACGAGGCCTCCTAGCACCCTAAGGCTTAACAGCTTAACTGAGTTGAACTTATCAAACTTGAACCTATGTTTGTGGCAAAAGAAAAACTTTCAAATGGAATCAGCGGTTTGACTGGGTGTGGCAGCTTTGTTCAGACTATGACTGTGTTACCATGAATGCTGTTCAAACCCAAAATTTGGCCTTTGACCCGCATGAATGTAGATCAGTAAGGCAGTTACTCGCAGGTCATCAGAGAATTTAGTTTTTTAGCTGTTGAGACGATGGCCGCAGTAACAGAGGAAGGATTCAGCGTCTTTCAGGGATGAGATTCCGGGGCTCCGTGCCTACCTGCACGGTCTGCTCATGCAGTGGCCGGCCCAGGCGCGCTAACAAGGAGAAGCGACTGGAGAAAAAAGTCAAGTGAATTAAAAACATTTTCTCTCGGACACACTAGGACAGGCGGGGGGGGGGGGGGGGAGCCTGGATGGCGGTGACAAAGGGGGCTCATTGTCCTCGCCCGCTGCCGTCAAAATCTCATTTCTCTTGGGGGATCTTTGAGTGCTGAAAATGCGACTTGTGTAACGTGGCGATAATGATGCATTTGTGTTTGAGATCCGGAGCCGTTTGGTAAATTAGTTCATCAGAGATTTAGGGCGAGATATTCTTTGATAGTGCTGAGGGGTTTGAAGGTGGACGGTGGTGAATTGACGACAGAGAAAGAGAGGGTTCGGAGATAGTCGAGTTGATGATAAGACCTCTCATTTAGTAATGGTGCTAGACAGCGTCCATCTCCATGCCAGCGGCAACCGGCTAAGACATTAGGTGATAAATCAAGCAATCCAAAAAAGACGTCACATTTTTCATTATAACGTCATTATATGTATGTGTCATTACAATTTGGGGAGAATCAACGTATCCCACAATGCAATTTGTTCGGTTGGAGTCATCATCCTCGAGAGGGGTTTTGGGTTTTCACTGGGAGAAAAATAACACAAAATCTACATGTCTCAGTCAAACGCTGAGCGCTAGTTAAAAAACCAAATAACTCTCCCCACAATATAAGAACATTTTCTACCCAAAACCCTACTGTGCGCCATTCACAAGTTTAATTTCCCTGGACATGAATGTGGAGTATTTTTTGTTACAGAGCTTCAAAAACTGAGAAATGGGCCAAAGTAGGTCAATCGACTTGCAAGAGTTGTAACTCGCATTGTCAGTACTGCGTCAGTACTGCGTCTCCTTGTCATTGGCACTCCTTTCTCTTAGTCCAGTAAACTCCATAGCTTCTGTTCGAGGATGGCTGGGGAGCCACGACTAATTTAATTACAAATGACAAATTTAAACACTCTGTGCTACTGTATACATATCATTTTTAATAATAAATAAACAACCAAAAAAAATAAATACTATGAAATCAAACACTTATTCCATTGACAGTACAGCATTTAGTGGATGCTGTTATCCAGAGTGACTTTGAATTGTGGAATATCTACAGTTGCTGATCTTATGCAGAAGACTGACACATATTTTTGCATTATATTCATGCGAAGAGTGTTCTTCCAAAACTCACTCAGTTGTGATAAACTGGATTTTTCAAAGTGGGTATTATTATTTTTTCTTCTGATAAATGGTTAGATATTTGTAGTTCGACTTTTACACTATTATTATTAAAGCATGATTTTTCATGAAAAAAACTTCACTTATTGGCCAAAATTGGTCAACGAGTGTGTTTCAGTACATTTCAGTTGTACATCTGCATACTATATGCGGAAGCAATTAGTGTTAAGTATGCTTGGCCAAGGGTGCAAGGGCAGCAGTTCAAGGCGGAATTGAACCCATCCATACGGACCTCTAACGCACGGACATTTGTGTCCCTATATTATCACATATATGCAAAAGAACTTCTAACTATCTAACTTTCTTTTTTTAAATGTGGTAGAAGGATTAATGACAAACTGAACTGACAGATTTCAATAGCTCGCTAACCTAGATAGCTTCTTAGGCAGCGGACGTTGGTTACCATTCTGATTTTCCCTGACTGACGGCTTCAGATCCCATTCCAGAGGTGGTGGTAGCGATGTTCACTGGGATTGACAAGTACTGGCTCGTCCATGTACAGCCGATAGCACACATCAGCTCTTTTTCTCACCTTTATTTTTAAAGGGAGGGATTTTTTACACTGTAGCAGCTATATTGTGAAGTTATTGTGATGCCTTAATGGCACTCAAAAAATTTAAATTTTTAAAACTTAAATGGGAAGCATTCTTTAATGAAAAACGAAGCCGTCTTTACTTTTTTGTGGGTAACAGACCCATCTCATACAAGGCAGGCTAAGCACTCTGGCTCAAGCCCACATGCTGTCTTTTTTTGAAGGAGAGTTTGCCCAAACACTGTTTGCCCTCCTTTCATTTTTCATATTTTGCTTTACTCAGATAAGTAGAATGCAGAGATGGTAACAGAAGGAACAACAGCTCAGAAGGTGCCATGGTGTGTGTGGGGGTGGGGTGGATTGGGGGGGCTCGCACATGGCTTGAGAATCGGCCACCCTTCAGACCGTGCCACACGTCTCGCCTTCCAGATGCTACTTCATGTTGACTCAGTATTCTTCTGGCAAACACTGTTGCTCCAAGCATATACGAATTGTACAGAACACAGGCAGGGCCGGATTAAGACTTCATGGTGCCCCTGGGCAACCAGCCACTCAAGTGCCCCACCCCGCAGCACACAACCCTTACCTATCCACAGAAATACTTTTTAAGTGTACTGAAGTAACCTATTATTTTTCAGTATAATTTACTTGACTGTTTTTTATATATACTTTTAGCTTACTACTACTCCACTACATTTTCCATATATATCCTGTATATACATGCACTTTGAACTATTACCCACCCCCTTCAACTGCCGGCACCCGACACTTTACTCTTGACCTACACATTTGTAACTGTCTATTATATTGATATAGGCTTTATTTTTAGGTTTAGGTTCATATAAAATTATTCACATTGCTATTTATATTGTTTAGTCAGGAACTTGGAAACAGATAAGCCACTGTTGAGAAAAGCAGGACCAAGATCAAGAATTCCAATGTATCTGTACTTGTTGCATATGGCCAATACAAACTTGAACTTGCACTTGATATTGATATATCTTGACAATCTTATTATTAAACGTGAATGGTGAATAACTAGTAGTGTAGAGTTGTAGGAAGGGAGAGATGGACAACTTCACTTCTCTCTTTGACTACACAAACGTGTGTCATTTATTTGACATCAACATTGCAGCACTAGATTTAGTGTACTATCGCGGCGGACCCACAAATTAGCTTTTATATAATTTTTGCTTTTAAAGCACTTCAACTTTCGTTTTTTAATCATGAAATGCTTTTGTATCAGCCAACATACTGATACTGAATGATAAACATATACAATGTTATAGTTCTAGTTAGCCGTTTTAGCTATATGTTTGCTAGCTAGTAAAGCCAGAACTTTCCTGCGAAGGGTGTCCATGGCACCAAGTTCCCAGTTGTGCAGCTCAAACACCGCATTTACCACCTCCGAAATGCGACCTCTCACCATAAACTCACGCAGGATTAGACTTTCTTTTTTTTTATTTTTATTTTTTACTTGAATTTCTTGAAATTAGAATTTTGAGCATTCACTTTTCAACTTTTTATCGCAAAATCAGAATTTTGCGTACATGCTTTTCACCACTCGTTATTCGCACATGCACTTTTCAACAACGGGGGACAGGCAGACACGGAGCGCGGAGGCACACAGCCAGTCAGTTACCTACTCTCCTCGGCACGCTGCTGGGGCAATTCGCTGGTAGCTGTACTCTCGCTTGTGACGTTACTACCGTTAGCTGTTTTAGCAGAGCTGTTGGTAGCTAACGTTAGCTTATTAGCTTCTGTGCTGCTTCTGCTGCTGCATCCCCCTGGCAGTTCACGTTCTTCTACATTACGAATGAAGAAACTACCTATTTGAGGTAAATTTTTTAAACTGGCTGTATTTCGAGTCTCTTTATCTTTTTTAAGTTGTCTTTTCGCACTACCACTTAGCTGTTGCCTCTTCATCGTTCTGTTGGTTCTGAGTTGCTTACGAGCTATGTTTCAAACGTCAATTCGTACTGACGTTAGTGGCATCTTCTGAATTAACCAATTATGATTTAGATTTTTTCGGTTTCTGGGGGGGGGGGGGGGGGGGCTACTTTGGTGCACTGGCTGCTCGCTGCTGGCACAGACTCAGCGCAGGCAGGACTTACAGCAGCTGCTACAGACACATACCACAGGCTGAACTGAGACACATTGTGGGACATGCTAACGTGATTTTTAAAAACTTTTCGAAACTAGTTTTATTGCAATTCATTATTATTGTAACATTATTTTTGTAACATTATTTTTTTTTTCAACTTTTTTTTTTTTTTTTTTGGCTTGCTTGCTTGATGCCCCTGGAGCCTTGGTGCCCCTGGGCACGTGCCCAATTGCCCATATGGTTAATCCGGCCCTGAACACAGGCTATTAAAGACAGGCAGGACATGGTCACATTCACAGGGCGTCAGACGTCAGAGGTCAGAGGTCAGCCAGTGAGAAGCACTCAATATTGAGCACAGATCATTTTCACATTGCACATTCAGCCATGCTTTTGAAGTCCTGTGTTTTCTGAAGCGAACGCGCGTGGCGACCCTACGCGAAACGCGGAACGTCCGGCCTCCATGCCAGCCACGCTTAGATCCGGGTCACAGAACGCACCGCTTCCATACTCGTAAGCAGCTTTCTCTTTGTGGGAGACTTTGGGATCTTGGTTAAGGCTGCCTGTTCAACACGGTGTTCGGCCAAAGCAGCGGGCGGTAACGGGCGAAGCAGAACCAGGGCAGCAGCAGGACCTATCCAGAAGAGCCACTGATGTGTGCCCCTCACCCGAATGGTAAAAAATAATTTCTCTGTAACCTTTCAGTCCTGCTCGCTCCTATGTCTGGCTTACTGAGATTTACAGAAAAAAAAGCAACAAAGGATTTTTGAATCACACACAGGTGTATTTTAGTATTTTCCAAGAAAAGCTGTGGAGCTGTTCAGAAGGGCTTTTGGAAAGCCGACCAGATCCCCAAGCCACCTGTTGAGAACGTTATTACGGGCGCCGGCGGAGAACCGGCCCTGGGCATTCATCAGCGAGAGGTGGCTCTCGAAGGCGCGCAGTGGGATGGCTGCATCATCCGCGCATCAGAGACCGCGGGACGGATGCAATAATCTCACTTCCTGTGATATAAACGCTGGTTTATATTTGTGGTTCTCAGATCTCAGCCAGGAGAACCTGGAAGGTTACTACTGTTACTCAGTGTTTAATTATCAGTTAAAACCATTGATTATGCAGTTAATTGACCTCATCTGATGTCTTAGATCTGAATTGGTTGCTGATTTTAAGATTAAAACAAAAACCAGCAGAACTCATTGCTCTCCTGGATCGGGTATGAAGGCCACTAATCTTTTATCGGCTGTGTAGTATAGAGCTGGGCTTGATAGGGAACTTAGTAAATCTGAGGTTGCCGGTAAGCCATCGTACCATTGAGCGAGGTACTCTACCTGAATTGCTTCAGGAGATATCCAGCTGTATAAATTCTATGTAAAAAATGTAATCCAATTAAGTTGCTCTGGATAGGAGCACCTCCTAAACGGCATGGTATGTTGGTACAGTGGATAGCATTGTTGCCTCACAGCAAGAATGTTCCGGGTTCAAATCCTGAACAGGGCTTTTCTGTGTGGAGTTTGCATGTGTCTGCATGGGTTTCCTCCCACAATCCAAATACTTCATAATTTCTGTAAAAGAGCGTGTGTGCTCAGTAGGGCTGCACAATTAATCAAATTTTAATCGCGATTACAATTTTGGCTTTCCACAATTACTAAACAAGAATAATCAAGATTTTGAAGGCAAAGTCTGTTTACAAATGAAAACTCTCACTTTACTGGACTTTTTCTGGTGTTCTATATCAAATCAAGCACTCCTATTTCACCTCCCTCACAGTAGAGGTTTAGGGTTATAAAATGTGAAAATATAAGCATTGAGCTGTTCATTCAAACTGTAAAAATGCAATAAAAGTATTGTGTTCCGAAAACCAATGAATAATTGTGTTAAATAATCACAATCTCAATATTGACTAAAATAATCGCGACGATAATTTTTTCAATAATTCTAGCCCTAGTTCTCAGTCAACCCCTGTATAAATAATGGTTCAATTATATATCCAATAGGTTTTTGATTCTGCCCTTTGTTTTTATTGACACATTGTGTTTGTGTGGCCATTTTTCTACCATCAGACAGCAGCATAAGAAAGCAACACAAAATAACCTCTTAATCACACACAATTCCTTATAAATACTAATTTACATGTCGGCATTGAAAGGTCTGCAGTTTTTTCCATCGCAGGCCACAAATTGACTGTGCTCTCTTTCTGATTATAATTCCCTCAGGTAATACATGTGGACAACATGGGCAGATCATATCTCTCACAAACAATTAGAACTAATAAAAGATGAAAATGGGTTTGTGTGGGAAAAAAGCTCAAAGCGTGTGTGGAGTGGGCAAAATGTGGCGACGTTGTCTGAGCGACTGTTGGTTGCTGTGTGCTGTTGCTATGTATCACACCTCCCCCCCCCCGCCCCCCGTTTTCCGAGGCTTATTTTCACTCCTGTTTTTGTCTTGCTGGCCATGTTCTCTGCCTCAGCGCAGATGAAAAGAGAGGAGAAGGGGTAAAAGAGACCAGTATCATTTTTTTATCGGTCCAAAGGGGTCAGTGATTGACAGCATTTATCGGGGTTCATGAATCTCCACTCTCCCATCTGAAACTGAGACCAGTCATCATCATCTGTCCGAAAAGCCACTGTAGGGTAAACGTGAGTGTTGAGTGTTCTGGCACAAAATGGAAACCGTGCTTCACCCAGGGGCTGTCACAACCATGACTGATCTATGTCACCCCCCCCCCCCCCCCCCCCCTTCACTGTGAATCATTTTGAGATGAAAAGCACATATTTTGAGCAAAGTTTTGCCTGTATGGCTGTTAAAGTACAATTCATTTTTGGACTGATCACAACCAGATGCTTTAATAACAGCTGACCAAGGGTTGGAGACCACTGTCCTGTCCTGTATGTCCCCCTGTCCACATTTATGAGAATATAACCCGGGGTGTTTAAAGAAACAGTAAGGAGTAGACAGTTTTATTTACTATTTAGCAATTGATTAAGACAATTGGAAACAGGTCAGCTGTATAAATGAAAAAGTCGAAAGCTTTATTTTCATTTTGTAACACATAACTGCGACCACGAATAAAAATGCTTATTTAAGTTGTAACTTTGGATTCTGTGAAATTATTTAGAACCCTGTATCATTATGGTAACAAATCGCCTTATTTATAACTCCAAATAACACTCAATATGTTCTGTCATGTTTTGGGTTCAGATGGCTTGTAATGTACAGTCATGGTTTGGCGATCACGAGAAGACCGATAATTATAATGAGTCTCTCGTTGAACAGCGAAAACCTTGTTTTCCAGCAACGATTAAAAAAACCCCCAAAAAAACAAGGATTTATGTGACTTGAAAAATGTATCTAACTTCCAATGCTTTCTGCTGCTGAAATGAGAAGCTGTCAGTCAGACTGCATGCACAATGGGTAAATTACAGCTCTGTCCGAATCTATGCCAGGGGACAAATCTAGAGCGATGGTCAGACATTACATTTTTTCCCACACACCGTCCAGAGTGACTTGTGGATTCTAAAAATAACCAGCCGTTTTAAATATTTTACCAGCAACATTCTCTTTTACAATATAACACAACCTGGTTGGTTACCTGCCAAAGTGGCTGCTAGAGTAGAAAATCTTACCAGCCACAATCTGTTTTACCAACATTTGGCTGGTGGTGGGTGTTCATCTCACGCCCTGACACGAGTCCCCTTTGCGATGTGCTTTCGGTATTATCGATGCCGGAACAGTGAAACCCAATGCTCTCCAGGTCTGAGCAGATTCATGTAAGTGAAGCACGGAGTCACACTACACACTTTCTTTAGTATGAGATGAGACAATTTGTTCAAAGGGGGAAACGAAAAGTGGGCTGTGAGCCCAGGGAGCACGCTAGATTGTGGTGCAGTCACATACCACCTGGAACAACACGCACCATCGCGCGGCATCTCCCAGGGAGGGAGAGTTCACAGTCAGTGGGATCATCCTGCTTTCGTCGCCGAACGACGACTCGGATTCTCGTTTATCAGGCCTCTGCAGTCTGTGTGTGTCGAATACGTGGCATCCGGCAACTTCCTATAGTGTATATTAGCCCATTCAGCTAAAGGCAAATTCTCCCAGCAAAGGTCAGGGAACTAGCTCATAGGTTTGATGGGTTTTATTACCAGCTGCAGCACTGAGGTTATACACCTTGAACAAGGTCTTTTACCTAAAACATTTCAGCGAGTATCCAGATGTATAAGTGGATAGCAGAGGTCCAGGGGTCAGAATGTAAAAGTCCTGCCATGTTTTTCCCCCACCCATTAACTCAGCTGATTTCACTAATTAGTTCTACCTCCTGGCTGAAGAATTGTGTTAATTAGCAAATCCTGGTGATTGGAGCAAGATACTGGGGAGGACTTTTACTCTCGTAAGGCCTGCTGGTGGATAGTATGTAGAAATGTAACTTGTGTACGTCGCTCTGGATAAGAGCGTCTGTTAAATGCCAAAATGCAATGGCTAACGCCAGGGTTTCGAGTCTCGGGGAGAGACGTCAGCCCATGCGCTACTGGCACATGACTTTGCGCTTGCCCACACACGCGCCAGCTGCGGCTGACTGAAATACAGGGATGCCGTCACTGGCAGTGTGCGCTTCGGAGGAGGAAATGACGATGAGACGAGATGAGCGAATGATTAGAGCGAGCCTACATGTAACGCGCTGTCATTTTCGTGCGGTGACGTGACCCGCCGTCCGTAATAGAGGCGGCATCCGGGCCTCCTGCGAAGAGGACAGCCTCCTCCTCCGCACCCTGCAGGAGTCACTCTTCTGGTTGGTGAGGTACCTGTTGTTAGCCTGTGCCCGCTGCGTGCGCTGTTAAGCCCCGCAGAGTGGTGACAGCAGCTGATCTTTGAGGCCGCAGAGCGAGGCGAGGCGACTACTGACACAATGTGCTGTTCAGAGGACGCACTGCACCAGGTGTGATATGACAGAGGGCTGCTGCGGCAATGGGGGCGAGCCCAAAATGAATGATCATGAATGTTACATTATAAGAACAAAGGTAGCAGCAGTGTTGGGGAGTAGTGAACTACATGTAATTAAACTAGTAGTTTAACTACATTTTGCAGTAGCTTGCTGGTAGTTCAACTACATTCAGATTTGCATAGTGATTCAAGGCTTTAGTTTTTAATGTTTTGAATCAGAATTTGTAAAACTAAACTTGAATATATTAGGTGTCAATTAGTCATAAGTATTGATTCTTGATATTTATTAACAAATGTTCAGAGAAGTCGTTGCATGTGTGTGTGTGTGAGAGAGAGAAAGAGTCTGTGCGTATGTGTGTGTCTGTGTCTGAGGACGTGCCTATGTTTGTGTGTGTGTGTGTGTGTGTGCATGCATGTATACATGCATGTATGTATGTTGCGTGCATGCATACATATCTGCGTGTGTGTGTGTGTGTGTGCATGCATGTATACATGCATGTATGTATGTTGCGTGCATGCATACATATCTGCGTGTGTGTGTGTGTGTGTGTGTGTGTGTCTGAGCCTGCGTGCTTGCATATGTGTGCATACGTGGTTGTGTCCTGTTAGTTGTTCAAGCGAGATGGGTCCATCTCCCCTGATCTTGTATCACTACACTGGGGGATTATTGATGGCCCTAGCCCTCCCTGCCGCCATAGCAACCGCTTGCGAAACAGCGTTCAGATGAGACCAATCGGGGCGGTCAGAAGAACACACCTCATTGACAGCTGTAGTGTTCATCCCCCTCTTATAATTATTTTTTTTCGGTTTTGTTTGCTTTTTGGTGACATCTGTGCTTTTCTGTGCCGGCTTTGTATAAGGTTACCATGGAGATAGCCCATTGTGGCTTGTATCGCCTCACAAAATTCTGATATAAAATATATGTTCGGTGGAGGGTGACAACTGAGGCCTGCATTGAAAACCATTATGAGTAGTATGATTTTTTTGTATCAGATTACTAATTCATAATTTAGTAATCTGTATACTAAATATGTCATTTTAATGCCCAAATTATTTTTTAATGTCTGTAGCAATGCGCTTATTTCTGTAAGATTGCTTTATAGTTGTGTGCCTAGGAGGGAATATTACCCCAAGGCTGATTCAGACACAGTGGTCCAGAACTCTATATGAGCCTTGGCCCTTGGACGTAGGAAAGGTATTAGCGAGAAAGCAAATGTAATGTTAGAGAATGTGCTGCTCTCAGTATATCCAGCAGTGACATTTGCACGACCACAGACAGAGTAACATACTATGCCACTGATGAAATCCGGGTTAAGCACCCCTCTAAAGCGTGTGACTGCACGTTTGCCAGGAGTTTTGAACCAGCAACCTTCTGGTTACATGGCCACTAGTCTCAGCCTCACCGTCTGATGCATAGGCTTGCATAAGCTGGGTAGGACTGTAGAAAACTGACAGTCAGCTCTCATTGGCTAGCAGCACTGTCAATCACAGGAGAGTGTGCGTATTTCTAGTACGCCACAGTGCATTGTGTTTTATCAGTCCGCCAGGGAAACAAGTTGTGCTAACTAATCTAGCGAATGCTGCGAATCCATCAAGAACAATGAGTTTAAGACCAAGAGCTTAACACTCCACTGAAGAAAGTTTTTGAAGTTCACAACATTTCTTTGGTGTGATAGACTGTTTTACTGGAGATTGCTGTGCCATTTGTGTGAACTTGTTTCACATGAGTCTGTTTTTCTTGTGGCGCTGTTTCTGAATCGATCGTCGTCTGTACCGCCTTAATACGTCACGGAACATAGATGGTCTGTGGTTGGTTATATTGCACGTCAATCAAAGGTGCCAACTTCTCAGTGGGCGGCTCTTTACCGCATTAGGGAAGTCTATGGACCAGACTTTGTGTTTATCACAAAGTCTGGCCTTCGCGAGACTACATGGCTAATGGCTTGCCTAACCTTTTCCCCGGCATTTTCTTCCTGGAATCTCCCCAGGCAGCCATTGCCCTTACACAGACCTCCACTTGATTTAAAGCTACTATAACAATAAGTATTTATATAGGTTAAGTGAAGCTGCAAATTGTAATCCCAAGCCCAAAATAATGCAATTAGGAGCCGATTTCCCCCGACCAGAGCGCTGCCATGCCTGCCATTCAAGTCGTATGTAGACTAATAGGAAAATCACATTGTGACATCGCCCTCTCTGTTAGCCCCCAAAAATGTAAACATACTTAATGGTGGCCTAGTTTTCACCCACTCCCTCCCTCCCTCCCTCCCTCCCTCCCCCTGTCCACCGATGCATCCTTTGTATCACATTAACCTAGTTCCTCCAGAAATGTGTGAAGACCCTCATCGGTACTGACTGCTCACGAGCAGATGGACAGCATAAGTGTTCGGATGGAGACACAGACAGACGGGGGAGACGACAGACACTAGCTGGCTGAGTTGGGTCTGAACAGGGGACACAAAGAGTATTTGCTGAATCTTTATTAATTTATTCGTTAGTTTATTTATTTTTGGGGCTGTTGGTTCAGTGGCCTCTCAACTGCTATCAGAGTGCAATCAGCTGTATGGTGGCCAAGGGAGTCAGGAACCTGATTACATGAACAGCACGTGCCTAACTACCGAAGTGGGCAGATGGACCACATTAAAAGTGAGTTAAATAACTAGTCATTGCGTGGGTGTGACTCGGAACACGTAGGAACACATTTCGTATTCAGTGGTAAATTAGGGTCTGAATGATTTGCTTTAAGAGGCTTTTCATTTACATGGAAGTAGGTCAAGGGCTGGGCGAGAACGGTCATCTCTGGTGAGATTTATTTCTCGCAGGAGACCACAGGAGTGACCCGCCCCTTTTTTATCAGAAAGTTTCTGGTTTGATTCCCCAGGTGTCCACTCCTTCATTGGCTCAGCTAATATCTAGTTGTCCAAAAAAGCACGCCTCACTTTAGTGGCTTATTGCCATTGCTGCATTGATTAGTTAGGGTGACTTGCAGTGCGTAGCGGTCCAATGATTTGTGCTTGTCCTCAGGCCATGTCTACGTTCTGTTCCAATGCAAGAATCCCCCCCCGTTCTTACCAACGATTAGCGTATCACCCAAGTTTGGATGTAATGCAGTCTTACCATTCCGCACTGTGATGAAACGAAGCAAGCTACCTCAAAATAAAACCTTCTACAGACAAGCAGTGGCGCTCGATGGTAACGCTGAATGCTGACTGTGTTGTTCGAGCACGCAAACGTGTCGTTTGGAGGGTTTTGGAAGCAGTGGTGGTGCATAGCCCTCAGTAGGATGAAGCAGACCTTATGTAAGCATCTGGTCGGGGACGGGGGTAGGGGATCTATGATGCGCTTCTCGTGCTCGGTGCTCCTGTTATGAAACCTGGGGCCACATGTATAAACAGTGCTGAGCAGAAAAATGCCCTCAGAAAGCTGCGTAAGCGAGTTGCCACGCAGAAATTCAGATGTATAAAATAAGAAAATTTGTGTACCTCTGCACACGTTGGACACCGTACGTGCGCAGTGTTTGGAGTCAATGTGATATGGCGACACCATGATCAAAAGACGGGGAGAAAATGCAAAATTTTGCGTAAGCAGATTTCCGACTTTCTCTCTGAGCATTCTTTTAGGCATTCTTTTACTCAGAGTTTTATACATGTGGCCCCTGGATGGGTGCTAAATTGTGGCCTAGGGCTTAGTTTTCTGGCCGGTGGTGAGCTGTAACACTGGCAAAGTGGCATTTTCGTTATGGATTTTGACGTGCCTGGGCCAGTTTGGTAATTTTGTGACTGGCTGTGTGCCAAAGTGGAACGAAAGGCACTGTTGTGGGGTTTGTCATTCCAGATCAAGCAGCGCATTGCAATTTTGGGGTCAGCTTAGTCTGCGATTCGCACCTGTGTCACCCGTCTGCTCAGACCAGGTTTATGGTGCAATGAGCAGCCCAGTGTATATATCGTCGTCTTCCATTGCAGTGTTAGACCACGGCAAAGTGCACAGCTTTTAAAAATAGGTCATTTGATTGGCTGTGATTGATTCCCAGTGCCCCATACAATGCACCAATGACTAAGCCCATGCGCCATTCGCTGGGAAAATAGAGCCCCTAATGTCACCAAAAATGAATTTCTAGCACCCATTCTCGCATTAACCCAGTTCTCCTATAATAGGTGCCAGGAGCGATGGAGCAGTAATGTGATTCTTGCTCAGTGGAGTTGACAGCTTTCATTTTTACAATCATTTAATCAGAATGACTCTCATCCTGCCTTCAAGCTCGCGTAGTGCTCGTGCCATTGTGATTGCATGTTCTTTGAAGGCCTCTCTCCGTATTGAGGTGGCAGGTCCTGTTAAAAATGTTTTGGGGCCTGCAAAACAAGAAAGCATTGAACACTGTGTGAAGTGTACTAATTGTACTGTGCTCTTTTATTCAGGGTTTTGTTCCGTTAAAGACTTTTTGGAGAGAATGCATTAGTGCAGATAATAAGCTCAAAATAGCTTTTTTTCACATCATCTGAACACCAATTTTTTAAAATGAATGCGAGACATCTTACCCGCAAACCTTGACTGATTAAACTGGCTTCTAAACACGCAGACCTTCAGCTGACCACGCGCTAACGTCAAAATATTATTAAATGAATAAATCCACAAAGTAAAGATAAGATTTATAGCTCTGTGATGAAAATGGATTAATAGATTAATGGGAGCATTGTGCATCGATGATAAGGATCTCATGCTGTCGGCCTTGCGCGTACAATGGTTTAAAGTTTTGACCGGAAAGGTTTGAGAAAAATTGTGAACGCACATTTCAGTCTGGCAAAACAGCACGATGTAGTTGATGACCTGGGATGGCAGTATGACCTGGTTAAGAATGCGATTCAGGCCGCTGCGGTAGTACAGCGGTAAAAGCGCTGACTTTCAGTCAGCGCAGTTGTACTCCGAGGATCGGGGTTCGCGCCCCGGTCCTGCCATTTTCCGAGCATGGCCAGCGCCCTGTGGGAGCAGCAATTGGCGGCTGCTTCCGGGTGGGGGGAGGGGCTCGGATGAGAATCGCTACGCAAAATAAGGCCCCGGGCGAGTTGGAATCACGGTCAGGAGCTTGGGGAGTCGCGCCCTGTAGAGGACGTGGCGGCCTCTTTCCTACTACCGGCTGACGGGGTTGTATAGCGGTGGTTCTCTAGCGGTTGCTACATGGGGGAATTGAAGTAGAATAGGGGTTCAATTGGCTACTAAATTGGGAGAAAATGGGGAAAAATCAGAAACAAGAATGCGGTTCAGCACCAGGGTACTGACATTGTGCCCTTAATGAAGTTATTAACCTGCACTGATTCAGTTGACATACAGCTGTGTGCATAGTAAATTGACTAATATACCATAATTAGGCACTATTCAAATTAAATTCCCCGTGTAGCATAATTTACTTATCAAATTACATTACATTACTTTCATTTGGCAGACGCTTTCATCCAAAGCGACGTACAATAAGTGCATATCACAGGTCATTGACACAACTACTGAACAGGTCAGACTAAGCACATTTCTATCATAACATAACAACCAACAAACAAATCAAAACAACTAACTTAAACTTTCTGAACAATATTTCAATACATATATATATATGTATATATATATATATATTTCACTTTCAGGCTAGCCTGCGTCTTTTCTTTCCATTCACCCTTCAGATGAACCTTGTTTTCATGTTTGGGGGTTGGGGTGGAGGGGTGTGAAGCGGGATTATTACGGGATTTGGGGTATGCCGTGCTGAGCTGAGCTGAGCTGGGTTGAGCTGAGCCATTCTGCGCTGAGATGTGCCGGGTGGGGCGAAACCATGGCGATGGGACTCTCTGTTCTGTTCTGTGTGTGTTTTTTTAATTATTAATTAATACATTTTTAAACGCGAGAGTGGCAGGTACGGGGACAGGACGGCAGAATGTTTCAGAGCGAGGCGCGAAAAGAAACACCTTTTCCTAGAACAGGGCGAGAACGGCGCCCTCTGCTCCCCTCCCCCTCCCCCTCAGCACCCTTTGTGGCGTCTTTGTTCCGGGCGCAACGCGATACACTCGCAGCGCGGTGCTGAAAAAGCGGAGCGTGTGTTACGCCCTGGCACACGGAGGCCCGGCCAAGAACAGTGAACCCGGGAACACGGGCGACCCAGGAGGGGACCAATGAGCTCGGCCCTTGGGCACATGCGCGTCCCTGCCCTGTTACACAAACACACAAACGCTGACCCCTGAGCTCCTCTCAGACTAACCCAACGTTACACAGACGTGGACACGCACTCTTTCTCTAATGACTTTTCTCTTTTTTTTATGTTGTGACTACTCAATTAATTTTGGAAAGTTGAATTGACCTTTTACACAATACGTATGTATGTATGTGTCTGTGTATACACACACACGCACACATAATATACATACACATGTGCATGTGTATTTGTGCAACAGCGCATGTATGTGTGTTAATTGTGAGGACAGACTGTGTGTGTGTGTGTGTGTGTGTGTGTGTTTGAGACAGAGTGTGTGAGTGCGAGTGTGACGAGTTTGTGAGGGATTTTCTGTGACACAAGGTCATCCCCATAGACTGCTCTCATAGTGCCCAACATCCTGCCATATGGCTTTCCCTAAATAACCATCTTCGGGCAACGCTTTGTAGACGGACACAAAGACAGTCCAACAGGAGCCAGCCTAACGTAAAGGGGTGCAGTGCTGACTCCAGTGACCAGCCATGGTTCGGTATGTTCTAGCGGGACGGCGGGTGATGCACTCCAGCTTCGATGGAAACCGTGGTTGCTGCTTTTCAACAGCCTCTGCACCACAGTATTCGCACCCTGTAGGCCGCATCTCACTTTTCATTCCGCGAATCGACGCCTTCGCGTTTATGCGCCGCAATGCACAACGGTGTGTCAAAGGCACCTGCAGGCCCTTCCCAGGAGAGGTCGACGTGCGTGCCCCAGCCCGTCCGACATGGAAGACACAGGGAGCGTCCCAATATTCAAAAAATTCACCCTCCTTTTCTCCACTACCACCTCCTCTCTTCCGTGCCCTGGAAACGGATCTTTGTGTATTAATGTAATGTTGTTGATTACATCTTAATTACATATTAATGGTTACATATTAATTAATGTCTCGACGCAAACCGCAACGTCGGGTACATTGTATACTGTACGTGCAAATACTCGTACTCGAAACATTCAGGCAGTTTTGCATACTTCCGGGTAGGAGAGGAGTGGTAGTGGGGGAGTGGAGGAAAGGAGGTGGAGAGGGCAGAATATTGGGACGCACCCACTGACATGACCCCGACAGGGAGCTTTCGGAAGACTATGAGTCATGAGTGACGAGCCGCGGTTTGATGTGTTCCAGCGAAGCACCATTTCCCAGAGAGAGTCGTAACCTTTACGAGAATAAATAAATAATAATCACTGAGCAGATGCTGATGATGGTCGGTTTCTTAGCTGGTCCCACATAACGAATTGCATCTTGTCCCTTTTAAATAAATAAATAAATGTAAAAATAGCTCACTGTATGATATCAAACTGGTTTTGTTGAAAAACAACTCCTCCCTCACCGCCCCTCCCTCTCCCCTTCAGTACTGCAAATCGGGACGGGGTTACGAAGTTAATGTGTCATAAGTGCACCCACCACCCCCTGTCATTACGTGCAGGTCATTCTACTCCTCTACACAAATATATCACCAGAGCAGGGTGTTCAGTGCGGTTGGCTGTTTGTAAAATAATAGCAACACCTAAGTGCTCTAGAAGAGGCCTCAGCCATGATTACCTGTAAAGAAGCTGGTCTCCACTATGGCTTTCTCAGGGCTTGCTAATAAAGAGGAGTGGTGCAGGGTTCGAGATGGCCCCAGTGTATTACAGGTCAGGCCCAGTGTATTAACCCAGTGTATTACAGGTCAGGCCCAGTGTATTAACCCAGTGTATTACAGGTCAGGCCCAGTGTATTAACCCAGTGTAGTACAGATCAAACCCAGTGTATTAACCCAGTGTAGTACAGATCAGGCCCAGTGTATTAACCCAGTGTAGTACAGATCAGACCCAGTGTATTAACCCAGTGTAGTACAGATCAGACCCAGTGTATTAACCCAGTGTAGTACAGATCAGGCCCAGTGTATTAACCCAGTGTAGTACAGATCAGGCCCAGTGTATTAACCCAGTGTAGTACAGATCAGGCCCAGTGTATTAACCCAGTGTAGTACAGATCAGACCCAGTGTATTAACCCAGTGTAGTACAGATCAGGCCCAGTGTATTAACCCAGTGTAGTACAGATCAGACCCAGTGTATTAACCCAGTGTAGTACAGATCAAATCCAGTGTATTAACCCAGTGTAGTACAGATCAGACCCAGTGTATTAACCCAGTGTAGTACAGATCAGGCCCAGTGTATTAACCCAGTGTAGTACAGATCAGGCCCAGTGTATTAACCCAGTGTAGTACAGATCAGACCCAGTGTATTAACCCAGTGTAGTACAGATCAGGCCCAGTGTATTAACCCAGTGTAGTACAGATCAGACCCAGTGTATTAACCCAGTGTAGTACAGATCAGGCCCAGTGTATTAACCCAGTGTAGTACAGATCAGACCCAGTGTATTAACCCAGTGTAGTACAGATCAGACCCAGTGTATTAACCCAGTGTAGTACAGATCAGACCCAGTGTATTAACCCAGTGTAGTACAGATCAGGCCCAGTGTATTAACCCAGTGTAGTACAGATCAGACCCAGTGTATTAACCCAGTGTAGTACAGATCAGGCCCAGTGTATTAACCCAGTGTAGTACAGATCAGACCCAGTGTATTAACCCAGTGTAGTACAGATCAGACCCAGTGTATTAACCCAGTGTAGTGCAGATCAGACCCAGTGTATTAACCCAGTGTAGTACAGATCAGGCCCAGTGTATTAACCTAGTGTAGTACAGATCAGGCCCAGTGTATTAACCCAGTGTAGTACAGATCAGACCCAGTGTATTAACCCAGTGTAGTACAGATCAGACCCAGTGTATTAACCCAGTGTAGTACAGATCAGGCCCAGTGTATTAACCCAGTGTAGTACAGATCAGACCCAGTGTATTAACCCAGTGTAGTACAGATCAGACCCAGTGTATTAACCCAGTGTAGTACAGATCAGGCCCAGTGTATTAACCCAGTGTAGTACAGATCAGACCCAGTGTATTAACCCAGTGTAGTACATATCAGACCCAGTGTATTAACCCAGTGTAGTACAGATCAGACCCAGTGTATTAACCCAGTGTAGTACAGATCAGACCCAGTGTATTAACCCAGTGTTGTGAGGACGGCTGACATACACACCCCTGACAACCACCCCAACCACTGCAGATGACCTACTTACCACCGTCTGTAATCGTAAACCCTGATCTGGTTAAACAGACGTGCTTAAATTTACCCCTGGTAAAGATGAGTAAAAAGGGTTATAAAAAATTCACCGTTTGGTGAATTAGCTTCATCTCACATTGAAAAAATTAGAAAAATTCAACATTAAATTGACGATAATTTATTATGAGAAAAATAAATAATAGATTGATTGATTGATATTAAACACCAGTCAGTGATGCACAAGAAAGAGCTTTGTTCGGCCACACAAAATGCATTATTTTTTAAATCCATTGATGAATTTTGGATGGCCATTGTTAATTTCTGCCAGCTGAAACCTGCCCTTCCTGGGCGAGGCATTATGGCCAAACCTGCCCCTCCCTGTGAGGTCGCTAGCCACAGTTTCAATGCCTCACACTTGAACCCAATACCTGAGCAGACAGATCTACCGAGCAGTTCCATTCATTTCCATTTAATGTGTGTGAGCCAATAGCTTGCTCTCCCCTGGCGTGGGCGAGCATGTTCGTGTGGGCCGTCAGTTTGGGTGGTTTGCTCAGGGTGAAACAGCCGATTAAATAAGTATCGACTTTCTCCAGCCTGGATCGACTAAAGAGATTCTAAAATAGAGGGTGATCGTGACACAACAATGCAGGGTCCCACCTGAGACCTCGCTGAGGAAAGAGGGACAAGCCTCACACACACACACACACACACACACACACACACACATACACACAAACACAAACACACACACAAACGCACGCGCACACACACACACAAACACATGCGCACACACACACACACACACAAACACATGCGCACACACACACACACACACACACAAACACATGCGCACACACACACTTGTCACCACTGCCTCCTACTTCCCCGAGGAGTGGGCTTTCAGTTTCTGGCAAGTTGTCCTACGGCAAAGTGGCTGTCCACATTATACTGACTGGGCCCCTGCTGCCAAGCAGGCAAATGACAAACTCAGATGGGTTGAGTGGTCTGTTCTCATCGTTGCAATTTTCTTTTTAAATTATGTTTCAGTTGCGTAACATCTCGTGTATGAATTATCAAACCCCCCAAAACAAAACAAAAAGTGAATTGAGCTGCAGTTCACTTAAGGTTGCAGTGTACATGCGTGTAATTGGCTGGTTAGTGTTGTGATTTAGTGACAGGCGAAACTTCACTTCGTTATGAAATTTTGCGGGAGTCATAACATCTGCCCGCAGGGAACTGATCAGGCTTTAAATTGGCATCATCTGCATTCGCGGGATTACAATACCATCGAAGCGCCTAAATGCGTGTCGCCAATTTGCTTTTAACTATGAGATTGAAACTCAATCCAGTATAGCCAGGAATTCAGTTTGGGGGGCGTTGGTGTTCCCATTCACTTGGAGATTAGCCCAAAGTAGCCTATGGCCAAACATTTAAATACATATATAAAATTGCCATTGTGTTCACGTTGTTAACTGTCTTGTCAATGACCGAGAAGTTATTCTGCAGGACATATGCATAAGGTTACGATTTCGATCTGTCAAGTAGGCCTCGCACTTTCAATGCATACATTTGGCATTGCGTGTGCCTAATAAATGATCAATATTTACATTGTGCGTAGTCGGGTGGATTCAATTCTAATAAAGGTAAGCTATATAAAATGTTCCTTATGTTATGACCTAAATGTAATTTCTGCTATGGGTTTTGCTGGAGGGCTGCTGTGACTCAAAACAAGTATGCTGAATAGTTTACAAATACACACATCTGTTTAATTCAACTACAATTTGCCGACCATAATGTTGCCTCCTCCAACTCTCAGTTATTACTGCCCGCGTATATCAGTTTGAATCGAAATTGGAGCGCCCTCTTGCGGAAAAACACCAGACATCTGTTGCGCTCGTTTTCCGCAGCAGATGTCAATGGGTACGAGCTGTGTAGGCTACTCGAAACCGTCTCAGCCTGAATACAGAAACTAAAATGCGGGACGAGCATCGAGAGGCGAACAAAGAAACTTTCTATAGGCTTTATAATGAGAGCTGTCTCTCGAAGGAAATGCGTTTCTGTTCCGTCAAAAGAGCAGCCTTCTTGTGTTTCAATGCGAGAACGTGTGTAGCTACAAAAAACGTAAATAATATCATTACCCTACCATGTACAATATACCACATAGGCCAACATCGTCATGTTTCTTTTTCTTTTTCTTTTTCTTATTATTAATATTAGTCGTAGTATAATTAGTATTATGATAATGATCAGATTATCTGCATCAACAACAACATCATGCTCATTGTCACTGTTCGCGTTGCGTTTTCAGTCGAACGGTGTTGCCAAACGTAGCCTCAGTAGACTACTAAACTTCAGTTAAACAGGAAAACACGAGTGGTGCTGTGCAGTTTAGTCCAGTTTAGTTATTTTATGTTGGGAATTTTTAAGATAATGGAAATAGACAAGCCTATTGACTTCATTGGACGTCACGTTGGCATGCATTTATTTATATTAGATTCCACTTGTACTGACATCGTGCAAAATATGACTGATCAGTGATCATTTTGCCACAAAACAATTCCACTGTATGTAAAATATTAACTCATGTCAGGAAATATGTTCAGTTACACGTAGGTTATTTGGAAGCCTTGTTTATTTACAATGTAGTGTGTTTTTAAATCATCAGTGCTTTTATGAGTTGGCAGGCTTCTCAAAACACTCCGAAGTTACTTTATTTTCCGTGTTTTAAACTGTGGGATAGTATTAAATTTGCCGCCCAACGCGGGACTACGTATGTGTAGGCTACTTCTATGGAATAGTAGCATAATCCATCCCAGTTTTCACAGGGGCTGACGCAAAAGTGAGCTCCTGCTAACTACTGTCTATCCACCACCGCCCACCCCCTCTGACCAATGACGTGCTGGAGAGGAGGGGTTACCGTTCCCAACATCCCTATATAAACCGATCCGTCTCAGAACACAGACTCAGGAAAGCAATAGCGCTTGAAAGCTGACTGGCATCGAAGTGAATTAAACATTAGCGACTTCACATCGCGAATCTCTCGCAGCATCAACATTACAAGTTGAGCTTCAGGGTACATTTTGCAAACATGATCAAGAAAATGACGAGTTCGGATAACGAGTTTGACATCCCAGCAAAAAACTGTTACAGGATGGTAATTCTGGGCTCCACCAAAGTCGGTAAGACGGCGATCATATCCCGGTTTCTGAACGAAAGATTCGACGACCAGTACACGCCGACCATTGAAGACTTCCACAGGAAATTCTACAGCATCAGGGGAGACGTTTACCAATTGGACATTCTCGACACCTCTGGAAATCACCCTTTCCCTGCAATGAGGAGGCTGTCCATTCTAACAGGTGAGCTGAGTTTTGAATGAAGCAATGCAACTTCAAAGCAAAAAGTAATCGCTCATGCACAGAAAAAAAAGAGCAAAATGCATGCAAGCTCGATTTCATTTTAACCTTTGCAGCCTGTATGACCGCCTCATATTTATTTGACTAGTATAACTAAATTGTATTTGCTTTCTGTCTTGTAGGTGATGTCTTTATCCTGGTGTTCAGTCTGGACAACAGAGACTCCTTCCAGGAAGTCCAGCGTCTGAAGAAACAGATCTTTGAGACAAAGGCCTGCCTGAAAAACAAGACCAAAGAGAACGTGGACGTTCCCATTATGATCTGTGGAAACAAAGGCGACCGGGAGTTCGACAGAGAGGTCCAGGAGGATGAGATCCAGCAGCTGGTGGCTGGTGACGACCATTGCGCCTACTTTGAGATATCGGCAAAAAGGAACACTAACGTGGACCGCATGTTTCAAACACTTTTCACCATGGCCAAGCTGCCGAACGAAATGAGCCCGGACCTCCACCGCAAAGTCTCGGTTCAAGACTGCGACATGCTGCACAGAAAGTCTTTTCGAGGCAAGAAGCTTAAAGACGGAGATGCGTACGGCATCGTTGCGCCATTCGCCAGGCGTCCAAGCGTGCACAGTGACTTGATGTACATAAAAAAAAAGGCGATCGGCGGCGCTCAGGCGAAAGATAAAGAGCGATGTGTCATCAGCTAAGAACTGTTCTGCGCGCGTGCAGCTAGGAGAGCTACTACAATGAGATGGGCGCGCAACACCGGTTGTTGCTCGTCGCACAGTGCGGAAGTCCAGCGACGACAGACACTGTGAAAGTCCAGCGACGACAGGCACTGTGAAAGTCCGGCGACGACAGTCACTGTGAAAGTCCAGCGACGACAGGCACTGTGAAAGTCCAGCGACGACAGTCACTGTGAAAGTCCGGCGACGACAGACACTGTGAAAGTCCAGAGACGACAGACACTGTGAAAGTCCAGCGACGACAGACACTGTGAGAGCTTTGACAGGAGCCGCTTGTCACTGCTGAACCGTGGGGCTTCGCGACGGTGAAAGCATGCTATGTTTGCGACTTTTCTGTGGCATCTTGGTGCTACATATAATGCCGTGTCTTCAGAGAACCTGGACTGAGCTGTTCATTTCAACAACACGCTGTTAAAAAGTCTGGTTAAAAGTCCTTTGCAGAAAGGTGAAAATACATTCCAACTGTGGGTTGCAATAGGCCGACCGATGTTTACATATTGTTATATTTTTATAACAGATCATTTTGAAGGGTTGTTTTGAAATGAACAAACTACATTGTGAATGTATATTTATTACGTCAGCGTTTACGTTTTCAAGGAAAATAAATCCTAAAGCTGAACTCTTGCCTCCTGTATCTATCTTTTCTAAGTGGTGTGCATGTGTGAGCAATATGTACGAGTGATATATATTATAAATTAATTGCAAACTGCTAACACTCAACATATTGCAAAGTCATGTCCAATCCTACATAGGCTATACTTATTCCAGAACAATGAATAATAGGTTTTGGAATTATCAATTTTTCATACATATTTTTCAGCTGCAATACAATACGTATAGTATAAATAAATTGATTAAAGTTTTCCGAAGAGTGCATATGTAGACAGCCCACTGAAAATGGTGAGACTTTGGAGCAAAAATCAATCCAAAGTTTTCAGCCGAGTTGATCAATGACTTGACATGTTTCTGCTCAACACATAACATGCAAATTCAGCTATAATTCTTTATAAACTTGTTTCCGCATAATCAAACATTACATTCACACCATTCAGTGAAAAGGCATCGGCAATGTGTATTTTCTGCACAGCCCGATCCACGGTAAACCAAACAAAGTGGGCACAAGATGGTAAAGTTTCTCTCAGTGTGATTCCATACTCTGCCAATGCCTTTGTAAATGACATCACATGACTGCAGAAATGCTTTCGACATTTGGTGGGAATATTTTCTGAAGTCACATGAAACTTGTGCTTCTCAGAGGTGCCTTTTAAGATCCTGTCTTTGGACTACAATGCAGACACAGACACGCACACCTATATGCACACCTGTACGCACGTACATGTAAAGCTACTGATTGACACAATAATGGAAAAGGTACAATCCTTTATTCTGGCTGCATTTCAGAAGAAATGCAATTGAATATCCTTGCCCTGTCAGCACAAAAGCTGCTGTTTTCACATACAAGCAGAGGTGGAAATCCAGGGGACATAAAGTAAAAGTCCTACCATGTGTTTCTTCCACCCATAGACTCAGACAGCTGATTTCACTAATTGGTTCTATTCTACCTCCTCACTGAAGAATTATGTTAATGCGAAAATCCAAGTGATTGGAGCAAAATACTGGGGAGGACTTTTAATCTATGTCCCCTGGATTTCCACCTATACTATACTATATAACACTATAACTATCATTATTAAAAAATTTTGTCGGCCTGAATAATGCTTGCTGATCAAGGGTCTCAAATTCGAACACTAAATTTGAAAGTGTGCGAATCAAACAGTCTGCAAAGGGCCTTTATTAAATCTCCTGTCACCTCCGATTGTATGTCGTCGTCACTGAAACACTGTCAACTGAAGTAATCATTTCAGTACGCACAGTAAGACACTGCCCGGGAACCAATCAGCATTTGTCCTTAACTTGGTCTCAGCTCAATGCGAATGCTAGTTTTTATCTGCATTAACAGTTTTGCAAGTTCAGTAATCACCTAAATTAACTGCCAAAAAATTGTTTGTGATGAAAAATTAACAATACAATTAAAGCGCAAATGTTGATTTGACACAGGCCACTGTCTTCACCAGGCCACTTTTAGAGTGTCACTTGGGTCTGTTTAGGTAGAGGCGCAGTCAACATGTCCGACTCTTTTATGATGTTTTCTACTTTAATTTGGCAAGACTCTGACACGTGCTGACACTAGTATAGTGTATGTAGTAGAACCTCAGATCTTTCTCTCATCCTCTCCATATATTAATATTATTGTGTGTGTGTGTGTGTGTGTGTGGATTGAATTAATTGACATAAATTTATAGAATGCATGCTGCTCTCCATTCAACATTGTCTCATTCACAGGGAAACAGTAAAATGCCACGTCCTACCCCGATTGAGAGTGTGTACAGTAAACAGTGTCGTATTTTCCTAAAAGTCCAGCCACAAAACAGAAACAAGAAAGACTTGGAGCACCATACACAGTGATGGTTATTTTTCACAAGAGATTGCTAACTCGTTGTTTATTGGCTTGGGCGACACCCCTATCCAGGCCGGTGAAAACGGCTTACTAGGCACGTTTCGATTCTTACGGCCAAATTTTACTGATGCCTCTCAGTGCATTACTTGGGACTCAAACCTGTTTTGGTTAAAAGAAGTCCCATCTCCTTGACCACTGTACTTAACAACATACATAGTCGCAATCACTTTTACCTGGTTAAATAAATGTTAAATAAATATAAATTAAAAAATCACCGAAAGATTGTGGGAAAAAATTGCTGATTACATCACAGCATCTAAAGTACTTGGACTCTGCAAGCCAAACCACAGACCAGACTAAGAAAGCACTAAGAAGGAGTCACTAAAGACTAATTGTGCCGATCCGTTAAAAAACCGCAGTTCTACAAACCTCAGAAAAGGGCAGATTTTTTTATTATTATTATTTTGCTCGCCCTTCTTTGATTATTATTTTTCTCGCCCTTTTTTGTTACGAGGGGAAGATGGGGGGAGAGAGGAGTAGGGAAAGGTTGTGTCATAAGGCAACACATGCTTCCTGTCTGTTTCTGAAAAATTGTGCGCTCACCTTTCTGTTCCACCTATAAACCTGAAAGCACTCACTGCCCTACTTACTAGAGCAACAGGCGGTGGCGAGGAAAGATGGGTCACTGTGAGTCATCATTTGGAGAAAAGCGTCAACCCGCTTCACCCTTCTATTGTGTTAGGGTCAAATTTGATCCGTTTTCAAGTTAAGATATGTAATAGATACCATCTGGTTTTTTTATTGCAACAAGGCTTCATGATATTCTCAAAAACAGCTATATAAACACAACAAAACCAATGGTCACCATTTTATTCAATTCTGAAGGTGTTATGGGTCAAATTTGACCCGGCAAAGAATATTGGCTGTTGATAGTATGGCATGCAGCATTGAAAAGCTGTGGCTAGTTCTGTGGATAAAATTTTACTCAAACAAGATTCATGTTTGTGTTTAGACACCCCACCCCTCTTCTTACTCACCGGGAACAATTATTTTCTCGCAGAATATGGACACTGACACACACTGAAAATGAACTTGAACGTGAACACACACACACACACACACACACACACACACACACACACACACACACACACACACACACACACTAAAAATGTACTTGAACGTGAACACACACACACACACACACAAAATGTGTGTGTTCATTTGAATAATGTGCTGGGAGCTGTTATTGAATCTGCTGTATTGTTTGAATAAGGTCCAGTATAAGACCACTCTCTGATTCAATGCACAATATTAGGTTTGGTTTGTTTTCTAAACTATCCGCCATCGCTTTCCTGCTCTAGAAAGGATTACCCTGACCTGGAGGAACACCCAACAGCAGGGAAAGTGGATGTAAACATTTCAGCACTGGTCTCACACCAAGGCGACCCGAGTCTTTCAGCACGATGACTCGGGTGCTGTGGGTGTATGTGTATCAGTTGGGTTTCAGCACTGGTCTCACACCAAGGCGACCCGAGTCTTTCAGCACGATGACTCGGGTGCTGTGGGTGTATGTGTATCAGTTGGGTTTCAGCACTGGTCTCACACCAAGGCGACCCTAGTCTTTCAGCACGATGACTCGGGTGCTGTGGGTGTATGTGTATCAGTTGGGTTTCAGCACTGGTCTCACACCAAGGCGACCCTAGTCTTTCAGCACGATGACTCGGGTGCTGTGGGTGTATGTGTATCAGTTGGGTTTCAGCACTGGTCTCACACCAAGGCGACCCGAGTCTTTCAGCACGATGACTCGGGTGCTGTGGGTGTATGTGTATCAGTTGGGTTTCAGCACTGGTCTCACACCAAGGCGACCCGAGTCTTTCAGCACGATGACTCGGGTGCTGTGGGTGTATGTGTATCAGTTGGGTTTCAGCACTGGTCTCACACCAAGGCGACCCTAGTCTTTCAGCACGATGACTCGGGTGCTGTGGGTGTATGTGTATCAGTTGGGTTTCGAGCTTGTACGATGTAAGACAAACAGCAGTTATGTAAATAGCCTGTTGTATAGTTTGGAAAATAGAATACAATAACTATGTAATGGCCTAGCAAGAGTGTACTCAAATCTTCTTTTAAGTTTGCACAGCCAATGGGTATCTGTAAGAAAATTATGGTTATCTTACAGATAATCACAATTACCATAATCATATTGAGGCGGATCAGACAGCTTTCCACCAAGAAAGGTCCGAAATGTTTTACGGTCTGACCGTTTAGTTAAGGTTGGTGATGCAAGTTAAGGTAGGGTGTGAGGTCCAGGGCATACCGCACAGATCCGGTTTCAAGGAATTACAAAATCGGCCAAAAAGCAATTTCACTGACCTTCCCATTCTTTCTTTGCTGCAAGTAAAGAGGGGTCTGACGCCTGTCAGACTATAAAATGTGTCTCAAAAAGGTTTGAGTCAGAGAGGTTCTGGGATATGGCGAAACGCATCAGAAATATCAGACGAAACTCCCTCCCTCTTAGGCATTTTATATTGTGTTATGGTTGAAACAACGTTAAAAAACCTTACTAACCTGACGTTAGTTTGGAGGGTATATGACAGTTGAAAGTGAATGGTTTTTAAATTTTAGAATGGCTGTGCTGCAGCTCAGTGAGACATGAAACATTGGAATGACGTCTCAAATTGATGGCCGCTATATAACGTCAACTTTACATTGTAAACATTAAATTTACAACGTTAAAAATAGTATGTTGTAATGATGTTGCAATTTGATGGTCAATCTGTGACGTTGCATTTGAGGTACGTGAAGGTTGAAGATGAAAGTTTATTCAATGTTGTAATTTGACCGTCACCCTACAATGGTGGATTTATGTCCCATGATGGTTGAAAATTAAAGTTTATTCTACGTTAAGAGATTACAATGTTGTGGCGCCATACAAAATCAAACGTCATAATAATATTGCAATTTGACGGACAAACTCTGACATTGATTTTGCGTTCCATTATGGTTGGAAATGAAAGTTTTCTAAACGTTATAATAACCTGCTTGCGGCTACATAAGAAATAACACCCTAATCACAATGTTACATAGACAATGTCAATACATAATTTCTTGAGCCATGTTACCAGTCACATGTCGTTTCACCGTTAATAATACAACTTAAAGCCAACAGACAGTGCTTGTTAGAAATTAATAAAAAAATTAACTTGTTATGACATTGCTTGTGGGGGAGCCAACACACATCGTGGAGTATTTGCTTTTATTTATTTAATTCCTTTTATTGAAGAGCTCGCCGGTACTACAATTTCTAGCTGTTTCAGCCAATTCCATCAATGGGAAAGCATTCACTTTCCTAGTTTTAATGGACAAACCACTGTGCATTAGTTGTTTGAAAGCTTAAATAATTTGACTTTGTATATTGTGTTAATGTCTAGTGTTCTGAATGTGATTTAAAAAGTTGACAGACTTCTGTACAAGTCTAAAACGAACACTTGGACACATGCATTTCAATATTGTTAATCCATGTATTTTATAATAACCTTAAATTAATTTCAGACAATTTTTTGATTTACCGGGACACCCACAGTCAGATATGAGTTTATTAATCCTTGGTGTCTCTGGAATACAAATATTTAACATTATTTAACAAGTATTTTGTCAAATTGTTCCCATGGATAATTTTGGAGAACCGGTGAAATGAAAAATCACAAAGGAAAATGAATTTTATGCACAGGTGATATAATACGGATATAGAATAGAAGGGATCCAAAAATACTAATCCATTGACGCAGATCACTATTTGAACCATATAACACCACCATGTCTGTCTGTTATTTCATCAGTATTATGACACCGTTTGCAGATTTGGCACAACTTTGGTTTCAGCTGGTTGAACAAAACTGTCAGCCATCTGATGTGACCTATTTATGACTTCAGAAGTGACCTATTTACAGTTTGACACTCTTTGCTTTTCCGCTTGAATAGATCCAGGCAGGAAATGTTGCATCATGGGTCTTATCCAAAGGACAGAAACTAATTTTACTTGTGTTATCCAATCCTCAGACTGGCCCGGTTCTATGAGGGTGCGAAAGCATGCATTGTATACTGAGTTTAAAATTTTGCACCCTCAGTTGAGTTTAGGAATAATAATAATAATAATATTAATAATGCCTAAACATGCCTTTTATCTTCCGCTAGTTTCCTTGGTGTGAGCATTGTTTTTGTTTCCGTCCTGTGCATCCAACATGTCTACGAGGGCATCCCCTGTCTATTTCTAATGCACCCTCATTGATAGTGTTCTGGAACCAGGCCTGTACTCATGTATGTTTACCTTTTCTGTTTCCGCCTCCATCGCTATGCTATGCTATCTGATATAACACGGGTTAGGCGTGGATTCAATCAGACTCTTCATCTTTACTTTTGATTTACAAGTGAAAGCAAGCTAAGGACCAACTTATTGGCTGAATACATGCTTGTGACCCACCAGTATGGAAATGTAACGTGAGATACGATCGACATTTGTACTTTGACAGTACATGCACGCATGCACGCACGCACGCACGCACGCACGCACGCACGCACGCAAACACTTATGGCTGCGAATGACGGTTCTCGCACAGTTGCCTGCTGATGTTGTTAGTTCACACCAGAAGACACAGTGCACTTCCTGGGTCTAAACCCTTTCTGTCCTGCTGCTCTGTAAGTCCTCTGATGGAGGAGTCAGCATCTGGGACAATGAGCACGATTGTCAGTGACCCTCAGTGGCGTAGCACGTGACGTCTTTCGGCGCGCGGCGTGTAACGGGTGACCTCCGAGCCTGGCTTCCAGCTCTTATCGCCCCCTGGCCTTCTATACTTATACGCCACACTGGTTGGAATGATGGCAGTTTGGAGCACAGGTCTGAAAAAACACACACAAACAGAGGCACACTCATAAGCACAGACACACAGGACAAATGCGCATGTGTGAATATGCACACATACGCACAGAAACATTAATTTACAAACGCACAGACAAACATACGCACAAAATCATTCACGCACAAATACACACAAACATGCAAAAGCACAAGCATGTGCACACACATTCACACACACATACAGTATATAAACAGTTACACTGTAATTTGTCATTTAAATGGAAGTTAAATATACGTGTCTGTGGCCCGCAGAAGAAGGGATCCCTGTCTATATTTCGGTTTTTCCAACTGGGGAGTTTTTACCTCACTTGTTGGTTCTTTGGAGATTTAAGCTCAACTTTCCCGGTTTTCCGAGTTCCTGCTTTTCCTTAAACATCACAAAGATGTGTCTCTAAAAGCACTATAGACATAAAGCTGAATTAATTTTAACTGAATTGTGTAAGTATGCAGTATGCAGTATGCCTAGACCATTGGTAATGCGTTATGCAATGGCAGAGATATGATGTGTACAGGTAATGAAATAGAGTGTACTATATCTGTGAAACAGAATGAGATGAGTCTCAAAATGCAAGCCAAGGCTCAGCCTACTTTTTCTGCTTGTAGCTTTGCATACTGCATACTGTTTTATGCCCACTATAGAGGTTCCTCTGTAGGTTACGTAACCCTCTACATTGTGAGGGTAGTGTGTCAAGTCAACGGCGTGTTAAGTCAACAGCATTTCCATTAGGTATGAGGAGGCATTGTTTGTGGAGGACATTTGACAGAGGGAGAATTTGGAGTGGACGGAAAAGAGAGAACAGGATGTGAGATCGGCGGCCGTGCAAAACAAGGGCTTGGGATGAAAGTCAGGTCATTTAGCAGAACGGTTCATCGGCGGCTTTTATAGGGGTGTCTCTGTGCACGCTTGACACACTGGAGCTTGGCGCCAAGGACATCCTGAGAGCCATCTCTGCGAAGTATCCCCGCAATTACCCAGGGCCCTCGCAGAAAAATATCTGAATGTACTGCCTGTTCCTCTATTAAAAAAAATCTGAGAAGTGTCAGATATTGTGAGCAAATCCAGGTCTCCAGAAGTGGCTTCTGTTGATTTCAGCATCTGGCCACGTTGATCCGCACTTTTTGTCCTTCTGCATTTTATTAACAGCGGAACACAATAAGTGTGAATGTCTTACACGCATGTTGCTCAAGACAGGAAACGGGGCCGTGCAGTTTGCACTAATGAGTAACTTATAAATAATTACTGATTGAAGAAAGAGAGAACACATCACCTGACTTTTTTAATTTAATGACGAATGTTCTGTGCTTTCTGAATAAAGGAACAGCGGCTGTTCTTCTGGGCTCACAAATGACAGCTCGGGTGGTGACAAAACTGGACCCTGTGTCAGGTTTGCAACATTTGGGTTCTGAAAATGAGATTGATGTTGACAGAGCAACGTCCCGTTGGGTGAGACGTGTGGTACAGTCTGCAGGCCGGCTGAATCGTGAGCCGTATTCACGTATGAATCCCCCGCACGGATGGGGGTTCGATCCCCCCTCCAATTACACCCACTGACCTGTGATCCCTTTTCTGTGTGTTACCCTCTCTGCTTTCCCCCCTGTCTGAATAAAGCAAAAAAATAAAACGTACGAAAGGGCGGGAAAACATCAGCCAGACTATATGCTCTGTACCACTGGTCAGTTCAATGAATGATATACAAAACAGGACTGCGTGATGATGAACTCCTGAACTCCTGTAGCTTAAAGTTCAAGTGCGGAAGTGTCAGTGAATTTTTCACTTATTGCTGAGAGTGCATTTACTATTAACATTTAATCTGCAGGCACTTTGCCCAAGAAAAAAAAAAAAAAAGGTTGTGCAATGGGGGTCAACTAACCTTTTCCACGTTTAAGAACAAAAAAAAAAAATAGAAGCCTCAGAACATAACGTAAATGTTTTCAGCGTTGGGTTAAAGATTTGCCCTTATAGTCCAGCGACAGGAAAGGACACACTGTGGATCTGCAGCGAGCGTTCCATTTAACAGAACACTGGACGTCCCCCCGGACCCCCCCCCCCCACCCTTTAGTCACCGCTTTTGTTGTATCGTAATACCAAACATATCGATTTACCCCGCCCCTGTTCTATATTCTAAACCATATGTTTCACACATTTTTAATCCTGTTTTTTCAGCCTGCAAGCCCTATATATACACGTCACAGAGTATGCTCGTGAGACAACGATGCAGGAGCCAGATACACATGCTAACCTACATGCAAACGAGTGCACACACACACACACACACAAACACACACGTAAATTTGTATATGAGTCACAAATCAGATTTATTTTTAAATGCTGCTTAAGGCTGCATCTTTAGCACTATTTGGCTATTATCAAGATATGGGATTTTGTTGTTCTTGATGTTTCAACTCACAGACTTCAAATCTATCTGACAGGACATGAATATTTTTTAAAAAACAACTCAGAACACAAGGTCTGCTCAGTCGCGATTACGTGAATCACACAATTCAGCTCAGCCCAGTGGGACACTATGCACTGTATTCAATCAGCATCTGTCCTGAACTTAAACACGGAAATGCAAGCACTACCCTTTTTCCTTCACAAAATACATTTGCTTTAGTTTTATTAAGTTTGTTTTATTGATCGTGGAACTTAATTTGTGCCAAACATAATTTGTTAAGGACAAATGTTGATTTAATCCCAGCCTCAGTTTATCATTCGATTGAATGGGGGGGTTTGTATGACACTCTCGTCGTTACTGTGTTGTGTTTCTGAGCACCGATGCGATCGAGGGCTGGACTCGACCGGATGTTGTTCGGGCCAAAGGTCGAGTCTGATTCCGCTGGAATCCGCTGTTTTGTTGGTTCCTCTTTCTTTTGCAACTTTCTGTGTTTTTTTTTCTTTCTGCAAGGCTGTGACATTCCTCACGCTGGAAACCGCTGTCACGCATTTACCTGGCTTTGACGGAAGAGGGGCGGACAAGATGGCACGTCTCCGAACGACTGTCCGGTGCGCCGGCCTCCGGTGTGGAACAACAAACTCCTGCTAAATTGCTAATTTCACCCTCTTACGTAACCGTTTGGATACTTAGGCCCGAATCCAAGAGCCCTGTCTTAAGGTCTCGCTCTCTGGTCACCCACGCGCGCAGGAGAACAGGAAAAGAGCCCGCGGCTGAGGCGGCTTACGGACGTCACGCGAGGCAGGGCCTGCTTCGGCTGGATTCAAATGCATTAGTCCTGCCTGTACTGGAGCTGTGTGCTTGTCAAAATGTTCTCATGTATCCCCAAAAATTCTGTAAGGTGATCTGGGTGGGGGGGCTGTTATGCGTGTTTTAATAAATTGCTTGCTGGAAGTACACTCTGTACGTTTTCAAAACGGTTGGATTCAGTGCGATACCTGAACCAAGCTGTTTCTTTGTGTCGACTGATCTGTGGGAATGTGTCTGGCTAGTTAGGTAAGTCAAAGTCAAAGTCAAAGTGTTTTTATTTATCAAGTGCACAGTATAACACAAGATCATTCTGAACAATGAAATTCTTAGGACATGGCAAGCAACAACTATGTAGTAGGCATAACAAACAAACAAAAAAATATATATATATTAAATTGTTAAAAATAGTCAAATAAGGGCAAGAATAACATACATATACATAGCAGTAAAACACTAGGAGCAGTTCCAGATATGGACAGTAGGAGTAAGAGTATTAAATATTATAAATATAAAGTGTGGAGGTGCCGATGTACAATAAATTAAATTAAATTAAGGTGATGTACATTGAATGTACATAAGAAGTGCCTAGAGCATACAATGAGGGGAGATGAATGAGGTTAATGTTGCTGGTTGAGAAGCCTGATGGCCTGGGGGAAAAAACTGTTTGTGAGTCTGGTAGTCCGTGCCCGAATGCTCCGGTAACGTCTACCAGACGGCAGCAGCGAGAACAGTCCATAACCTGGGTGGCTGTAATCTTTTATGATTTTCCGTGCTTTCTTAGGTATGGTTAGCATTTTGCAGTGTCAAAGTCCGCCCTGTTTAGCTAAGTGGCGGCATTTGTCTCTCTGTCCAGATGGCTATGTAATGTGGACTTGATGCAAAACTATAGCGGAAAACAAGAGAATGAATAGAACAGAAGTGGGCAGATGCCTCTGAGATTTATTTTGGGGAAGTGCCAAAGGCTTTTCTCCAGAAGCGCGAGCACATGGCGGAGGGACGTGCAGATTCCGTCACTGGAAACCTTGCCAATCCAAAATGGCCGCTTGCATTATGAATAGACCATCCTTGACCTCTGCCTTTATTGTTATTTTCTGCAGTTCAATGACATGAATCAGTAGTGGTGAGTACCCCCCTTTCCCACACCCCCGCCCCCCAAAACCCGACTGCTGCTTGTCTGATGAATTGCATACTTTTACACAGTGGCTCTTTCGGAAGATCAAGAATTTGGAGTTCAATTCTGAATGACAATTACCAAGTCTGCTGGGGTCAGAAGGCGGAGTTATGTTGCTGGGCAACCACAGGGAGCAGGGTTACTTTGTATTAGTGCTGCATGCTAAGCCACTGCTGGCTAGGAATCCTCATAAGCGCAGTGTGGTCAGTCAATAAACAAATGAACAAGTAAATAAAGTTTTTATTAGCGTTATTAGGGGCATCTGTCTACATATACCTCTATCCGTATCTTAATATTTTACTCTATTGGAGCTATTGGAAAAACACCATCAAGGCAGCAGAGGCAGCCTCAAGATGGCTATGGATCAGGAGAGGCTGTCCATGGGGAACATCTTAACGCAGAACGCCGCTTGAGCACAAACCCGGGGTCTCATAAACCCCGGGCTGGGTCGCCTGGGCGTGGGCTCACGATGCTGAAAGACAACAAACACCCAATGACCTCAGGTAACATCACTGATGATGTGCTCAAGAGCATCGTGATACGGACAACATTAATAGAATTTTCAAGTAGGCCCTATTAACTTACTGAAAACCAAAATAACAACACTCGCGCTGGCACACAATACACAAGGGAAATGAAATTAAATGAGACCTTGTACTCATGAGTGTCGTGTTGCAACTTCTGCAAAAAAATGTAGGTTATTAGTAGTAGTAGGTATTTCTGTGAATATTGTTGATTAAACTGATGAATAAAGTGACGAATGGTGATAGTTCGTGCCAATCGTATATATTTTTAGAAAAATTAAATGCGGTACGGACAAAAAAAAGAATGATTTAAAGATAATGGAGGCTGGGATGCTCTGTCCCTTTGTAATCTTTTCACTGAACAATACTGTTAATTTTACTAGTTCGCCTGTTATTAGAGGAACCAAATACGGTACTGACAAAAAAATATATCATTTAATGATAATGGTGGATGTGATGCTCTGTCCCTTTGTAATCTCTGCACTGAGCAAGACTGTTAATCGAAATAGTTTGCCTGTTCTTACTGTTCTGCGCTATTAGAAAGTGAGATTGAATGCAAAACGATGATAATAATTTTAATTTGATGTCATCCCTGTCTTCGCTCTCAGCAGAAGTGAAGGACACACAGCAGGAGCTCTCTCCCCTCATTAGCTGAGAACAGGCAAGCCCCGGTCAAAGACCGACCCGGCGCATTCTCTCCCTGGCCATGAGTCTCCGAGCGTGTGACAGAGGCAGCACACAGAACAGACGTGTTACTCATGAGACGTCACGACGCTGTTTGGGGTGCATTCATTGTCACATGCTCATGAAAGACTGATAAATCATTTTCTCACTTAAATCAAGCTTTCCACTCGCAGGAGTTACATTCCTTGTACCGTTTTTTACGCATGTAGTTATCCTCTTTTTCACTAGAACCGTTGAGGTGTTTGCGGGTATAAGATCAACGCCTCAGCTGACATTGAAACCTGCAGGCCTTTTTTTTGAGGCGTTACCTTCAAATTTTAATTTTAATTTTCCAAACTAATAAGATATACAGATAGACAAATACATACACAAGTATAAAGACATACACAACCCAACAAAAATGTAAGTTAAATAATTACATTTTTAAAATATATATGTTTTTAATAACATTTTGTACTGCAAGCCTTTTTAAGAAAGATCTTTTTCTTTATCTTGTAAGATTTCAGTCTGGATATATGAATAACCCTTGTGTGGTGCCTTTTGTAAACACAATGAGCATAACATGGCTTAAGATATATTACGTATATTCTGTCGTGTCTCCCGATTATGTAAAGTCTAGGAAGTTGAGGACTGTTGCCATGGCGCTGTGGGTGTCTGTCTGCATGGGCACATGAACCAGGGTCAGATTCTGGGGAAACGGATGGTTCCGGCCCATCTGCCTGGGAGCCCAGCCGGTAACCTCTAGGGGTCTTGTTGTCTTGCTCCGTGCGTTGTGATGTATGACGACTTGCCATTAATGAAACCGATTCATAATGTTAAAAAATAGGGACAAGTAAAGATCACCCAAAAAAGATCCTACCCAGATGGACTGAAATCTTTCAACATTCCACCACAATGAAGAAGAAAACGCAGAAGAAGAAGAAGAAGAAAATGGTGATCATTAAAAAGAGTTGCAAGTTCAAATCTAGACTGAGGTTTTGCTTTTTTATGGTACTTTGCCTCAATTGTTGTAGTGAAAACAGGGATTAGTATGTAATGGGGGGTGAAAAAGTCATGTGTGCTATCAGTGGTTTGTTCTTTTGGATGTTGTTGTGTTACATATCAGAGGGTGTGTGTGCCGTGTGGGGTATAAACGTGTGGGGTTTTAAAAGTGGGTGGGGGCAGGGGGGTGGTGTGAGGGGCGCTGTCGGGTACCATAGGGCCTTGAGTACAGTCAATGGAGCCTGCAGGGGCGGAACTCATTTTTAATAAAACCTGGGAAATACTCAGTACTGGACTGTTTCTGATAATACCTCTGACCAGAAACCACAGAGGAAGAGTTTCATTGTTCATGAGTTTCAAACTTGTGACAACGGTGGTGGCTTATGAATAAAACAACGTTCAAGTACAATGGAAAATTAAACACCATCTGCCGAAGGCTTCATCTACTTGCGTGTTCACTGATGTCGAACATCGGAATAAGCTTCAAGAATGATAAGTCTCAGCTCATGAAAGTGAAATGCCTGCGATTACATGCAAATCACTCCCCTCCACTGTGTGGAAGGTTAGCGCACTGTATGTTCAATGTTATGTTAGCGCACTGTACGCACAAATCCTTTTCCCCTGCTTTCTCAGAATGGTAGACCAAACAGCCCTTTCCTGGTGCATTGCTCTGCCATTTCCTGACTGGCGCCTGCTGGTTTGGACTGGCTTTCCCAGAAGCCACTGGGCTCAGATTCCAGTTAGCAGTTCTGTGCCTGTGTAGCGAGGGAAACGGGTTGCTTCAAAGCGGGCAGCCGCAGGGGCAATTTCGGAAGCAGTCCGTGCACCATTGACGCAAATGCCATGTTTACAAGGCCCTTGAAAACGATTGCCACGTCCTCACCTGGCCGCGTGTTCAGCCCGTAACCCTGCCGGTTGGAACTGGTTCATGTGAAGAGGCCTCCACTTCCCTCTGACTGTGTGGGCCGCGGCCTCTAAAAATACCTGGAATTGCTAAAACAGTTGGTTAAAAGCAGCGAGGGTGATTAAGGCACCTGAGTGGTTGCTCCAGCGCGCGCTAGAGTGCTGTCACGCCATGGGAAACGGGCGGTGACCAGAGTGAAGTGTCCCACTTGCAGTAGCATACCGGCGAGCAACAACAGCGTGCTGCCGGACAGCCTTTCCAGGACATTGGACATGATGCCTTCCTTCTCTTCATTTGAACCTTCCCTTATAGCATTGCATAAAGTGCAGCCATTTCACAATTGTTAATAGATCTAGTGTTTGTTAAATCACAGATGCGTGACTTACACGTTCATGCAAGCAGTGCATCAATTGGAGCCATCCTCCTCCTAGTCTATAAATCCCTAAATGGCCTCGCACCCACATACCTCTCTGGCCTCCTGCTCTCCTACCAGCCATCCAGACAGCTACGTTCATCCAATGCCGGCCTCCTCACTGCCATCCCCTCTCAGCGCCGTTCTTTTGGCGACCGCGCCATCTCAGTTGCCGCCCCCAAACTCTGGAATGCCCTCCCCCCTGACATCCGTACCTCCGACTCTCTCAAATCTCCTTCAAATCCCGCCTAAAAACCCACCTCTTCTCCCTAGCCTTCCCTTGATGTACGTCTCTCCCCTCTGTCCACCACACCCTCTCCTACCCCCATTGTGTTGGTCCCACTGCATTTTCTGTACTGTATGTTTCCTTGTATCTTTGTATGTTGATAATTATGCTTGTACCCTGGTTTCTTTTGTTGATTGTTTTCTTGATTTTCTGTATTGTTAAGCGTCTTTGAGTTTCTGAAAAGTTTTGAGTTTTATATAAAATAAATTTATTATTATTATTATTTAGTTTTTTTTTTTGTGGGAAACTTCCCATTGACACTCACTCTGCTCTGAAATAAATGGCTTCAGCTTCCTCCGAATTGGTGAACGGAAGGCATCAATGCGATATCAGTGACCTTTCTTCAAGCTAAATTCTGGTGCACGTCCTGCATTTGACGCATTCTTTTTCTTTCGCTCGTGGATGTCCCGCTGTCACAAGCCCGCAGTTCGCATGGCAAATGAGCCAGGGACATTTTTTGGAAGCTGTTACGATACCACCCAACAGATAGGGGGGCGCCAGAGGCCACAGAAGTAATGCAGGCATGCAGGAAGTAAACTACTCACTTGTTCAGTGAGCAGGACTGAATATGACATGCTATTGTTATGAGCTACAATAAAGCCAGATAAATATACTTCCAGTCTGATGATATTAGCACACAAAACATGGTGTCAGAAGTCAGAACCCAGTCCTCAGGGGACAGAATAAGCTTCGACAAGGTATGAAGAAAATTAGAGAATCAGAATCAGCCGCAAATTAGCCCTACCGCTGTAAAGCTAACGTCAAACAGCCAGCTAGCAACATGGCGTACAACATTCCTGCACCGGAGCAAATGGACGTAAAAGGAGATGTCTACAACAATTGGACTTTTTTCCGTGCACAGTGGGAAAATTATGAGATCGCTACGGGACTGGATGAGAAAGATAAGAAGATTCGAGTGGCAACTTTATTGACAGTCATGGGTAAGGAATGTCACCAGCTTCAGAGACACCTACAAATGACGGATGCAGAAAGGGAGGACCCAACGAAAATATTAGATGCACTACAGAAACATTTTGAGCCTAACAGAAATGTGATATATGAAAGATTTGTGTTCAATGACTGTAAACAAAGCCAATGTGAGACTACTGAGCAGTATGTTGCCAAATTGAGAAGGCTGGCAGACACATGTGAGTTCGGCGCGCTAAAAGAGGACCTCATTAGGGATAGGCTTGTCATTGGCACAAAGGATGCGAATGCACAGGCGCGCATGCTCAGAGAACCTAACCTTACTCTGGTTAAAGCCATAGACACTTGTCGCTCCAGTGAACAGACACAAATCCAAATCAAGAAAATAGGAGGTGAACAGGAATCTGTCCATTATACTTCCCGTGCACAGAGTTCAGAGTCAAACAGATATAAAGCCACGTCCCGTGAACGTCAGTCAGAAACACGTGGTCAGAAGGGACCAAAACAACACAATGTGACCAATGACAACAAACAGAGACAAGACAAGGACTCACTATGTCACTACTGCGGGTCGATGCATGCCAGAGCTAAATGCCCAGCATATGGAATCACATGCAAAATATGTGGAAAAAAGAACCATTTTGCCCGAGTGTGTAGGAGCGCACAGAACAGACCTCAGGTAAATGTAATAGAGGAGGACAGAGACTCAGAAGAATCAGATACAACATGGTACATCTCGCAAGTGAACAGCCTCAAAAATGGTCCAAACAAATGGTTTGTGAATCTCAAGTTAGCCACACACAGTCGAGAGACACTGGATTATGATCCAGGACACACATTGAAATGTCAGCTGGACACGGGATCTACAGTCAATGTTATGGGCTACACTGACCTCCAACGGGTGCTACAGGATGGTAACCCAGCAATACTACCCAGCAAAGCGACGCTTAAACTGTATGATGGTACACTGATAAGACCCAGAGGAGAATATGACCTCAAAGCAGAACACAATGGCGCAGTACACATCCTCAAGTTTCAGATAATGGAAACGTCACAGATACCTTTACTCTCAGCTGAGACCTGCCAGAAGCTGGATCTTATCCACATAAACAAGGATCATGTGATACACAGTGTCAACACACAAAAACTCCCAGACACAGGTACACCCAAAACAGCGGAGGAAATCGTTGACACATATGAAGATGTGTTTGATGGGCTTGGCTGCCTCAAAGGAGAGTTACACCTAGAGACAGACCCAAATGTGAGGCCGGTGCAACAGCTGCCGCGGCGGACGCCGATCCCGATAAGAGGGAGAGTGACCAAAGCCATAAAAGAAATGGAACAGAAGGGGATCATAGCCAAGGTCACGGAACCAACACCCTGGATCAGCAACATGGTGGTGACAGAGAAGAAAGACAAACTGCGCATTTGCCTTGACCCGGGCCCACTGAACAAGGCCCTACTGAGATCACACTACCAGATGCCCACAGTAGAAGAAGTGCTACCGGATCTAGCAAAGGCAAAGGTATTCTCAGTCCTAGATGCAAAAGATGGGTATTGGCACGTGCGACTGGATGAGGCCAGCAGTTATATCACAACATTTTGGACCCCGGAGGGACGATACAGATGGTTGAGAATGCCATTTGGGATAAAACCAGCTGCAGAAGAGTACCAGAGGAGACAACATGAGGCACTACAGGGCCTGACAGGGGTGAGCGTAATAGCGGACGACATCTTGGTGTATGGATGCGGAGACACCAATGAGGAAGCTATGGCCGACCATGACAAGAATCTTGAAGCTGTACTGCAAAGAGCTAGAGACGTCAACCTAAAACTCAACAAGAAGAAACTGAAACTAAAACTTCCCAGTGTTACATACATGGGTCATAGTCTCACAGCAGAGGGCCTGCGTCCAGATCCTGACAAGGTCGCAGCCGTCCAGAACATGCAGACCCCGACGGATGTTAAGTCTCTACAGAGGCTGTTGGGATTTGTTAACTATCTGTCAAAGTTTCTCCCCAGCCTATCAGATGTGTGTGAGCCTCTTCGACGTCTTACCGACAAAGATGTGGAATGGACATGGCTGCCAGTGCATGACACAGCACTGGAGACTATAAAGCACCTGATCACTCACCACCCAGTCCTCAAATACTACGATCTCCAGGAAGAAGTCACTCTGCAGTGTGATGCCAGTGAGACAGGCTTGGGAGCTGTCCTCCTACAGAAAGGGCAGCCAGTGACATTCGCATCCAGAACGCTGACAGACACAGAACAAAGGTATGCGCAAATCGAAAAAGAATGCCTTGCCATTGTGTTTGCATGTGACAAGTTTGACCAATACTTACATGGCAGAGAACATATCACAGTACACACAGACCATAAACCGCTTGAGACCATATTTAAAAAATCCTTACTTTCAGCACCAAAGAGGCTACAACGAATGATGCTCAGGCTGCAGAGGTACCAGCTCCGAGTGATATACAAGCAAGGCAAGGACCTACACATTGCAGACTTCCTATCCAGGGCGCAGCTAGCGACCACACAAACATGCCCAAATGCAAACTCCAGCCACAGTCTATGCCATGGGTCTCACCCAGCCAGAGCTGGCACAGGTGAGTCACACAAGTGACATTAACTTCACCACTCAAACACTGGAGAATATTCAGGCGCACACAGCACAAGACCCTGTGCTTCAGGCACTTCACACATGCATTAGCAGAGGCTGGCCGGATAATAAACAAGAGATAGCACTGACACTGCAGCCTTTCTGGACATACAAAGAAGAACTCACTATAGACGAGGGCATCATTTTCAAAGGGAACAGAGTGATCATCCCTACAATGCTGCGCCCCGAGTTCTTGGTAAAGATTCACACTGGCCATTCAGGAATAGAAGCCAGCCTCAGGAAGACTCGAGAAACGGTTTTCTGGCCAGACATGACCAAGGACATAAAGAACTTCATCAGCAAATGTCCCACCTGCAACGCACTCCAGCGAAGACAACAGAAAGAAACACTGATACCCCATCAGGTCCCCCGCATCCCATGGTCCAAAGTGGGAATGGACTTGTTCTCTGTCAACAGAAACACATACCTCATCATGGTGGATTACTACTCGGACTATTGGGAGCTGGAAGAGCTCACAGACTACACCTCATCCACCATCACTGAATGCTGTAAGAGGCAATTCAGCAGACATGGAACTCCACACATTGTTTTCACGGACAATGGCCCTCCATTTTCAGGAATGGACTTTCAACTTTTCGCTACAGACTGGGATTTTAGGCATGTGACATCCTCCCCATACCACAGCCAGAGCAATGGGAAGGTGGAGTCTGCCGTTAAAATAGCCAAAACATTGCTCAAGAAATCAACTCTGGAGAACAGTGACCCATGGAAAGCAGTTCTGGCGTGGAGGAACACTCCTACGGAGGGTCTAGGTAGCTCTCCAGTCCAAAGGCTCATGTCCCGACGAACACGCACACTCCTACCCACAAAACACACACAACTGAGGCCCAAAGTGGTACGGGATGTCAATGAAAAGAAAATGGCCAGAGGACAGACGGTGAAACGCCACTATGATGCCCGGGCTAGGGACATGGCGGAGCTTGTACAAGGACAGACAGTGAGAGTCCTTCTGCATCCTAAGGAACAAAACACAAGGTGGTCCCTAGGCATATGCATAGACCAACTCAGCGAGCGTTCCTATGTGGTTCTGGTGAGAGGGAAGAAGTACCGGAGGAACCGAAGGGACATTCGTCCAGTGACAGAAGACCTCCGGGTCCCTCAGCGAGGACCACAAAACAATCAGGACAGTGACTGGGGCCCTGTATCTTCCTCGGACGCAACAGAACAACAGGTCGAAGAGGAGGCGGGGGCACCAGAGGGTACACAGGAGGCAGAGTGGACACAAGCCACTCAGCACACTAGGACCAGATCCAATATACGGAAGCCTGAGAGATTCAAAGACTATGAGCTCTGACATGTCTTATAGTTGTAGGCTTTATTAGCAGTGCATTGTGTAGTATGTTAGAATGTTCTATAGAAATAGGAGCTACACATCTAGGAGACACAAAAGAGTTAATTTGTTTTTTCTGAATCTATGCTCTCATTTACAGGTTCATGTGTGAAAGGCTTGTTCTAGATAGAGCCGGATACAGATCTTCATTTGTTATGTAAAGAGAGATGTTACGATACCACCCAACAGATAGGGGGGCGCCAGAGGCCACAGAAGTAATGCAGGCATGCAGGAAGTAAACTACTCACTTGTTCAGTGAGCAGGACTGAATATGACATGCTATTGTTATGAGCTACAATAAAGCCAGATAAATATACTTCCAGTCTGATGATATTAGCACACAAAACAGAAGCCACCCAAAGTGTGTTTAAATGGGTACCAAGGGATAATCCCAGAAAGAAGTCTGTTAAAACCAGTTAGTGTTCCTCACTCGGCTACTGCTCTTGCCAAATGCTGCATGAAATAAAAAAAAGTGTTTGTGTTTTTCTGAATATTAATTTTAAAAATTATAGTTTTAAAAACTACAATTCATACTTCAAATGCTGTTTAGAATTTTCCCATCAGCCCTCCTCTGCCAGCCTTCTGGGATTTAGCTGTTTCCTTATTGCCGAAGAAGAGCGCTCTGATGCACGTATCGTTCTCAAGAACCTCGTCCACTTTTCTCCTTTAAAGAATCTGGGATCAGTTCTGTCCCGGTTGCTTTAATGTCTACAGCCCTGCTCAGATCCAGCGGCTGCTTTTAATCTTTTTCCGCAGAAATACACAAACTTTTTCAGATTCCAGGGAATCTGGACATGAGCAGAGTCTCTCGGGAGTACTTTGACAACTGACGGAGTTTATTGCCTCAGTAAAGCTCCCTAGCGGGCCTGACTGCGAGCCTCTTCTCCGTACCACTGTGCTCAACTGGACCCAGCTATACGATCTGGGCCTTTTCTGTTTAATTCGACTTTTACTTTCTCACAGCGCCTGCATTCTGTAAAGCCGCTGTTGTAATAGTTTGTGTTTTGTTTCTTATTGTTAGCATCATTGCTGTGTCATGTTTTTTTTGTTTTAATTCCCCCCCCCCCGCAGGCCGTCCCATACAACAGCATGACAGACACCTTTGAAACTCGAAAAGGCGAAACGCGGAATCCAAAGACGCTAACGACGGCCCAACAATAATGAAGCGACCTGTTCTCTTTTTTTTTTTAAATCCTCAATTGAGTTTAAATAAAATTTGACAGGAGCCTTTATTCTGATTAAAATAAAAACATCGTTTGTAAAAACAAACGATGCTTTCTTTCGGCAGAAGTTGTGTAGTAGGGACTGTTGCGGGCCTGAGGTGTGGACCGCTCAGGGGATAAGCCCATTGGTCACCGTCCACCTCTCGTGTTCGATGACGGCTGCACTTCGGCCAGGGGAGTATTTAAAGCACTCTGTACCTGTAATGAAACCGCTCCTGCAGACGGGAACAATGCGACGTTTGCTCAAAGGTTTCCCCGTGTACGCCCTTTGTCACTTGTCATTCCTTATGAGAAATTAATAATTCAGCGTCCCAGGCCCGAGTCTGAGCACCAAAACCCACGCTGCGCGTGCTGTGACTCATCCGCTCTTCTTCCTCCTCTTCCTCCTCCCTCTTGCAGTGTCAGAGTGCCCTGACTGAGGCACAGAGCCGAGTGGGAGGTAAGCCGGCGTACGCTGTTCTCCACTGCGTCCGTCGTACATAACAAAAGCAAAACAAACAAATAAAAATAGCTCACTGTATGGAAAAACGGAAAAACACAAAATCCAGAGATTCCAGCAGGGGTACCCAACTCTGGTGCAGAGTGCCCCAGGGTCTGCTGGTTTCTATTGTCAGCCTGCACTCTGCACAATTAATAATTTAAAGCATCAGATTACGGAGATAACTTATCTCACCTGGGCCCTGTTTCACGTACATCGCTTAAACAATGCAGAATAATTTGATGCTCGTCGTATCAAATTGTCTCATTAATTAAATTCGGGCTTACTCCGTTTCACGCAGGTGAATTGCGATTTGCTTGGTTAATCTAGCATTGAATCATCTCGGATAACTGCACGCAGCCCCTCTGCTATCATGGTGATGAGGGGCAAGACCAACACGAGCACCTGGGTTACATCACTTCCTTTACAGGGGCCTACAGAAGACATAAAGGCCCTGCACTGCACATGCAACAGTAATATCACATGCCCTGTCTGGTGCAGCCCTAAGGACACCAAGGCATTGAAGTGATCACTTTAGTTGCTCAAAGGTCATTTCAATCCTGGTCCTTGTCCTGACAAGAGCTGCATTGTAGCATGTTTAAGGCCAAGTCTGTCTAAATTGTGAACTCGCTTTGTGAAACCGAAAAGCCTAGGTTTATCCCAAAATATCAACAAACTAACCGGTCTAACTCAGTTAGCCACGTAGATAATGTGAAACATGGCCCCGGTCTAAACTGGTTGCTTGTTGGTGGGTTTATGGGAATAAATAGCAACACCTAAGTGCTCTAGAAGAGGCCTCAGCCATGATTACCTGTAAAGAAGCTGGTCTCCACTATGGCTTTCGCAGGGCTTGCTAATAAAGAGGAGTGGTGCAGGGTTCGAGATGGCCCCAGTGTATTACAGGTCAGGCCCAGTGTATTAACCCAGTGTAGTACAGATCAGGCCCAGTGTATTAACCCAGTGTAGTACAGATCAGACCCAGTGTATTAACCCAGTGTAGTACAGATCAGGCCCAGTGTATTAACCCAGTGTAGTACAGATCAGGCCCAGTGTATTAACCCAGTGTAGTACAGATCAGGCCCAGTGTATGAACCCAGTGTAGTACAGATCAGGCCCAGTGTATGAACCCAGTGTAGTACAGATCAGGCCCAGTGTATTAACCCAGTGTAGTACAGATCAGGCCCAGTGTATTAACCCAGTGTAGTACAGATCAGGCCCAGTGTATTAACCCAGTGTAGTACAGATCAGACCCAGTGTATTAACCCAGTGTAGTACAGATCAGACCCAGTGTATTAACCCAGTGTAGTACAGATCAGACCCAGTGTATTAACCCAGTGTAGTACAGATCAGGCCCAGTGTATTAACCCAGTGTAGTACAGATCAGACCCAGTGTATTAACCCAGTGTAGTACAGATCAGACCCAGTGTATTAACCCAGTGTAGTACAGATCAGACCCAGTGTATTAACCCAGTGTAGTACAGATCAGACCCAGTGTATTAACCCAGTGTAGTACAGATCAGACCCAGTGTATTAACCCAGTGTAGTACAGACCAGACCCAGTGTATTAACCCAGTGTAGTACAGATCCGACCCAGTGTATTAACCCAGTGTAGTACAGATCAGACCCAGTGTATTAACCCAGTGTAGTACAGATCAGACCCAGTGTATTAACCCAGTGTAGTACAGATCAGACCCAGTGTATTAACCCAGTGTAGTACAGATCAGGCCCAGTGTATTAACCCAGTGTAGTACAGATCAGGCCCAGTGTATTAACCCAGTGTAGTACAGATCAGACCCAGTGTATTAACCCAGTGTAGTACAGATCAGACCCAGTGTATTAACCCAGTGTAGTACAGATCAGACCCAGTGTATTAACCCAGTGTAGTACAGATCAGGCCCAGTGTATTAACCCAGTGTAGTACAGATCAGGCCCAGTGTATTAACCCAGTGTAGTACAGATCAGACCCAGTGTATTAACCCAGTGTAGTACAGATCAGGCCCAGTGTATTAACCCAGTGTACTACAGATCAGACCCAGTGTATTAACCCAGTGTAGTACAGATCAGGCCCAGTGTATTAACCCAGTGTAGTACAGATCAGGCCCAGTGTATTAACCCAGTGTAGTACAGGTCAGACCCAGTGTATTAACCCAGTGTAGTACAGACCAGACCCAGTGTATTAACCCAGTGTAGTACAGATCAGACCCAGTGTATTAACCCAGTGTAGTACAGATCAGGCCCAGTGTATTAACCCAGTGTAGTACAGATCAGGCCCAGTGTATTAACCCAGTGTAGTACAGATCAGACCCAGTGTATTAACCCAGTGTAGTACAGATCAGGCCCAGTGTATTAACCCAGTGTAGTACAGATCAGACCCAGTGTATTAACCCAGTGTAGTACAGATCAGGCCCAGTGTATTAACCCAGTGTAGTACAGATCAGGCCCAGTGTATTAACCCAGTGTAGTACAGATCAGGCCCAGTGTATTAACCCAGTGTAGTACAGATCAGACCCAGTGTATTAACCCAGTGTAGTACAGATCAGACCCAGTGTATTAACCCAGTGTAGTACAGATCAGGCCCAGTGTATTAACCCAGTGTAGTACAGATCAGGCCCAGTGTATTAACCCAGTGTAGTACAGATCAGACCCAGTGTATTAACCCAGTGTAGTACAGATCAGACCCAGTGTATTAACCCAGTGTAGTACAGATCAGACCCAGTGTATTAACCCAGTGTAGTACAGATCAGGCCCAGTGTATTAACCCAGTGTAGTACAGATCAGACCCAGTGTATTAACCCAGTGTAGTACAGATCAGGCCCAGTGTATTAACCCAGTGTAGTACAGATCAGACCCAGTGTATTAACCCAGTGTAGTACAGATCAGGCCCAGTGTATTAACCCAGTGTAGTACAGATCAGGCCCAGTGTATTAACCCAGTGTAGTACAGATCAGGCCCAGTGTATTAACCCAGTGTAGTACAGATCAGACCCAGTGTATTAACCCAGTGTAGTACAGATCAGACCCAGTGTATTAACCCAGTGTAGTACAGATCAGACCCAGTGTATTAACCCAGTGTAGTACAGATCAGACCCAGTGTATTAACCCAGTGTAGTACAGATCAGACCCAGTGTATTAACCCAGTGTAGTACAGATCAGACCCAGTGTATTAACCCAGTGTAGTACAGATCAGACCCAGTGTATTAACCCAGTGTAGTACAGATCAGACCCAGTGTATTAACCCAGTGTAGTACAGATCAGACCCAGTGTATTAACCCAGTGTAGTGAGGATGGCTGACATACACACCCCTGACAACCACCCCAACCACTGCAGATGACCTACTTACCACCGTCTGTAATCGCAAACCCTGATCTGGTTAAACAGACGTGCTTAAATTTACCCCTGGTAAAGATGAGTAAAAAGGGTTATAAAAAATTCACCGTTTGGTGAATTATCTTAATCTCACATTGAAAAAATGAGAATAAATTGACGTTCATTTATTATAAGAAAAATAAATAATAGATTGATTGATTGATATTAAACACCAGTCAGTGATGCACAAGAAAGAGCTTTGTTCCGCCACACAAAATGCATTATTTTTTAAATCCATTGATGAATTTTGGATGGCCATTGTTAATTTCTGCCAGCTGAAACCTGCCCTTCCTGGGTGAGGCGTTATGGCCAAACCTGCCCCTCCCTGTGAGGTCGCTAGCCACAGTTTCATGCCTCACACTTGAACCCAATACCTGAGCAGACAGATCTACCGAGCAGTTCCATTAATTTCCATTTAATGTGTGTGAGCCAATAGCTTGCTCTCCCCTGGCGTGGGCGAGCATGTTCGTGTGGGCCGTCAGTTTGGGTGGTTTGCTCAGGGTGAAACAGCCGATTAAATAAGTATCGACTTTCTCCAGCCTGGATCGACTAAAGAGATTCTAAAATAGAGGGTGATCGTGACACAACAATGCAGGGTCCCACCTGAGACCTTTCTGAGGAAAGAGGGACAAGCCTCACACACACACACACACACACACACACACACACACATACACACAAACACAAACACAAACACACACACAAACGCACGCGCACACACACACACACACACACACACACAAACACAAACACACACACAAACGCACGCGCACACACACACACACACGCACAAACACATGCGCACACACACACTTGTCACCACTGCCTCCTACTTCCCCGAGGAGTGGGCTTTCAGTTTCTGGCAAGTTGTCCTACGGCAAAGTGGCTGTCCACATTATACTGACTGGGCCCCTGCTGCCAAGCAGGCAAATGACAAACTCAGATGGGTTGAGTGGTCTGTTTTCATCGTTGCAATTTTCTTTTTTAATTATGTTTCAGTTGCGTAACATCTCGTGTATGAATTATCAAACCCCCCAAAACAAAACAAAAAGTGAATTGAGCTGCAGTTCACTTAAGGTTGCAGTGTACATGCGTGTAATTGGCTGGTTAGTGTTGTGATTTAGTGACAGGCGAAACCTCACTTCGTTATGAAATTTTGCGGGAGTCATAACATCTGCCCGCAGGGAACTGATCAGGCTTTAAATTGGCATCATCTGCATTCGCGGGATTACAATACCATCGAAGCGCCTAAATGCGTGTCGCCAATTTGCTTTTAACTATGAGATTGAAACTCAATCCAGTATAGCCAGGAGTTCAGTTTGGGGGGCGTTGGTGTTCCCATTCACTTGGAGATTAGCCCAAAGTAGCCTATGGCCAAACATTTAAATACATATATAAAATTGCCATTGTGTTCACGTTGTTAACTGTCTTGTCAATGACCGAGAAGTTATTCTGCAGGACATATGCATAAGGTTACGCTTTCGATCTGTCAAGTAGGCCTCGCACTTTCAATGCATACATTTGGCATTGCGTGTGCCTAATAAATGATCAATATTTACATTGTGCGTAGTCGGGTGGATTCAATTCTAATAAAGGTAAGCTATATAAAATGTTCCTTATGTTATGACCTAAATGTAATTTCTGCTATGGGTTTTGCTGGAGGGCTGCTGTGACTCAAAACAAGTATGCTGAATAGTTTACAAATATACACCTCTGTTTAATTCGGCTACAATTTGCCGACCATAATGTTGCCTCCTCCAACTCTCAGTTATTACTGCCCGCGTATATCAGTTTGAATCGAAACTGGAGCGCCCTCTTGCGGAAAAACACCAGACATCTGTTGCGCTCGTTTTCCGCAGCGGATGTCAATGGGTACGAGCTGTGTAGGCTACCGTCTCAGCCTGAATACAGAAACTAAAATGCGGGACGAGCATCGAGAGGCGAACAAAGAAACTTTCTATAGGCTTTATAATGGGAGCTGTCTCTCGAAGGAAATGCGTTTCTGTTCCGTCAAAAGAGCAGCCTTCTTGTGTTTCAATGCGAGAACGTGTGTAGCTACAAAAAACGTAAATAATATCATTAGCCTACCATGTACAATATACCACATAGGCCAACATCGTCATGTTTCTTTTTTTTCTTCTTTTTCTTATTATTAATATTAGTCGTAGTATAATTAGTATTATGATAATGGTCAGATCATCTGCATCAACAACAACATCATGCTCATTGTCACTGTTCGCGTTGCGTTTTCAGTCGAACGGTGTTGCCAAACGTAGCCTCAGTAGACTACTAAACTTCAGTTAAACAGGAAAACACGAGTGGTGCTGTGCAGTTTAGTCCAGTTTAGTTATTTTATGTTGGGAATTTTTAAGATAATGGAAATAGACAAGCCTATTGACTTCATTGGACGTCACGTTGGCATGCATTTATTTATATTAGATTCCACTTGTACTGACATCGTGCAAAATATGACTGATCAGTGATCATTTTGCCACAAAACAATTCCACTGTATGTAAAATATTAACTCATGTCAGGAAATATGTTCAGTTGCACGTAGGTTATTTGGAAGCCTTGTTTATTTACAATGTAGTGTGTTTTTAAATCAGTGCTTTTATGAGTTGGCAGGCTTCTCAAAACACTCCGAAGTTACTTTATTTTCCGTGTTTTAAACTGTGGGATAGTATTAAATTTGCCGCCCAACGCGGGACTACGTATGTGTAGGCTACTTCTATGGAATAGTAGCATAATCCATCCCAGTTTTCACAGGGGCTGACGCAAAAGTGAGCTCCTGCTAACTACTGTCTATCCACCACCGCCCACCCCCTCTGACCAATGACGTGCTGGAGAGGAGGGGTTACCGTTCCCAACATCCCTATATAAACCGATCCGTCTCAGAACACAGACTCAGGAAAGCAATAGCGCTTGAAAGCTGACTGTCATCGAAGTGAATTAAACATTAGCGACTTCACATCGCGAATCTCTCGCAGCATCAACATTCCAAGTTGAGCTTCAGGGTACATTTTGCAAACATGATCAAGAAAATGACGAGTTCGGATAACGAGTTTGACATCCCAGCAAAAAACTGTTACAGGATGGTAATTCTGGGCTCCACCAAAGTCGGTAAGACGGCGATCATATCCCGGTTTCTGAACGAAAGATTCGACGACCAGTACACGCCGACCATTGAAGACTTCCACAGAAAATTCTACAGCATCAGGGGAGACGTTTACCAATTGGACATTCTCGACACCTCTGGAAATCACCCTTTCCCTGCAATGAGGAGGCTGTCCATTCTAACAGGTGAGCTGAGTTTTGAATGAAGCAATGCAACTTCAAAGCAAAAAGTAAATGTTTTAATCGCTCATGCACATTGCTTGGTTAACCAGGATGGTTAAATAAAACTGGTTGCACTGGTAGACTACTGTAAGAAAAAAAAGAGCAAAATGCATGCAAGCTCTATTTCATTTTAACCTTTGCAGCCTGTATGACCGCCTCATATTTATTTGACCAGTATAACTAAATTTTATTTGCTTTCTGTCTTGTAGGTGATGTCTTTATCCTGGTGTTCAGTCTGGACAACAGAGACTCCTTCCAGGAAGTCCAGCGTCTGAAGAAACAGATCTTTGAGACAAAGGCCTGCCTGAAAAACAAGACCAAAGAGAATGTGGACGTTCCCATTGTGATCTGTGGAAACAAAGGCGACCGGGAGTTCGACAGAGAGGTCCAGGAGGATGAGATCCAGCAGCTGGTGGCTGGCGACGACCATTGCGCCTACTTTGAGATATCGGCAAAAAGGAACACTAACGTGGACCGCATGTTTCAAACACTTTTCACCATGGCCAAGCTGCCGAACGAAATGAGCCCGGACCTCCACCGCAAAGTCTCGGTTCAAGACTGCGACATGCTGCACAGAAAGTCTTTTCGAGGCAAGAAGCTTAAAGACGGAGATGCGTACTGCATCGTTGCGCCATTTGCCAGGCGTCCAAGCGTGCACAGTGACTTGATGTACATTAAAAAAAAGGCGATCGGCGGCGCTCAGGCGAAAGATAAAGAGCGATGTGTCATCAGCTAAGAACTGTTCTGCGCGTGTGCAGCTAGGAGAGCTACTACAATGAGATGGGCGCGCAACACCGGTTGTTGCTCGTCGCACAGTGCAGAAGTCCAGCGACGACAGACACTGTGAAAGTCCAGCGACGACAGGCACTGTGAAAGTCCAGCGACGACAGGCACTGTGAAAGTCCGGCGACGACAGTCACTGTGAAAGTCCGGCGACGACAGACACTGTGAAAGTCCAGCGACGCCAGTCACTGTGAAAGTCCAGCGACGACAGACACTGTGAAAGTCCAGCGACGACAGACACTGTGAAAGTCCAGCGACGACAGACACTGTGAGAGCTTTGACAGGAGCCGCTTGTCACTGCTGAACCGTGGGGCTTCGCGACGGTGAAAGCATGCTATGTTTGCGACTTTTCTGTGGCATCTTGGTGCTACATATAATGCCGTGTCTTCAGAGAACCTGGACTGAGCTGTTCATTTCAACAACACGCTGTTAAAAAGTCTGGTTAAAAGTCCTTTGCAGAAAGGTGAAAATACATTCCAACTGTGGGTTGCAATCGGCCGACCGATGTTTACATATTGTTATATTTTTATAACAGATCATTTTGAAGGGTTGTTTTGAAATGAACAAACTACATTGTGAATGTATATTTATTACGTCAGCGTTTACGTTTTCAAGGAAAATAAATCCTAAAGCTGAACTCTTGCCTCCTGTATCTATCTTTTCTAAGTGGTGTGCATGTGTGAGCAATATGTACGAGTGATATATATTATAAATTAATTGCAAACTGCTAACACTCAACATATTGCAAAGTCATGTCCAATCCTACGTAGGCTATACTTATTCCAGAACAATGAATAATAGGTTTTGGAATTATCAATTTTTCATACATATTTTTCAGCTGCAATACAATACGTATAGTATAAATAAATTGATTAAAGTTTTCCGAAGAGTGCATATGTAGACAGCCCACTGAAAATGGTGAGACTTTGGAGCAAAAATCAATCCAAAGTTTTCAGCCGAGTTGATCAATGACTTGACATGTTTCTGCTCAACACATAACATGCAAATTCAGCTATAATTCTTTATAAACTTGTTTCCGCATAATCAAACATTACATTCACACCATTCAGTGAAAAGGCATCGGCAATGTGTATTTTCTGCACAGCCCGATCCACGGTAAACCAAACAAAGTGGGCACAAGATGGTAAAGTTTCTCTCAGTGTGATTCCATACTCTGCCAATGCCTTTGTAAATGACATCACATGACTGCAGAAATGCTTTCGACATTTGGTGGGAATATTTTCTGAAGTCACATGAAACTTGTGCTTCTCAGAGGTGCCTTTTAAGATCCTGTCTTTGGACTACAATGCAGACACAGACACGCACGCCTATATGCACACCTGTACGCACGTACATGTAAAGCTACTGATTGACACAATAATGGAAAAGGTACAATCCTTTATTCTGGCTGCATTTCAGAAGAAATGCAATTGAATATCCTTGCCCTGTCAGCACAAAAGCTGCTGTTTTCACATACAAGCAGAGGTGGAAATCCAGGGGACATAAAGTAAAAGTCCTACCATGTGTTTCTTCCACCCATAGACTCAGACAGCTGATTTCACTAATTGGTTCTATTCTACCTCCTCACTGAAGAATTATGTTAATGCAAAAATCCAAGTGATTGGAGCAAAATACTGGGGAGGACTTTTACTCTATGTCCCCTGGATTTCCACCTATACTATACTATATAACACTATAACTATCATTATTAAAAATTTTTGTGGGCCTGAATAATGCTTGCTGATCAAGGGTCTCAAATTCGAACACTGTAAATTTGAAAGTGTGCGAATCAAACAGTCTGCAAAGGGCCTTTATTAAATCTCCTGTCACCTCCGATTGTATGTCGTCGTCACTGAAACACTGTCAACTGAAGTAATCATTTCAGTACGCACAGTAAGACACTGCCCGGGAACCAATCAGCATTTGTCCTTAACTTGGTCTCAGCTCAATGCGAATGCTAGTTTTTATCTGCATTAACAGTTTTGCAAGTTCAGTAATCACTTAAATTAACTGCCAAAAAATTGTTTGTGATGAAAAATGAACAATACAATTAAAGCGCAAATGTTGATTTGACACAGGCCACTGTCTTCACCAGGCCACTTTTAGAGTGTCACTTGGGTCTGTTTAGGTAGAGGCGCAGTCAACATGTCCGACTCTTTTATGATGTTTTCTACTTTAATTTGGCAAGACTCTGACACGTGCTGACACTAGTATAGTGTATGTAGTAGAACCTCAGATCTTTCTCTCATCCTCTCCATATATTAATATTATTGTGTGTGTGTGTGTGTGTGTGTGGATTGAATTAATTGACAGAAATTTATAGAATGCATGCTGCTCTCCATTCAACATTGTCTCATTCACAGGGAAACAGTAAAATGCCACGTCCTACCCCGATTGAGAGTGTGTACAGTAAACAGTGTCTTATTTTCCTAAAAGTCCAGCCACAAAACAGAAACAAGAAAGACTTGGAGCACCATACACAGTGATGGTTATTTTTCACAAGAGATTGCTAACTCGTTGTTTATTGGCTTGGGCGACACCCCTATCCAGGCCGGTGAAAACGGCTTACTAGGCACGTTTCGATTCTTACGGCCAAATTTTACTGATGCCTCTCAGTGCATTACTTGGGACTCAAACCTGTTTTGGTTAAAAGAAGTCCCATCTCCTTGACCACTGTACTTAACAACATACATAGTCGCAATCACTTTTACCTGGTTAAATAAATGTTAAATAAATATAAATTTAAAAATCACCGAAAGATTGTGGGAAAAAATTGCTGATTACATCACAGCATCTAAAGTACTTGGACTCTGCAAGCCAAACCACAGACCAGACTAAGAAAGCACTAAGAAGGAGTCACTAAAGACTAATTGTGCCGATCCGTTAAAAAACCGCAGTTCTACAAACCTCAGAAAAGGGCAGATTTTTTTATTATTATTATTTTGCTCGCCCTTCTTTGATTATTATTTTTCTCGCCCTTTTTTGTTACGAGGGGAAGATGGGGGGAGAGAGGAGTAGGGAAAGGTTGTGTCATAAGGCAACACATGCTTCCTGTCTGTTTCTGAAAAATTGTGCGCTCACCTTTCTGTTCCACCTATAAACCTGAAAGCACTCACTGCCCTACTTACTAGAGCAACAGGCGGTGGCGAGGAAAGATGGGTCACTGTGAGTCATCATTTGGAGAAAAGCGTCAACCCGCTTCACCCTTCTATTGTGTTAGGGTCAAATTTGATCCGTTTTCAAGTTAAGATATGTAATAGATACCATCTGGTTTTTTTATTGCAACAAGGCTTCATGATATTCTCAAAAACAGCTATATAAACACAACAAAACCAATGGTCACCATTTTATTCAATTCTGAAGGTCTCTAAAAAAACGAGTTACATCTGTGGTGTTATGGGTCAAATTTGACCCGGCAAAGAATATTGGCTGTTGATAGTATGGCATGCAGCATTGAAAAGCTGTGGCTAGTTCTGTGGATAAAATTTTACTCAAACAAGATTCATGTTTGTGTTTAGACACCCCACCCCTCTTCTTACTCACCGGGAACAATTATTTTCTCGCAGAATATGGACACTGACACACACTGAAAATTAACTTGAACGTGAACACACACACACACACACACACACACTCACACACACACACACACACACACACACACACACACACACACACACTAAAAATTTACTTGAACGTGAACACACACACACACACAAAATGTGTGTGTTCATTTGAATAATGTGCTGGGAGCTGTTATTGAATCTGCTGTATTGTTTGAATAAGGTCCAGTATAAGACCACTCTCTGATTCAATGCACAATATTAGGTTTGGTTTGTTTTCTAAACTATCCGCCATCGCTTTCCTGCTCTAGAAAGGATTACCCTGACCTGGAGGAACACCCAACAGCAGGGAAAGTGGATGTAAACATTTCAGCACTGGTCTCACACCAAGGCGACCCGAGTCTTTCAGCAAGATGACTCGGGTGCTGTGGGTGTATGTGTATCAGTTGGGTTTCAGCACTGGTCTCACACCAAGGCGACCCGAGTCTTTCAGCAAGATGACTCGGGTGCTGTGGGTGTATGTGTATCAGTTGGGTTTCAGCACTGGTCTCACACCAAGGCGACCCTAGTCTTTCAGCACGATGACTCGGGTGCTGTGGGTGTATGTGTATCAGTTGGGTTTCAGCACTGGTCTCACACCAAGGCGACCCGAGTCTTTCAGCAAGATGACTCGGGTGCTGTGGGTGTATGTGTATCAGTTGGGTTTCGAGCTTGTATGATGTAAGACAAACAGCAGTTATGTAAATAGCCTGTTGTATAGTTTGGAAAATAGAATACAATAACTATGTAATGGCCTAGCAAGAGTGTACTCAAATCTTCTTTTAAGTTTGCACAGCCAATGGGTATCTGTAAGAAAATTATGGTTATCTTACAGATAATCACAATTACCATAATCATATTGAGGCGGATCAGACAGCTTTCCACCAAGAAAGGTCTGAAATGTTTTACGGTCTGACCGTTTAGTTAAGGTTGGTGATGCAAGTTAAGGTAGGGTGTGAGGTCCAGGGCATACCGCACAGATCCGGTTTCAAGGAATTACAAAATCGGCCAAAAAGCAATTTCACTGACCTTCCCATTCTTTCTTTGCTGCAAGTAAAGAGGGGTCTGACGCCTGTCAGACTATAAAATGTGTCTCAAAAAGGTTTGAGTCAGAGAGGTTCTGGGATATGGCGAAACGCATCAGAAATATCAGACGAAACTCCCTCCCTCTTAGGCATTTTATATTGTGTTATGGTTGAAACAACGTTAAAAAACCTTACTAACCTGACGTTAGTTTGGAGGGTATATGACAGTTGAAAGTGAATGGTTTTTAAATTTTAGAATGGCTGTGCTGCAGCTCAGTGAGACATGAAACATTGGAATGACGTCTCAAATTGATGGCCGCTATATAACGTCAACTTTACATTGTAAACATTAAATTTACAACGTTAAAAATAGTATGTTGTAATGATGTTGCAATTTGATGGTCAATCTGTGACGTTGCATTTGAGGTACGTGAAGGTTGAAGATGAAAGTTTATTCAATGTTGTAATTTGACCGTCACCCTACAATGGTGGATTTATGTCCCATGATGGTTGAAAATGAAAGTTTATTCTACGTTAAGAGATTACAATGTTGTGGCGCCATACAAAATCAAACGTCATAATAATATTGCAATTTGACGGACAAACTCTGACATTGATTTTGCGTTCCATTATGGTTGGAAATGAAAGTTTTCTAAACGTTATAATAACCTGCTTGCGGCTACATAATAAATAACACCCTAATCACAATGTTACATAGACAATGTCAATACATAATTTCTTGAGCCATGTTACCAGTCACATGTCGTTTCACCGTTAATAATACAACTTAAAGCCAACAGACAGTGCTTGTTAGAAATTAATAAAAAAATTAACTTGTTATGACATTGCTTGTGGGGGAGCCAACACACATCGTGGAGTATTTGCTTTTATTTATTTAATTCCTTTTATTGAAGAGCTTGCCGAGATTCGAGCTTTGATGGGATATAGGCTATTCGTTTATAGCAACACTAGCAGTACCGCTGCGCCACCATGACTGCGTGGAAAGACACGCTGGCTGATTATCTTCTGGTAATAGCTGCACGTACAACGTGTCATTTTTGGCAAGCGACGTAATATTGCATTAAGTTATGTTGGTGATCTGAGCGTAAAGACAGCTGCATCTAAACCAAACAGGTCATTTCTAATAAAAGTGCACGCCGGTACTACAATTTCTAGCTGTTTCAGCCAATTCCATCAATGGGAAAGCATTCACTTTCCTAGTTTTAATGGACAAACCACTGTGCATTAGTTGTTTGAAAGCTTAAATAATTTGACTTTGTATATTGTGTTAATGTCTAGTGTTCTGAATGTGATTTAAAAAGTTGACAGACTTCTGTACAAGTCTAAAACGAACACTTGGACACATGCATTTCAATATTGTTAATCCATGTATTTTATAATAACCTTAAATTAATTTCAGACAATTTTTTGATTTACCGGGACACCCACAGTCAGATATGAGTTTATTAATCCTTGGTGTCTCTGGAATACAAATATTTAACATTATTTAACAAGTATTTTGTCAAATTGTTCCCATGGATAATTTTGGAGAACCGGTGAAATGAAAAATCACAAAGGAAAATGAATTTTATGCACAGGTGATATAATACGGATATAGAATAGAAGGGATCCAAAAATACTAATCCATTGACGCAGATCACTATTTGAACCATATAACACCACCATGTCTGTCTGTTATTTCATCAGTATTATGACACCGTTTGCAGATTTGGCACAACTTTGGTTTCAGCTGGTTGAACAAAACTGTCAGCCATCTGATGTGACCTATTTATGACTTCAGAAGTGACCTATTTACAGTTTGACACTCTTTGCTTTTCCGCTTGAATAGATCCAGGCAGGAAATGTTGCATCATGGGTCTTATCCAAAGGACAGAAACTAATTTTACTTGTGTTATCCAATCCTCAGACTGGCCCGGTTCTATGAGGGTGCGAAAGCATGCATTGTATACTGAGTTTAAAATTTTGCACCCTCAGTAGAGTTTAGGAATAATAATAATAATAATATTAATAATGCCTAAACATGCCTTTTATCTTCCGCTAGTTTCCTTGGTGTGAGCATTGTTTTTGTTTCCAACCTGTGCATCCAACATGTCTACGAGGGCATCCCCTGTCTATTTCTAATGCACCCTCATTGATAGTGTTCTGGAACCAGGCCTGTACTCATGTATGTTTACCTTTTCTGTTTCCGCCTCCATCGCTATGCTATGCTATCGGATATAACACGGGTTAGGCATGGATTCAATCAGACTCTTCATCTTTACTTTTGATTTACAAGTGAAAGCAAGCTAAGGACCAACTTATTGGCTGAATACATGCTTGTGACCCACCAGTATGGAAATGTAACGTATGATACGATCGATAGTTGTACTTTGACAGTACACGCACGCACGCACGCACGCACGCACGCACGCACGCACGCACGCACGCACGCACGCACACAAACACTTATGGCTGCGAATGACGGTTCTCGCACAGTCGCTTGCTGATGTTGTTAGTTCACACCAGAAGACACAGTGCACTTCCTGGGTCTAAACCCTTTCTGTCCTGCTGCTCTGTAAGTCCTCTGATGGAGGAGTCAGCATCTGGGACAATGAGCACGATTGTCAGTGACCCTCAGTGGCGTAGCACGTGACGTCTTTCGACGCGCGGCGTGTAACGGGTGACCTCCGAGCCTGGCTTCCAGCTCTTATCGCCCCCTGGCCTTCTATACTTATACGCCACACTGGTTGGAATGATGGCAGTTTGGAGCACAGGTCTGAAAAAACACACACAAACAGAGGCACACTCATAAGCACAGACACACAGGACAAATGCGCATGTGTGAATATGCATACATACGCACAGAAACATTAATTTACAAACGCACAGACAAACATATGCACAAAATCATTCACGCACAAATACACACAAACATGCAAAAGCACAAGCATGTGCACACACATTCACACACACATACAGTATATAAACAGTTACACTGTAATTTGTCATTTAAATGGAAGTTAAATATACGTGTCTGTGGCCCGCAGAAGAAGGGATCCCTGTCTATATTTCGGTTTTTCCAACTGGGGAGTTTTTACCTCACTTGTTGGTTCTTTGGAGATTTAAGCTCAACTTTCCCGGTTTTCCGAGTTCCTGCTTTTCCTTAAACATCACAAAGATGTGTCTCTAAAAGCACTATAGACATAAAGCTGAATTAATTTTAACTGAATTGTGTAAGTATGCAGTATGCAGTATGCCTAGACCATTGGTAATGCGTTATGCAATGGCAGAGATATGATGTGTACAGGTAATGAAATAGAGTGTACTATATCTGTGAAACAGAATGAGATGAGTCTCAAAATGCAAGCCAAGGCTCAGCCTACTTTTTCTGCTTGTAGCTTTGCATACTGCATACTGTTTTATGCCCACTATAGAGGTTCCTCTGTAGGTTACGTAACCCTCTACATTGTGAGGGTAGTGTGTCAAGTCAACGGCGTGTTAAGTCAACAGCATTTCCATTAGGTATGAGGAGGCATTGTTTGTGGAGGACATTTGACAGAGGGAGAATTTGGAGTGGACGGAAAAGAGAGAACAGGATGTGAGATCGGCGGGCCGTGCAAAACAAGGGCTTGGGATGAAAGTCAGGTCATTTAGCAGAACGGTTCATCGGCGGCTTTTATAGGGGTGTCTCTGTGCACGCTTGACACACTGGAGCTTGGCGCCAAGGACATCCTGAGAGCCATCTCTGCGAAGTATCCCCGCAATTACCCAGGGCCCTCGCAGAAAAATATCTGAATGTACTGCCTGTTCCTCTATTAAAAAAATCTGAGAAGTGTCAGATATTGTGAGCAAATCCAGGTCTCCAGAAGTGGCTTCTGTTGATTTCAGCATCTGGCCACGTTGATCCGCACTTTTTGTCCTTCTGCATTTTATTAACAGCGGAACACAATAAGTGTGAATGTCTAACACGCATGTTGCTCAAGACAGGAAACGGGGCCGTGCAGTTTGCACTAATGAGTAACTTATAAATAATTACTGATTGAAGAAAGAGAGAACACATCACCTGACTTTTTTAATTTAATGACGAATGTTCTGTGCTTTCTGAATAAAGGAACAGCGGCTGTTCTTCTGGGCTCACAAATGACAGCTCGGGTGGTGACAAAACTGGACCCTGTGTCAGGTTTGCAACATTTGGGTTCTGAAAATGAGATTGATGTTGACAGAGCAACGTCCCGTTGGGTGAGACGTGTGGTACAGTCTGCAGGCCGGCTGAATCGTGAGCCGTATTCACGTATGAATCCCCCGCACGGATGGGGGTTCGATCCCCCCTCCAATTACACCCACTGACCTGTGATCCCTTTTCTGTGTGTTACCCTCTCTGCTTTCCCCCCTGTCTGAATAAAGCAAAAAAATAAAACGTACGAAAGGGCGGGAAAACATCAGCCAGACTATATGCTCTGTACCACTGGTCAGTTCAATGAATGATATACAAAACAGGACTGCGTGATGATGAACTCCTGAACTCCTGGAGCCGGTTGCACCAACAGGGCTTACGCCTGGTCGTAAGCTAAATTGGTCGTAACTTTCTGGGCGCAACTTTAAGACCGTTGCACCAACTGGTCGTAAACACTATTTTCACTAAGACCGGGCGTAAGTTTTACGCCTACCTAAGAGCAGGCGTAAGTGTAATTTTAGAACGTTTCTACGGTAAGGTAGGGTAGATATCGCGGGACGACTTGTTCGCACCACTATAGTTCAGTGGTTCGCAACTTCGCACCCGCATAATAAACACACTAGCCTTAAAAAGGTGCAAACTGCCCCATTGATCAGCTGTTTGGGAAATAATCTAAATTGTAGCTAATACTGCACACGTGTCTGTAGCCAGTTATTTTCATAGCGTATTAATATTAACGTTACGAAATACGTTTTTTTAAAATTACTTAACATAACATTTAGGATATTTTGTAACGGGGAATCTGCGCACTTTCGAGGTCTATCATACTTTCAATTAAAGTGTCATCGCTTATTAGAGTGGGGTCAGTGGCAAGATCCCCCTCTGCAGTCTGTTTGGCAGTCACTGCTGTCCACTACAGCAATTCAGCGAAAGTAACATTAACGTTAGGGGAATCCTCACCAAACACATCAACAATGATGTCACTGCATTGATATTTTCGGCGAGGGACCCCCGCCCGTTGGATGACTTGTACTGATTGACACGTCCTTTCGCTTTACTGAAAAGGTCCTTCCACTTTTTTCTCACGTCCTGACTACAGTAGCTACGGTGTCCCCCCAAATCGGTAGCTACGTTTATTGATGGCATCTGTTATAATTTTCCACGTCGACTTTTTTTAAAATTAGTGATAACGCTGCAGTTGCTGCATGTTTTGTGATCAGTCGTCAATGTATTCTGGCTATACAGTTCACTATCACTGAAGTAACTTTTTCGTCTTTTTTGGTCCATTTCCAATGTAACTTAGCGCGTTAGCAAATTGGCTTATTCTGGCTAGTAGTAGTAGGCTAGTGTAGGCTACTCGCGCATAGCAACGCGAACAATTTTTCTTAGCAACGCACACTACTTAGCAACCGATATGCTTTCACAGGAACGCGCACTACTAAAGACTGGTCGTAGCTGCGCCTAGGCGTAACTTTGGTTGGTGCAACAGGCGTAAACCCCTCTCGGAAAATAGGTCTTAGCTACGACCTTTCTTGCAGTTAAGACCGTCTGAGTTAAGCCCTGTTGGTGCAACCGGACCCTGTAGCTTAAAGTTCAAGTGCGGAAGTGTCAGTGAATTTTTCACTTATTGCTGAGAGTGCATTTACTATTAACATTTAATCTGCAGGCACTTTGCCCAAGAAAAAAAAAAAAAAAGGTTGTGCAATGGGGGTCAACTAACCTTTTCCACGTTTAAGAACAAAAAAAAAAAATAGAAGCCTCAGAACATAACGTAAATGTTTTCAGCGTTGGGTTAAAGATTTGCCCTTATAGTCCAGCGACAGGAAAGGACACACTGTGGATCTGCAGCGAGCGTTCCATTTAACAGAACACTGGACGTCCCCCCGGACCCCCCCCCCCCCCCACCCTTTAGTCACCGCTTTTGTTGTATCGTAATACCAAACATATCGATTTACCCCGCCCCTGTTCCATATTCTAAACCATATGTTTCACACATTTTTAATCCTGTTTTTTCAGCCTGCAAGCCCTATATATACACGTCACAGAGTATGCTCGTGAGACCACGATGCAGGAGCCAGATACACATGCTAACCTACATGCAAACGAGTGCACACACACACACACACACACACACACACACGTAAATTTGTATATGAGTCACAAATCAGATTTATTTTTAAATGCTGCTTAAGGCTGCATCTTCAGCACTATTTGGCTATTATCAAGATATGGGATTTTGTTGTTCTTGATGTTTCAACTCACAGACTTCAAATCTATCTGACAGGACATGAATATTTTTTCAAGAACAGCACAGAACACAAGGTCTGCTCATAAGCGATTACGTGAATCACACAATTCAGCCCAGTGGGACACTATGCACTGTATTCAATCAGCATCTGTCCTGAACTTAAACACGCAAATGCAAGCACTACCCTTTTTCCTTCACAAAATACATTTGCTTTAGTTTTTATTAAGTTTGTTTTATTGATCGTGGAACTTAATTTGTGCCAAACATAATTTGTTAAGGACAAATGTTGATTTAATCCCAGCCTCAGTTTATCATTCGATTGAATGGGGGGGTTTGTATGACACTCTCGTCGTTACTGTGTTGTGTTTCTGAGCACCGATGCGATCGAGGGCTGGACTCGACCGGATGTTGTTCGGGCCAAAGGTCGAGTCTGATTCCGCTGGAATCCGCCGTTTTGTTGGTTCCTCTTTCTTTTGCAACTTTCTGTGTTTTTTTTTCTTTCTGCAAGGCTGTGACATTCCTCACGCTGGAAACCGCTGTCAAGCATTTACCTGGCTTTGACGGAAGAGGGGCGGACAAGATGGCACGTCTCCGAACGACTGTCCGGTGCGCCGGCCTCCGGTGTGGAACAACAAACTCCTGCTAAATTGCTAATTTCACCCTCTTACGTAACCGTTTGGATACTTAGGCCCGAATCCAAGAGCCCTGTCTTAAGGTCTCTCTCTCTGGTCACCCACGCGCGCAGGAGAACAGGAAAAGAGCCCGCGGCTGAGGCGGCTTACGGACGTCACGCGAGGCAGGGCCTGCTTCGGCTGGATTCAAATGCATTAGTCCTGCCTGTACTGGAGCTGTGTGCTTGTCAAAATGTTCTCATGTATCCCCAAACATTCTGTAAGGTGATATGGGTGGGGGGGCTGTTATGCGTGTTTTAATAAATTGCTTGCTGGAAGTACACTCTGTACGTTTTCAAAACGGTTGGATTCAGTGCGATACCTGAACCAAGCTGTTTCTTTGTGTCGACTGATCTGTGGGAATGTGTCTGGCTAGTTAGGTAAGTCAAAGTCAAAGTCAAAGTGTTTTTATTTATCAAGTGCACAGTATAACACAAGGTCATTCTGAACAATGAAATTCTTAGGACATGGCAAGCAACAACTATGTAGTAGGCATAACAAACAAACAAAAACAAAATATATATTAAATTGTTAAAAAGAGTAAAATAAGGGCAAGAATAACATACATATACATAGCAGTAAAACACTAGGAGCAGTTCCAGATATGGACAGTAGGAGTAAGAGTATTAAATATTATAAATATAAAGTGTGGAGGTGCCGATGTACAATAAATTCAATTAAATTAAGGTGATGTACATTGAATGTACATAAGAAGTGCCTAGAGCATACAATGAGGGGAGATGAATGAGGTTAATGTTGCTGGTTGAGAAGCCTGATGGCCTGGGGGAAAAAACTGTTTGTGAGTCTGGTAGTCCGTGCCCGAATGCTCCGGTAACGTCTACCAGACGGCAGCAGCGAGAACAGTCCATAGCCTGGGCGGCTGTAATCTTTTATGATTTTCCGTGCTTTCTTAGGTATGGTTAGCATTTTGCAGTGTCAAAGTCCGCCCTGTTTAGCTAAGTGGCGGCATTTGTCTCTCTGTCCAGATGGCTATGTAATGTGGACTTGATGCAAAACTATAGCGGAAAACAAGAGAATGAATAGAACAGAAGGGGGCAGATGCCTCTGAGATTTATTTTGGGGAAGTGCCAAAGGCTTTTCTCCAGAAGCGCGAGCACATGGCGGAGGGACGTGCAGATTCCGTCACTGGAAACCTTGCCAATCCAAAATGGCCGCTTGCATTATGAATAGACCATCCTTGACCTCTGCCTTTATTGTTATTTTCTGCAGTTCAATGACATGAATCAGTAGTGGTGAGTACCCCCCTTTCCCACACCCCCGCCCCCCAAAACCCGGCCGCTGCTTGTCTGATAAATTGCATACTTTTACACAGTGGCTCTTTCGGAAGATCAAGAATTTGGAGTTCAATTCTGAATGACAATTACCAAGTCAGAAGGCGGAGTTATGTTGCTGGGCAACCACAGGGAGCAGGGTTACTTTGTATTAGTGCTGCATGCTAAGCCACTGCTGGCTAGGAATCCCCATAAGCGCAGTGTGGTCGGTCAATAAACAAATGAACAAGTAAATAAAGGTTTTGTTAGCGTTATTAGGGGCATCTGTCTACATATACCTCTATCCGTATCTTAATATTTTACTCTATTGGAGCTATTGGAAAAACACCATCAAGGCAGCAGAGGCAGCCTCAAGATGGCTATGGATCAGGAGAGGCCGTCCATGGGGAACATCTTAACGCAGAACGCCGCTTGAGCACAAACCCGGGGTCTCATAAACCCCGGCTGGGTCGCCTGGGTGTGGGCTCACGATTCTGAAAGACAACAAACACCCAATGACCTCAGGTAACATCACTGATGATGTGCTCAAGAGCATCGTGATACGGACAACATTCATAAAAATTTCAAGTAGGCCCTATTAACTTACTGAAAACCAAAATAACAACACTCGTGCTGGCACACAATACACAAGGGAAATGAAATTAAATGAGACCTTGTCCTCATGAGTGTCGTGTTGCAACTTCTGCAAAAAAATTTAGGTTATTAGTAGCAGTAGGTATTTCTGTGAATATTGTTGATTAAACTGATGAATAAAGTGACGAATGGTAATAGTTCGTGCCAATTGTATATATTTTTAGAAAAATTTAATACGGTACGGACAAAAAAAAAAGAATTATTTAAAGATAATGGAGGCTGGGATGCTCTGTCCCTTTGTAATCTTTTCACTGAACAATACTGTTAATTTTACTAGTTCGCCTGTTATTAGAGGAACCAAATACGGTACTGACAAAAAAATATATCATTTAATGATAACGGTGGATGTGATGCTCTGTCCCTTTGTAATCTCTGCACTGAGCAAGACTGTTAATCGAAATAGTTTGCCTGTTCTTACTGTTCTGCGCTATTAGAAAGTGAGATTGAATGCAAAACGATGATAATAATTTTAATTTGATGTCATCCCTGTCTTCGCTCTCAGCAGAAGTGAAGGACACACAGCAGGAGCTCTCTCCCCTCATTAGCTGAGAACAGGCAAGCCCCGGTCAAAGACCGACCCGGCGCATTCTCTCCCTGGCCATGAGTCTCCGAGCGTGTGACAGAGGCAGCACACAGAACAGACGTGTTACTCATGAGACGTCACGACGCTGTTTGGGGTGCATTCATTGTCACATGCTCATGAAAGACTGATAAATCATTTTCTCACTTAAATCAAGCTTTCCACTCGCAGGAGTTACATTCCTTGTACCGTTTTTTACGCATGTAGTTATCCTCCTTTTCACTAGAACCGTTGAGGTGTTTGCGGGTATAAGATCAATGCCTCAGCTGACATTGAAACCTGCAGGCCTTTTTTTTGAGGCGTTACCTTCAAATTTTAATTTTCCAAACTAATAAGATATACAGATAGACAAATACATACACAAGTATAAAGACAAACACAACCCAACAAAAATGTAAGTTAAATAATTACATTTTTAAAATATATATGTTTTTAATAACATTTTGTACTGCAAGCCTTTTTAAGAAAGATCTTTTTCTTTATCTTGTAAGATTTCAGTCTGGATATATGAATAACCCTTGTGTGGTGCCTTTTGTAAACACAATGAGCATAACATGGCTTAAGATATATTACGTATATTCTGTCGTGTCTCCCGATTATGTAAAGTCTAGGAAGTTGAGGACTGTTGCCATGGCGCTGTGGGTGTCTGTCTGCATGGGCACATGAACCAGGGTCAGATTCTGGGGAAACGGATGGTTCCGGCCCATCTGCCTGGGAGCCCAGCCGGTAACCTCTAGGGGTCTTGTTGTCTTGCTCCGTGCGTTGTGATGTATGACGACTTGCCATTAATGAAACCGATTCATAATGTTAAAAAATAGGGACAAGTAAAGATCACCCAAAAAAGATCCTACCCAGATGGACTGAAATCTTTCAACATTCCACCACAATGAAGAAGAAAACGCAGAAGAAGAAGAAGAAGAAAATGGTGATCATTAAAAAGAGTTGCAAGTTCAAATCTAGACTGAGGTTTTGCTTTTTTATGGTACTTTGCCTCAATTGTTGTAGTGAAAACAGGGATTAGTATGTAATGGGGGGTGAAAAAGTCATGTGTGCTATCAGTGGTTTGTTCTTTTGGATGTTGTTGTGTTACATATCAGAGGGTGTGTGTGCCGTGTGGGGTATAAACGTGTGGGGTTTTAAAAGTGGGTGGGGGCAGGGGGGTGGTGTGAGGGGCGCTGTCGGGTACCATAGGGCCTTGAGTACAGTCAATGGAGCCTGCAGGGGCGGAACTCATTTTTAATAAAACCTGGGAAATACTCAGTACTGGACTGTTTCTGATAATACCTCTGACCAGAAACCACAGAGGAAGAGTTTCATTGTTCATGAGTTTCAAACTTGTGACAACGGTGGTGGCTTATGAATAAAACAACGTTCAAGTACAATGGAAAATTAAACACCGTCTGCCGAAGGCTTCATCTACTTGCGTGTTCACTGATGTCGAACATCGGAATAAGCTTCAAGAATGATAAGTCTCAGCTCATGAAAGTGAAATGCCTGCGATTACATGCAAATCACTCCCCTCCACTGTGTGGAAGGTTAGCGCACTGTATGTTCAATGTTATGTTAGCGCACTGTACGCACAAATCCTTTTCCCCTGCTTTCTCAGAATGGTAGACCAAACAGCCCTTTCCTGGTGCATTGCTCTGCCATTTCCTGACTGGCGCCTGCTGGTTTGGACTGGCTTTCCCAGAAGCCACTGGGCTCAGATTCCAGTTAGCAGTTCTGTGCCTGTGTAGCGAGGGAAACGGGTTGCTTCAAAGCGGGCAGCCGCAGGGGCAATTTCGGAAGCAGTCCGTGCACCATTGACGCAAATGCCATGTTTACAAGGCCCTTGAAAACGATTGCCACGTCCTCACCTGGCCGCGTGTTCAGCCCGTAACCCTGCCGGTTGGAACTGGCTCATGTGAAGAGGCCTCCACTTCCCTCTGACTGTGTGGGCCGCGGCCTCTAAAAATACCTGGAATTGCTAAAACAGTTGGTTAAAAGCAGCGAGGGTGATTAAGGCACCTGAGTGGTTGCTCCAGCGCGCGCTAGAGTGCTGTCACGCCATGGGAAACGGGCGGTGACCAGAGTGAAGTGTCCCACTTGCAGTAGCATACCGGCGAGCAACAACAGCGTGCTGCCGGACAGCCTTTCCAGGACATTGGACATGATGCCTTCCTTCTCTTCATTTGAACCTTCCCTTATAGCATTGCACAAAGTGCAGCCATTTCACAATTGTTAATAGATCTAGTGTTTGTTAAATCACAGATGCGTGACTTACACGTTCATGTAAGCAGTGCATCAATTGGAGCCATCCTCCTCCTAGTCTATAAATCCCTAAATGGCTTCGCACCCACATACCTCTCTGGCCTCCTGCTCTCCTACCAGCCATCCAGACAGCTACGTTCATCCAATGCCGGCCTCCTCACTGCCATCCCCTCTCAGCGCCGTTCTTTTGGCGACCGCGCCATCTCAGTTGCCGCCCCCAAACTCTGGAATGCCCTCCCCCCTGACATCCGTACCTCCGACTCTCTCAAATCTCCTTCAAATCCCGCCTAAAAACCCACCTCTTCTCCCTAGCCTTCCCTTGATGTACGTCTCTCCCCTCTGTCCACCACACCCTCTCCTACCCCCATTGTGTTGGTCCCACTGCATTTTCTGTACTGTATGTTTCCTTGTATCTTTGTATGTTGATAATTATGCTTGTACCCTGGTTTCTTTTGTTGATTGTTTTCTTGATTTTCTGTATTGTTAAGCGTCTTTGAGTTTCTGAAAAGTTTTGAGTTTTATATAAAATAAATTTATTATTATTATTATTTAGTTTTTTTTTTTGTGGGAAACTTCCCATTGACACTCACTCTGCTCTGAAATAAATGGCTTCAGCTTCCTCCGAATTGGTGAACGGAAGGCATCAATGCGATATCAGTGACCTTTCTTCAAGCTAAATTCTGGTGCACGTCCTGCATTTGACGCATTCTTTTTCTTTCGCTCGTGGATGTCCCGCTGTCACAAGCCCGCAGTTCGCATGGCAAATGAGCCAGGGACATTTTTTGGAAGCTGTTACGATACCACCCAACAGATAGGGGGGCGCCAGAGGCCACAGAAGTAATGCAGGCATGCAGGAAGTAAACTACTCACTTGTTCAGTGAGCAGGACTGAATATGACATGCTATTGTTATGAGCTACAATAAAGCCAGATAAATATACTTCCAGTCTGATGATATTAGCACACAAAACATGGTGTCAGAAGTCAGAACCCAGTCCTCAGGGGACAGAATAAGCTTCGACAAGGTATGAAGAAAATTAGAGAATCAGAATCAGCCGCAAATTAGCCCTACCGCTGTAAAGCTAACGTCAAACAGCCAGCTAGCAACATGGTGTACAACATTCCTGCACCGGAGCAAATGGACGTAAAAGGAGATGTCTACAACAATTGGACTTTTTTCCGTGCACAGTGGGAAAATTATGAGATCGCTACGGGACTGGATGAGAAAGATAAGAAGATTCGAGTGGCAACTTTATTGACAGTCATGGGTAAGGAATGTCACCAGCTTCAGAGACACCTACAAATGACGGATGCAGAAAGGGAGGACCCAACGAAAATATTAGATGCACTACAGAAACATTTTGAGCCTAACAGAAATGTGATATATGAAAGATTTGTGTTCAATGACTGTAAACAAAGCCAATGTGAGACTACTGAGCAGTATGTTGCCAAATTGAGAAGGCTGGCAGACACATGTGAGTTCGGCGCGCTAAAAGAGGACCTCATTAGGGATAGGCTTGTCATTGGCACAAAGGATGCGAATGCACAGGCGCGCATGCTCAGAGAACCTAACCTTACTCTGGTTAAAGCCATAGACACTTGTCGCTCCAGTGAACAGACACAAATCCAAATCAAGAAAATAGGAGGTGAACAGGAATCTGTCCATTATACTTCCCGTGCACAGAGTTCAGAGTCAAACAGATATAAAGCCACGTCCCGTGAACGTCAGTCAGAAACACGTGGTCAGAAGGGACCAAAACAACACAATGTGACCAATGACAACAAACAGAGACAAGACAAGGACTCACTATGTCACTACTGCGGGTCGATGCATGCCAGAGCTAAATGCCCAGCATATGGAATCACATGCAAAATATGTGGAAAAAAGAACCATTTTGCCCGAGTGTGTAGGAGCGCACAGAACAGACCTCAGGTAAATGTAATAGAGGAGGACAGAGACTCAGAAGAATCAGATACAACATGGTACATCTCGCAAGTGAACAGCCTCAAAAATGGTCCAAACAAATGGTTTGTGAATCTCAAGTTAGCCACACACAGTCGAGAGACACTGGATTATGATCCAGGACACACATTGAAATGTCAGCTGGACACGGGATCTACAGTCAATGTTATGGGCTACACTGACCTCCAACGGGTGCTACAGGATGGTAACCCAGCAATACTACCCAGCAAAGCGACGCTTAAACTGTATGATGGTACACTGATAAGACCCAGAGGAGAATATGACCTCAAAGCAGAACACAATGGCGCAGTACACATCCTCAAGTTTCAGATAATGGAAACGTCACAGATACCTTTACTCTCAGCTGAGACCTGCCAGAAGCTGGATCTTATCCACATAAACAAGGATCATGTGATACACAGTGTCAACACACAAAAACTCCCAGACACAGGTACACCCAAAACAGCGGAGGAAATCGTTGACACATATGAAGATGTGTTTGATGGGCTTGGCTGCCTCAAAGGAGAGTTACACCTAGAGACAGACCCAAATGTGAGGCCGGTGCAACAGCTGCCGCGGCGGACGCCGATCCCGATAAGAGGGAGAGTGACCAAAGCCATAAAAGAAATGGAACAGAAGGGGATCATAGCCAAGGTCACGGAACCAACACCCTGGATCAGCAACATGGTGGTGACAGAGAAGAAAGACAAACTGCGCATTTGCCTTGACCCGGGCCCACTGAACAAGGCCCTACTGAGATCACACTACCAGATGCCCACAGTAGAAGAAGTGCTACCGGATCTAGCAAAGGCAAAGGTATTCTCAGTCCTAGATGCAAAAGATGGGTATTGGCACGTGCGACTGGATGAGGCCAGCAGTTATATCACAACATTTTGGACCCCGGAGGGACGATACAGATGGTTGAGAATGCCATTTGGGATAAAACCAGCTGCAGAAGAGTACCAGAGGAGACAACATGAGGCACTACAGGGCCTGACAGGGGTGAGCGTAATAGCGGACGACATCTTGGTGTATGGATGCGGAGACACCAATGAGGAAGCTATGGCCGACCATGACAAGAATCTTGAAGCTGTACTGCAAAGAGCTAGAGACGTCAACCTAAAACTCAACAAGAAGAAACTGAAACTAAAACTTCCCAGTGTTACATACATGGGTCATAGTCTCACAGCAGAGGGCCTGCGTCCAGATCCTGACAAGGTCGCAGCCGTCCAGAACATGCAGACCCCGACGGATGTTAAGTCTCTACAGAGGCTGTTGGGATTTGTTAACTATCTGTCAAAGTTTCTCCCCAGCCTATCAGATGTGTGTGAGCCTCTTCGACGTCTTACCGACAAAGATGTGGAATGGACATGGCTGCCAGTGCATGACACAGCACTGGAGACTATAAAGCACCTGATCACTCACCACCCAGTCCTCAAATACTACGATCTCCAGGAAGAAGTCACTCTGCAGTGTGATGCCAGTGAGACAGGCTTGGGAGCTGTCCTCCTACAGAAAGGGCAGCCAGTGACATTCGCATCCAGAACGCTGACAGACACAGAACAAAGGTATGCGCAAATCGAAAAAGAATGCCTTGCCATTGTGTTTGCATGTGACAAGTTTGACCAATACTTACATGGCAGAGAACATATCACAGTACACACAGACCATAAACCGCTTGAGACCATATTTAAAAAATCCTTACTTTCAGCACCAAAGAGGCTACAACGAATGATGCTCAGGCTGCAGAGGTACCAGCTCCGAGTGATATACAAGCAAGGCAAGGACCTACACATTGCAGACTTCCTATCCAGGGCGCAGCTAGCGACCACAGAACATGCCCAAATGCAAACTCCAGCCACAGTCTATGCCATGGGTCTCACCCAGCCAGAGCTGGCACAGGTGAGTCACACAAGTGACATTAACTTCACCACTCAAACACTGGAGAATATTCAGGCGCACACAGCACAAGACCCTGTGCTTCAGGCACTTCACACATGCATTAGCAGAGGCTGGCCGGATAATAAACAAGAGATAGCACTGACACTGCAGCCTTTCTGGACATACAAAGAAGAACTCACTATAGACGAGGGCATCATTTTCAAAGGGAACAGAGTGATCATCCCTACAACGCTGCGCCCCGAGTTCTTGGTAAAGATTCACACTGGCCATTCAGGAATAGAAGCCAGCCTCAGGAAGACTCGAGAAACGGTTTTCTGGCCAGACATGACCAAGGACATAAAGAACTTCATCAGCAAATGTCCCACCTGCAACGCACTCCAGCGAAGACAACAGAAAGAAACACTGATACCCCATCAGGTCCCCCGCATCCCATGGTCCAAAGTGGGAATGGACTTGTTCTCTGTCAACAGAAACACATACCTCATCATGGTGGATTACTACTCGGACTATTGGGAGCTGGAAGAGCTCACAGACTACACCTCATCCACCATCACTGAATGCTGTAAGAGGCAATTCAGCAGACATGGAACTCCACACATTGTTTTCACGGACAATGGCCCTCCATTTTCAGGAATGGACTTTCAACTTTTCGCTACAGACTGGGATTTTAGGCATGTGACATCCTCCCCATACCACAGCCAGAGCAATGGGAAGGTGGAGTCTGCCGTTAAAATAGCCAAAACATTGCTCAAGAAATCAACTCTGGAGAACAGTGACCCATGGAAAGCAGTTCTGGCGTGGAGGAACACTCCTACGGAGGGTCTAGGTAGCTCTCCAGTCCAAAGGCTCATGTCCCGACGAACACGCACACTCCTACCCACAAAACACACACAACTGAGGCCCAAAGTGGTACGGGATGTCAATGAAAAGAAAATGGCCAGAGGACAGACGGTGAAACGCCACTATGATGCCCGGGCTAGGGACATGGCGGAGCTTGTACAAGGACAGACAGTGAGAGTCCTTCTGCATCCTAAGGAACAAAACACAAGGTGGTCCCTAGGCATATGCATAGACCAACTCAGCGAGCGTTCCTATGTGGTTCTGGTGAGAGGGAAGAAGTACCGGAGGAACCGAAGGGACATTCGTCCAGTGACAGAAGACCTCCGGGTCCCTCAGCGAGGACCACAAAACAATCAGGACAGTGACTGGGGCCCTGTATCTTCCTCGGACGCAACAGAACAACAGGTCGAAGAGGAGGCGGGGGCACCAGAGGGTACACAGGAGGCAGAGTGGACACAAGCCACTCAGCACACTAGGACCAGATCCAATATACGGAAGCCTGAGAGATTCAAAGACTATGAGCTCTGACATGTCTTATAGTTGTAGGCTTTATTAGCAGTGCATTGTGTAGTATGTTAGAATGTTCTATAGAAATAGGAGCTACACATCTAGGAGACACAAAAGAGTTAATTTGTTTTTTCTGAATCTATGCTCTCATTTACAGGTTCATGTGTGAAAGGCTTGTTCTAGATAGAGCCGGATACAGATCTTCATTTGTTATGTAAAGAGAGATGTTACGATACCACCCAACAGATAGGGGGGCGCCAGAGGCCACAGAAGTAATGCAGGCATGCAGGAAGTAAACTACTCACTTGTTCAGTGAGCAGGACTGAATATGACATGCTATTGTTATGAGCTACAATAAAGCCAGATAAATATACTTCCAGTCTGATGATATTAGCACACAAAACAGAAGCCACCCAAAGTGTGTTTAAATGGGTACCAAGGGATAATCCCAGAAAGAAGTCTGTTAAAACCAGTTAGTGTTCCTCACTCGGCTACTGCTCTTGCCAAATGCTGCATGAAATAAAAAAAAGTGTTTGTGTTTTTCTGAATATTAATTTTAAAAATTATAGTTTTAAAAACTACAATTCATACTTCAAATGCTGTTTAGAATTTTCCCATCAGCCCTCCTCTGCCAGCCTTCTGGGATTTAGCTGTTTCCTTATTGCCGAAGAAGAGCGCTCTGATGCACGTATCGTTCTCAAGAACCTCGTCCACTTTTCTCCTTTAAAGAATCTGGGATCAGTTCTGTCCCGGTTGCTTTAATGTCTACAGCCCTGCTCAGATCCAGCGGCTGCTTTTAATCTTTTTCCGCAGAAATACACAAACTTTTTCAGATTCCAGGGAATCTGGACATGAGCAGAGTCTCTCGGGAGTACTTTGACAACTGACGGAGTTTATTGCCTCAGTAAAGCTCCCTAGCGGGCCTGACTGCGAGCCTCTTCTCCGTACCACTGTGCTCAACTGGACCCAGCTATACGATCTGGGCCTTTTCTGTTTAATTCGACTTTTACTTTCTCACAGCGCCTGCATTCTGTAAAGCCGCTGTTGTAATAGTTTGTGTTTTGTTTCTTATTGTTAGCATCATTGCTGTGTCATGTTTTTTTTGTTTTAATTTCCCCCCCCCCGCAGGCCGTCCCATACAACAGCATGACAGACACCTTTGAAACTCGAAAAGGCGAAACGCGGAATCCAAAGACGCTAACGACGGCCCAACAATAATGAAGCGACCTGTTCTCTTTTTTTTTTTAAATCCTCAATTGAGTTTAAATAAAATTTGACAGGAGCCTTTATTCTGATTAAAATAAAAACATCGTTTGTAAAAACAAACGATGCTTTCTTTCGGCAGAAGTTGTGTAGTAGGGACTGTTGCGGGCCTGAGGTGTGGACCGCTCAGGGGATAAGCCCATTGGTCACCGTCCACCTCTCGTGTTCGATGACGGCTGCACTTCGGCCAGGGGAGTATTTAAAGCACTCTGTACCTGTAATGAAACCGCTCCTGCAGACGGGAACAATGCGACGTTTGCTCAAAGGTTTCCCCGTGTACGCCCTTTGTCACTTGTCATTCCTTATGAGAAATTAATAATTCAGCGTCCCAGGCCCGAGTCTGAGCACCAAAACCCACGCTGCGCGTGCTGTGACTCATCCGCTCTTCTTCCTCCTCTTCCTCCTCCCTCTTGCAGTGTCAGAGTGCCCTGACTGAGGCACAGAGCCGAGTGGGAGGTAAGCCGGCGTACGCTGTTCTCCACTGCGTCCGTCGTACATAACAAAAGCAAAACAAACAAATAAAAATAGCTCACTGTATGGAAAAACGGAAAAACACAAAATCCAGAGATTCCAGCAGGGGTACCCAACTCTGGTGCAGAGTGCCCCAGGGTCTGCTGGTTTCTATTGTCAGCCTGCACTCTGCACAATTAATAATTTAAAGCATCAGATTACGGAGATAACTTATCTCACCTGGGCCCTGTTTCACGTACATCGCTTAAACAATGCAGAATAATTTGATGCTCGTCGTATCAAATTGTCTCATTAATTAAATTCGGGCTTACTCCGTTTCACGCAGGTGAATTGCGATTTGCTTGGTTAATCTAGCATTGAATCATCTCGGATAACTGCACGCAGCCCCTCTGCTATCATGGTGATGAGGGGCAAGACCAACACGAGCACCTGGGTTACATCACTTCCTTTACAGGGGCCTACAGAAGACATAAAGGCCCTGCACTGCACATGCAACAGTAATATCACATGCCCTGTCTGGTGCAGCCCTAAGGACACCAAGGCATTGAAGTGATCACTTTAGTTGCTCAAAGGTCATTTCAATCCTGGTCCTTGTCCTGACAAGAGCTGCATTGTAGCATGTTTAAGGCCAAGTCTGTCTAAATTGTGAACTCGCTTTGTGAAACCGAAAAGCCTAGGTTTATCCCAAAATATCAACAAACTAACCGGACTAACTCAGTTAGCCACGTAGATAATGTGAAACATGGCCCCGGTCTAAACTGGTTGCTTGTTGGTGGGTTTATGGGAATAAATAGCAACACCTAAGTGCTCTAGAAGAGGCCTCAGCCATGATTACCTGTAAAGAAGCTGGTCTCCACTATGGCTTTCGCAGGGCTTGCTAATAAAGAGGAGTGGTGCAGGGTTCGAGATGGCCCCAGTGTATTACAGGTCAGGCCCAGTGTATTAACCCAGTGTAGTACAGATCAGGCCCAGTGTATTAACCCAGTGTAGTACAGATCAGACCCAGTGTATTAACCCAGTGTAGTACAGATCAGGCCCAGTGTATTAACCCAGTGTAGTACAGATCAGGCCCAGTGTATTAACCCAGTGTAGTACAGATCAGACCCAGTGTATTAACCCAGTGTAGTACAGATCAGACCCAGTGTATTAACCCAGTGTAGTACAGATCAGACCCAGTGTATTAACCCAGTGTAGTACAGATCAGACCCAGTGTATTAACCCAGTGTAGTACAGATCAGACCCAGTGTATTAACCCAGTGTAGTACAGACCAGACCCAGTGTATTAACCCAGTGTAGTACAGATCCGACCCAGTGTATTAACCCAGTGTAGTACAGATCAGACCCAGTGTATTAACCCAGTGTAGTACAGATCAGACCCAGTGTATTAACCCAGTGTAGTACAGATCAGACCCAGTGTATTAACCCAGTGTAGTACAGATCAGGCCCAGTGTATTAACCCAGTGTAGTACAGATCAGGCCCAGTGTATTAACCCAGTGTAGTACAGATCAGACCCAGTGTATTAACCCAGTGTAGTACAGATCAGACCCAGTGTATTAACCCAGTGTAGTACAGATCAGACCCAGTGTATTAACCCAGTGTAGTACAGATCAGGCCCAGTGTATTAACCCAGTGTAGTACAGATCAGGCCCAGTGTATTAACCCAGTGTAGTACAGATCAGACCCAGTGTATTAACCCAGTGTAGTACAGATCAGGCCCAGTGTATTAACCCAGTGTACTACAGATCAGACCCAGTGTATTAACCCAGTGTAGTACAGATCAGGCCCAGTGTATTAACCCAGTGTAGTACAGATCAGGCCCAGTGTATTAACCCAGTGTAGTACAGATCAGACCCAGTGTATTAACCCAGTGTAGTACAGATCAGACCCAGTGTATTAACCCAGTGTAGTACAGATCAGACCCAGTGTATTAACCCAGTGTAGTACAGATCAGGCCCAGTGTATTAACCCAGTGTAGTACAGATCAGGCCCAGTGTATTAACCCAGTGTAGTACAGATCAGACCCAGTGTATTAACCCAGTGTAGTACAGATCAGGCCCAGTGTATTAACCCAGTGTAGTACAGATCAGACCCAGTGTATTAACCCAGTGTAGTACAGATCAGGCCCAGTGTATTAACCCAGTGTAGTACAGATCAGGCCCAGTGTATTAACCCAGTGTAGTACAGATCAGGCCCAGTGTATTAACCCAGTGTAGTACAGATCAGACCCAGTGTATTAACCCAGTGTAGTACAGATCAGACCCAGTGTATTAACCCAGTGTAGTACAGATCAGGCCCAGTGTATTAACCCAGTGTAGTACAGATCAGGCCCAGTGTATTAACCCAGTGTAGTACAGATCAGACCCAGTGTATTAACCCAGTGTAGTACAGATCAGACCCAGTGTATTAACCCAGTGTAGTACAGATCAGACCCAGTGTATTAACCCAGTGTAGTACAGATCAGGCCCAGTGTATTAACCCAGTGTAGTACAGATCAGACCCAGTGTATTAACCCAGTGTAGTACAGATCAGGCCCAGTGTATGAACCCAGTGTAGTACAGATCAGACCCAGTGTATTAACCCAGTGTAGTACAGATCAGGCCCAGTGTATTAACCCAGTGTAGTACAGATCAGGCCCAGTGTATTAACCCAGTGTAGTACAGATCAGGCCCAGTGTATTAACCCAGTGTAGTACAGATCAGACCCAGTGTATTAACCCAGTGTAGTACAGATCAGACCCAGTGTATTAACCCAGTGTAGTACAGATCAGACCCAGTGTATTAACCCAGTGTAGTACAGATCAGGCCCAGTGTATTAACCCAGTGTAGTACAGATCAGGCCCAGTGTATTAACCCAGTGTAGTACAGATCAGGCCCAGTGTATTAACCCAGTGTAGTACAGATCAGACCCAGTGTATTAACCCAGTGTAGTACAGATCAGACCCAGTGTATTAACCCAGTGTAGTACAGATCAGACCCAGTGTATTAACCCAGTGTAGTACAGATCAGGCCCAGTGTATTAACCCAGTGTAGTACAGATCAGACCCAGTGTATTAACCCAGTGTAGTACAGATCAGACCCAGTGTATTAACCCAGTGTAGTACAGATCAGACCCAGTGTATTAACCCAGTGTAGTACAGATCAGACCCAGTGTATTAACCCAGTGTAGTACAGATCAGACCCAGTGTATTAACCCAGTGTAGTACAGACCAGACCCAGTGTATTAACCCAGTGTAGTACAGATCCGACCCAGTGTATTAACCCAGTGTAGTACAGATCAGACCCAGTGTATTAACCCAGTGTAGTACAGATCAGACCCAGTGTATTAACCCAGTGTAGTACAGATCAGACCCAGTGTATTAACCCAGTGTAGTACAGATCAGGCCCAGTGTATTAACCCAGTGTAGTACAGATCAGACCCAGTGTATTAACCCAGTGTAGTACAGATCAGACCCAGTGTATTAACCCAGTGTAGTACAGATCAGACCCAGTGTATTAACCCAGTGTAGTACAGATCAGGCCCAGTGTATTAACCCAGTGTAGTACAGATCAGGCCCAGTGTATTAACCCAGTGTAGTACAGATCAGGCCCAGTGTATTAACCCAGTGTAGTACAGATCAGACCCAGTGTATTAACCCAGTGTAGTACAGATCAGGCCCAGTGTATTAACCCAGTGTACTACAGATCAGACCCAGTGTATTAACCCAGTGTAGTACAGATCAGGCCCAGTGTATTAACCCAGTGTAGTACAGATCAGGCCCAGTGTATTAACCCTGAGGACTACAGATCATACCCAGTGTATTAACCCAGTGTAGTACAGATCAGACCCAGTGTATTAACCCAGTGTAGTACAGATCAGACCCAGTGTATTAACCCAGTGTAGTACAGATCAGGCCCAGTGTATTAACCCAGTGTAGTACAGATCAGGCCCAGTGTATTAACCCAGTGTAGTACAGATCAGACCCAGTGTATTAACCCAGTGTAGTACAGATCAGGCCCAGTGTATTAACCCAGTGTAGTACAGATCAGACCCAGTGTATTAACCCAGTGTAGTACAGATCAGGCCCAGTGTATTAACCCAGTGTAGTACAGATCAGGCCCAGTGTATTAACCCAGTGTAGTACAGATCAGGCCCAGTGTATTAACCCAGTGTAGTACAGATCAGACCCAGTGTATTAACCCAGTGTAGTACAGATCAGACCCAGTGTATTAACCCAGTGTAGTACAGATCAGGCCCAGTGTATTAACCCAGTGTAGTACAGATCAGGCCCAGTGTATTAACCCAGTGTAGTACAGATCAGACCCAGTGTATTAACCCAGTGTAGTACAGATCAGACCCAGTGTATTAACCCAGTGTAGTACAGATCAGACCCAGTGTATTAACCCAGTGTAGTACAGATCAGGCCCAGTGTATTAACCCAGTGTAGTACAGATCAGACCCAGTGTATTAACCCAGTGTAGTACAGATCAGGCCCAGTGTATTAACCCAGTGTAGTACAGATCAGACCCAGTGTATTAACCCAGTGTAGTACAGATCAGGCCCAGTGTATTAACCCAGTGTAGTACAGATCAGGCCCAGTGTATTAACCCAGTGTAGTACAGATCAGGCCCAGTGTATTAACCCAGTGTAGTACAGATCAGACCCAGTGTATTAACCCAGTGTAGTACAGATCAGACCCAGTGTATTAACCCAGTGTAGTACAGATCAGACCCAGTGTATTAACCCAGTGTAGTACAGATCAGACCCAGTGTATTAACCCAGTGTAGTACAGATCAGGCCCAGTGTATTAACCCAGTGTAGTACAGATCAGGCCCAGTGTATTAACCCAGTGTAGTACAGATCAGACCCAGTGTATTAACCCAGTGTAGTACAGATCAGACCCAGTGTATTAACCCAGTGTAGTGAGGATGGCTGACATACACACCCCTGACAACCACCCCAACCACTGCAGATGACCTACTTACCACCGTCTGTAATCGCAAACCCTGATCTGGTTAAACAGACGTGCTTAAATTTACCCCTGGTAAAGATGAGTAAAAAGGGTTATAAAAAATTCACCGTTTGGTGAATTATCTTAATCTCACATTGAAAAAATGAGAATAAATTGACGTTCATTTATTATAAGAAAAATAAATAATAGATTGATTGATTGATATTAAACACCAGTCAGTGATGCACAAGAAAGAGCTTTGTTCCGCCACACAAAATGCATTATTTTTTAAATCCATTGATGAATTTTGGATGGCCATTGTTAATTTCTGCCAGCTGAAACCTGCCCTTCCTGGGTGAGGCGTTATGGCCAAACCTGCCCCTCCCTGTGAGGTCGCTAGCCACAGTTTCATGCCTCACACTTGAACCCAATACCTGAGCAGACAGATCTACCGAGCAGTTCCATTAATTTCCATTTAATGTGTGTGAGCCAATAGCTTGCTCTCCCCTGGCGTGGGCGAGCATGTTCGTGTGGGCCGTCAGTTTGGGTGGTTTGCTCAGGGTGAAACAGCCGATTAAATAAGTATCGACTTTCTCCAGCCTGGATCGACTAAAGAGATTCTAAAATAGAGGGTGATCGTGACACAACAATGCAGGGTCCCACCTGAGACCTTTCTGAGGAAAGAGGGACAAGCCTCACACACACACACACACACACACACACACATACACACAAACACAAACACAAACACACACACAAACGCACGCGCACACACACACACACACACACACACACAAACACAAACACACACACAAACGCACGCGCACACACACACACACGCACAAACACATGCGCACACACACACTTGTCACCACTGCCTCCTACTTCCCCGAGGAGTGGGCTTTCAGTTTCTGGCAAGTTGTCCTACGGCAAAGTGGCTGTCCACATTATACTGACTGGGCCCCTGCTGCCAAGCAGGCAAATGACAAACTCAGATGGGTTGAGTGGTCTGTTTTCATCGTTGCAATTTTCTTTTTTAATTATGTTTCAGTTGCGTAACATCTCGTGTATGAATTATCAAACCCCCCAAAACAAAACAAAAAGTGAATTGAGCTGCAGTTCACTTAAGGTTGCAGTGTACATGCGTGTAATTGGCTGGTTAGTGTTGTGATTTAGTGACAGGCGAAACCTCACTTCGTTATGAAATTTTGCGGGAGTCATAACATCTGCCCGCAGGGAACTGATCAGGCTTTAAATTGGCATCATCTGCATTCGCCAGGAGTTCAGTTTGGGGGGCGTTGGTGTTCCCATTCACTTGGAGATTAGCCCAAAGTAGCCTATGGCCAAACATTTAAATACATATATAAAATTGCCATTGTGTTCACGTTGTTAACTGTCTTGTCAATGACCGAGAAGTTATTCTGCAGGACATATGCATAAGGTTACGCTTTCGATCTGTCAAGTAGGCCTCGCACTTTCAATGCATACATTTGGCATTGCGTGTGCCTAATAAATGATCAATATTTACATTGTGCGTAGTCGGGTGGATTCAATTCTAATAAAGGTAAGCTATATAAAATGTTCCTTATGTTATGACCTAAATGTAATTTCTGCTATGGGTTTTGCTGGAGGGCTGCTGTGACTCAAAACAAGTATGCTGAATAGTTTACAAATATACACCTCTGTTTAATTCGGCTACAATTTGCCGACCATAATGTTGCCTCCTCCAACTCTCAGTTATTACTGCCCGCGTATATCAGTTTGAATCGAAACTGGAGCGCCCTCTTGCGGAAAAACACCAGACATCTGTTGCGCTCGTTTTCCGCAGCGGATGTCAATGGGTACGAGCTGTGTAGGCTACCGTCTCAGCCTGAATACAGAAACTAAAATGCGGGACGAGCATCGAGAGGCGAACAAAGAAACTTTCTATAGGCTTTATAATGGGAGCTGTCTCTCGAAGGAAATGCGTTTCTGTTCCGTCAAAAGAGCAGCCTTCTTGTGTTTCAATGCGAGAACGTGTGTAGCTACAAAAAACGTAAATAATATCATTAGCCTACCATGTACAATATACCACATAGGCCAACATCGTCATGTTTCTTTTTTTTCTTCTTTTTCTTATTATTAATATTAGTCGTAGTATAATTAGTATTATGATAATGGTCAGATCATCTGCATCAACAACAACATCATGCTCATTGTCACTGTTCGCGTTGCGTTTTCAGTCGAACGGTGTTGCCAAACGTAGCCTCAGTAGACTACTAAACTTCAGTTAAACAGGAAAACACGAGTGGTGCTGTGCAGTTTAGTCCAGTTTAGTTATTTTATGTTGGGAATTTTTAAGATAATGGAAATAGACAAGCCTATTGACTTCATTGGACGTCACGTTGGCATGCATTTATTTATATTAGATTCCACTTGTACTGACATCGTGCAAAATATGACTGATCAGTGATCATTTTGCCACAAAACAATTCCACTGTATGTAAAATATTAACTCATGTCAGGAAATATGTTCAGTTACACGTAGGTTATTTGGGAGCCTTGTTTATTTACAATGTAGTGTGTTTTTAAATCAGTGCTTTTATGAGTTGGCAGGCTTCTCAAAACACTCCGAAGTTACTTTATTTTCCGTGTTTTAAACTGTGGGATAGTATTAAATTTGCCGCCCAACGCGGGACTACGTATGTGTAGGCTACTTCTATGGAATAGTAGCATAATCCATCCCAGTTTTCACAGGGGCTGACGCAAAAGTGAGCTCCTGCTAACTACTGTCTATCCACCACCGCCCACCCCCTCTGACCAATGACGTGCTGGAGAGGAGGGGTTACCGTTCCCAACATCCCTATATAAACCGATCCGTCTCAGAACACAGACTCAGGAAAGCAATAGCGCTTGAAAGCTGACTGTCATCGAAGTGAATTAAACATTAGCGACTTCACATCGCGAATCTCTCGCAGCATCAACATTCCAAGTTGAGCTTCAGGGTACATTTTGCAAACATGATCAAGAAAATGACGAGTTCGGATAACGAGTTTGACATCCCAGCAAAAAACTGTTACAGGATGGTAATTCTGGGCTCCACCAAAGTCGGTAAGACGGCGATCATATCCCGGTTTCTGAACGAAAGATTCGACGACCAGTACACGCCGACCATTGAAGACTTCCACAGAAAATTCTACAGCATCAGGGGAGACGTTTACCAATTGGACATTCTCGACACCTCTGGAAATCACCCTTTCCCTGCAATGAGGAGGCTGTCCATTCTAACAGGTGAGCTGAGTTTTGAATGAAGCAATGCAACTTCAAAGCAAAAAGTAAATGTTTTAATCGCTCATGCACATTGCTTGGTTAACCAGGATGGTTAAATAAAACTGGTTGCACTGGTAGACTACTGTAAGAAAAAAAAGAGCAAAATGCATGCAAGCTCTATTTCATTTTAACCTTTGCAGCCTGTATGACCGCCTCATATTTATTTGACCAGTATAACTAAATTTTATTTGCTTTCTGTCTTGTAGGTGATGTCTTTATCCTGGTGTTCAGTCTGGACAACAGAGACTCCTTCCAGGAAGTCCAGCGTCTGAAGAAACAGATCTTTGAGACAAAGGCCTGCCTGAAAAACAAGACCAAAGAGAATGTGGACGTTCCCATTGTGATCTGTGGAAACAAAGGCGACCGGGAGTTCGACAGAGAGGTCCAGGAGGATGAGATCCAGCAGCTGGTGGCTGGCGACGACCATTGCGCCTACTTTGAGATATCGGCAAAAAGGAACACTAACGTGGACCGCATGTTTCAAACACTTTTCACCATGGCCAAGCTGCCGAACGAAATGAGCCCGGACCTCCACCGCAAAGTCTCGGTTCAAGACTGCGACATGCTGCACAGAAAGTCTTTTCGAGGCAAGAAGCTTAAAGACGGAGATGCGTACTGCATCGTTGCGCCATTTGCCAGGCGTCCAAGCGTGCACAGTGACTTGATGTACATTAAAAAAAAGGCGATCGGCGGCGCTCAGGCGAAAGATAAAGAGCGATGTGTCATCAGCTAAGAACTGTTCTGCGCGTGTGCAGCTAGGAGAGCTACTACAATGAGATGGGCGCGCAACACCGGTTGTTGCTCGTCGCACAGTGCAGAAGTCCAGCGACGACAGACACTGTGAAAGTCCAGCGACGACAGGCACTGTGAAAGTCCAGCGACGACAGGCACTGTGAAAGTCCGGCGACGACAGTCACTGTGAAAGTCCGGCGACGACAGACACTGTGAAAGTCCAGCGACGCCAGTCACTGTGAAAGTCCAGCGACGACAGACACTGTGAAAGTCCAGCGACGACAGACACTGTGAAAGTCCAGCGACGACAGACACTGTGAGAGCTTTGACAGGAGCCGCTTGTCACTGCTGAACCGTGGGGCTTCGCGACGGTGAAAGCATGCTATGTTTGCGACTTTTCTGTGGCATCTTGGTGCTACATATAATGCCGTGTCTTCAGAGAACCTGGACTGAGCTGTTCATTTCAACAACACGCTGTTAAAAAGTCTGGTTAAAAGTCCTTTGCAGAAAGGTGAAAATACATTCCAACTGTGGGTTGCAATAGGCCGACCGATGTTTACATATTGTTATATTTTTATAACAGATCATTTTGAAGGTTTGTTTTGAAATGAACAAACTACATTGTGAATGTATATTTATTACGTCAGCGTTTACGTTTTCAAGGAAAATAAATCCTAAAGCTGAACTCTTGCCTCCTGTATCTATCTTTTCTAAGTGGTGTGCATGTGTGAGCAATATGTACGAGTGATATATATTATAAATTAATTGCAAACTGCTAACACTCAACATATTGCAAAGTCATGTCCAATCCTACGTAGGCTATACTTATTCCAGAACAATGAATAATAGGTTTTGGAATTATCAATTTTTCATACATATTTTTCAGCTGCAATACAATACGTATAGTATAAATAAATTGATTAAAGTTTTCCGAAGAGTGCATATGTAGACAGCCCACTGAAAATGGTGAGACTTTGGAGCAAAAATCAATCCAAAGTTTTCAGCCGAGTTGATCAATGACTTGACATGTTTCTGCTCAACACATAACATGCAAATTCAGCTATAATTCTTTATAAACTTGTTTCCGCATAATCAAACATTACATTCACACCATTCAGTGAAAAGGCATCGGCAATGTGTATTTTCTGCACAGCCCGATCCACGGTAAACCAAACAAAGTGGGCACAAGATGGTAAAGTTTCTCTCAGTGTGATTCCATACTCTGCCAATGCCTTTGTAAATGACATCACATGACTGCAGAAATGCTTTCGACATTTGGTGGGAATATTTTCTGAAGTCACATGAAACTTGTGCTTCTCAGAGGTGCCTTTTAAGATCCTGTCTTTGGACTACAATGCAGACACAGACACGCACACCTATATGCACACCTGTACGCACGTACATGTAAAGCTACTGATTGACACAATAATGGAAAAGGTACAATCCTTTATTCTGGCTGCATTTCAGAAGAAATGCAATTGAATATCCTTGCCCTGTCAGCACAAAAGCTGCTGTTTTCACATACAAGCAGAGGTGGAAATCCAGGGGACATAAAGTAAAAGTCCTACCATGTGTTTCTTCCACCCATAGACTCAGACAGCTGATTTCACTAATTGGTTCTATTCTACCTCCTCACTGAAGAATTATGTTAATGCGAAAATCCAAGTGATTGGAGCAAAATACTGGGGAGGACTTTTACTCTATGTCCCCTGGATTTCCACCTATACTATACTATATAACACTATAACTATCATTATTACAATTTTTTGTGGGCCTGAATAATGCTTGCTGATCAAGGGTCTCAAATTCGAACACTGTAAATTTGAAAGTGTGCGAATCAAACAGTCTGCAAAGGGCCTTTATTAAATCTCCTGTCACCTCCGATTGTATGTCGTCGTCACTGAAACACTGTCAACTGAAGTAATCATTTCAGTACGCACAGTAAGACACTGCCCGGGAACCAATCAGCATTTGTCCTTAACTTGGTCTCAGCTCAATGCGAATGCTAGTTTTTATCTGCATTAACAGTTTTGCAAGTTCAGTAATCACCTAAATTAACTGCCAAAAAATTGTTTGTGATGAAAAATGAACAATACAATTAAAGCGCAAATGTTGATTTGACACAGGCCACTGTCTTCACCAGGCCACTTTTAGAGTGTCACTTGGGTCTGTTTAGGTAGAGGCGCAGTCAACATGTCCGACTCTTTTATGATGTTTTCTACTTTAATTTGGCAAGACTCTGACACGTGCTGACACTAGTATAGTGTATGTAGTAGAACCTCAGATCTTTCTCTCATCCTCTCCATATATTAATATTATTGTGTGTGTGTGTGTGTGTGTGTGGATTGAATTAATTGACAGAAATTTATAGAATGCATGCTGCTCTCCATTCAACATTGTCTCATTCACAGGGAAACAGTAAAATGCCACGTCCTACCCCGATTGAGAGTGTGTACAGTAAACAGTGTCGTATTTTCCTAAAAGTCCAGCCACAAAACAGAAACAAGAAAGACTTGGAGCACCATACACAGTGATGGTTATTTTTCACAAGAGATTGCTAACTCGTTGTTTATTGGCTTGGGCGACACCCCTATCCAGGCCGGTGAAAACGGCTTACTAGGCACGTTTCGATTCTTACGGCCAAATTTTACTGATGCCTCTCAGTGCATTACTTGGGACTCAAACCTGTTTTGGTTAAAAGAAGTCCCATCTCCTTGACCACTGTACTTAACAACATACATAGTCGCAATCACTTTTACCTGGTTAAATAAATGTTAAATAAATATAAATTAAAAAATCACCGAAAGATTGTGGGAAAAAATTGCTGATTACATCACAGCATCTAAAGTACTTGGACTCTGCAAGCCAAACCACAGACCAGACTAAGAAAGCACTAAGAAGGAGTCACTAAAGACTAATTGTGCCGATCCGTTAAAAAACCGCAGTTCTACAAACCTCAGAAAAGGGCAGATTTTTTTATTATTATTATTTTGCTCGCCCTTCTTTGATTATTATTTTTCTCGCCCTTTTTTGTTACGAGGGGAAGATGGGGGGAGAGAGGAGTAGGGAAAGGTTGTGTCATAAGGCAACACATGCTTCCTGTCTGTTTCTGAAAAATTGTGCGCTCACCTTTCTGTTCCACCTATAAACCTGAAAGCACTCACTGCCCTACTTACTAGAGCAACAGGCGGTGGCGAGGAAAGATGGGTCACTGTGAGTCATCATTTGGAGAAAAGCGTCAACCCGCTTCACCCTTCTATTGTGTTAGGGTCAAATTTGATCCGTTTTCAAGTTAAGATATGTAATAGATACCATCTGGTTTTTTTATTGCAACAAGGCTTCATGATATTCTCAAAAACAGCTATATAAACACAACAAAACCAATGGTCACCATTTTATTCAATTCTGAAGGTGTTATGGGTCAAATTTGACCCGGCAAAGAATATTGGCTGTTGATAGTATGGCATGCAGCATTGAAAAGCTGTGGCTAGTTCTGTGGATAAAATTTTACTCAAACAAGATTCATGTTTGTGTTTAGACACCCCACCCCTCTTCTTACTCACCGGGAACAATTATTTTCTCGCAGAATATGGACACTGACACACACTGAAAATGAACTTGAACGTGAACACACACACACACACACACTAAAAATGTACTTGAACGTGAACACACACACACACACACAAAATGTGTGTGTTCATTTGAATAATGTGCTGGGAGCTGTTATTGAATCTGCTGTATTGTTTGAATAAGGTCCAGTATAAGACCACTCTCTGATTCAATGCACAATATTAGGTTTGGTTTGTTTTCTAAACTATCCGCCATCGCTTTCCTGCTCTAGAAAGGATTACCCTGACCTGGAGGAACACCCAACAGCAGGGAAAGTGGATGTAAACATTTCAGCACTGGTCTCACACCAAGGCGACCCTAGTCTTTCAGCACGATGACTCGGGTGCTGTGGGTGTATGTGTATCAGTTGGGTTTCAGCACTGGTCTCACACCAAGGCGACCCTCGTCTTTCAGCAAGAGGACTCGGGTGCTGTGGGTGTATGTGTATCAGTTGGGTTTCAGCACTGGTCTCACACCAAGGCGACCCGAGTCTTTCAGCAAGATGACTCGGGTGCTGTGGGTGTATGTGTATCAGTTGGGTTTCAGCACTGGTCTCACACCAAGGCGACCCTAGTCTTTCAGCACGATGACTCGGGTGCTGTGGGTGTATGTGTATCAGTTGGGTTTCAGCACTGGTCTCACACCAAGGCGACCCTAGTCTTTCAGCACGATGACTCGGGTGCTGTGGGTGTATGTGTATCAGTTGGGTTTCAGCACTGGTCTCACACCAAGGCGACCCTAGTCTTTCAGCACGATGACTCGGGTGCTGTGGGTGTATGTGTATCAGTTGGGTTTCAGCACTGGTCTCACACCAAGGCGACCCGAGTCTTTCAGCACGATGACTCGGGTGCTGTGGGTGTATGTGTATCAGTTGGGTTTCAGCACTGGTCTCACACCAAGGCGACCCTAGTCTTTCAGCACGATGACTCGGGTGCTGTGGGTGTATGTGTATCAGTTGGGTTTCAGCACTGGTCTCACACCAAGGCGACCCGAGTCTTTCAGCACAATGACTCGGGTGCTGTGGGTGTATGTGTATCAGTTGGGTTTCGAGCTTGTATGATGTAAGACAAACAGCAGTTATGTAAATAGCCTGTTGTATAGTTTGGAAAATAGAATACAATAACTATGTAATGGCCTAGCAAGAGTGTACTCAAATCTTCTTTTAAGTTTGCACAGCCAATGGGTATCTGTAAGAAAATTATGGTTATCTTACAGATAATCACAATTACCATAATCATATTGAGGCGGATCAGACAGCTTTCCACCAAGAAAGGTCCGAAATGTTTTACGGTCTGACCGTTTAGTTAAGGTTGGTGATGCAAGTTAAGGTAGGGTGTGAGGTCCAGGGCATACCGCACAGATCCGGTTTCAAGGAATTACAAAATCTGCCAAAAAGCAATTTCACTGACCTTCCCATTCTTTCTTTGCTGCAAGTAAAGAGGGGTCTGACGCCTGTCAGACTATAAAATGTGTCTCAAAAAGGTTTGAGTCAGAGAGGTTCTGGGATATGGCGAAACGCATCAGAAATATCAGACGAAACTCCCTCCCTCTTAGGCATTTTATATTGTGTTATGGTTGAAACAACGTTAAAAAACCTTACTAACCTGACGTTAGTTTGGAGGGTATATGACAGTTGAAAGTGAATGGTTTTTAAATTTTAGAATGGCTGTGCTGCAGCTCAGTGAGACATGAAACATTGGAATGACGTCTCAAATTGATGGCCGCTATATAACGTCAACTTTACATTGTAAACATTAAATTTACAACGTTAAAAATAGTATGTTGTAATGATGTTGCAATTTGATGGTCAATCTGTGACGTTGCATTTGAGGTACGTGAAGGTTGAAGATGAAAGTTTATTCAATGTTGTAATTTGACCGTCACCCTACAATGGTGGATTTATGTCCCATGATGGTTGAAAATTAAAGTTTATTCTACGTTAAGAGATTACAATGTTGTGGCGCCATACAAAATCAAACGTCATAATAATATTGCAATTTGACGGACAAACTCTGACATTGATTTTGCGTTCCATTATGGTTGGAAATGAAAGTTTTCTAAACGTTATAATAACCTGCTTGCGGCTACATAAGAAATAACACCCTAATCACAATGTTACATAGACAATGTCAATACATAATTTCTTGAGCCATGTTACCAGTCACATGTCGTTTCACCGTTAATAATACAACTTAAAGCCAACAGACAGTGCTTGTTAGAAATTAATAAAAAAATTAACTTGTTATGACATTGCTTGTGGGGGAGCCAACACACATCGTGGAGTATTTGCTTTTATTTATTTAATTCCTTTTATTGAAGAGCTTGCCGAGATTCGAGCTTTGATGGGATATAGGCTATTCGTTTATAGCAACACTAGCAGTACCGCTGCGCCACCATGACTGCGTGGAAAGACACGCTGGCTGATTATCTTCTGGTAATAGCTGCACGTACAACGTGTCATTTTTGGCAAGCGACGTAATATTGCATTAAGTTATGTTGGTGATCTGAGCGTAAAGACAGCTGCATCTAAACCAAACAGGTCATTTCTAATAAAAGTGCACGCCGGTACTACAATTTCTAGCTGTTTCAGCCAATTCCATCAATGGGAAAGCATTCACTTTCCTAGTTTTAATGGACAAACCACTGTGCATTAGTTGTTTGAAAGCTTAAATAATTTGACTTTGTATATTGTGTTAATGTCTAGTGTTCTGAATGTGATTTAAAAAGTTGACAGACTTCTGTACAAGTCTAAAACGAACACTTGGACACATGCATTTCAATATTGTTAATCCATGTATTTTATAATAACCTTAAATTAATTTCAGACAATTTTTTGATTTACCGGGACACCCACAGTCACATATGAGTTTATTAATCCTTGGTGTCTCTGGAATACAAATATTTAACATTATTTAACAAGTATTTTGTCAAATTGTTCCCATGGATAATTTTGGAGAACCGGTGAAATGAAAAATCACAAAGGAAAATGAATTTTATGCACAGGTGATATAATACGGATATAGAATAGAAGGGATCCAAAAATACTAATCCATTGACGCAGATCACTATTTGAACCATATAACACCACCATGTCTGTCTGTTATTTCATCAGTATTATGACACCGTTTGCAGATTTGGCACAACTTTGGTTTCAGCTGGTTGAACAAAACTGTCAGCCATCTGATGTGACCTATTTATGACTTCAGAAGTGACCTATTTACAGTTTGACACTCTTTGCTTTTCTGCTTGAATAGATCCAGGCAGGAAATGTTGCATCATGGGTCTTATCCAAAGGACAGAAACTAATTTTACTTGTGTTATCCAATCCTCAGACTGGCCCGGTTCTATGAGGGTGCGAAAGCATGCATTGTATACTGAGTTTAAAATTTTGCACCCTCAGTAGAGTTTAGGAATAATAATAATAATAATATTAATAATGCCTAAACATGCCTTTTATCTTCCGCTAGTTTCCTTGGTGTGAGCATTGTTTTTGTTTCCAACCTGTGCATCCAACATGTCTACGAGGGCATCCCCTGTCTATTTCTAATGCACCCTCATTGATAGTGTTCTGGAACCAGGCCTGTACTCATGTATGTTTACCTTTTCTGTTTCCGCCTCCATCGCTATGCTATGCTATCGGATATAACACGGGTTAGGCGTGGATTCAATCGACTCTTCATCTTTACTTTTGATTTACAAGTGAAAGCAAGCTAAGGACCAACTTATTGGCTGATTACATGCTTGTGACCCAGCAGTATGGAAATGTAACGTGAGATACGATCGATAGTTGTACTTTGACAGTACATGCACGCACGCACGCACGCACGCACGCATGCACACAAACACTTATGGCTGCGAATGACGGTTCTCGCACAGTCGCCTGCTGATGTTGTTAGTTCACACCAGAAGACACAGTGCACTTCCTGGGTCTAAACCCTTTCTGTCCTGCTGCTCTGTAAGTCCTCTGATGGAGGAGTCAGCATCTGGGACAATGAGCACGATTGTCAGTGACCCTCAGTGGCGTAGCACGTGACGTCTTTCGGCGCGCGGCGTGTAACGGGTGACCTCCGAGCCTGGCTTCCAGCTCTTATCGCCCCCTGGCCTTCTATACTTATACGCCACACTGGTTGGAATGATGGCAGTTTGGAGCACAGGTCTGAAAAAACACACACAAACAGAGGCGCACTCATAAGCACAGACACACAGGACAAATGCGCATGTGTGAATATGCACACATACGCACAGAAACATTAATTTACAAACGCACAGACAAACATACGCACAAAATCATTCACGCACAAATACACACAAACATGCAAAAGCACAAGCATGTGCACACACATTCACACACACATACAGTATATAAACAGTTACACTGTAATTTGTCATTTAAATGGAAGTTAAATATACGTGTCTGTGGCCCGCAGAAGAAGGGATCCCTGTCTATATTTCGGTTTTTCCAACTGAGGAGTTTTTACCTCACTTGTTGGTTCTTTGGAGATTTAAGCTCAACTTTCCCGGTTTTCCGAGTTCCTGCTTTTCCTTAAACATCACAAAGATGTGTCTCTAAAAGCACTATAGACATAAAGCTGAATTAATTTTAACTGAATTGTGTAAGTATGCAGTATGCAGTATGCCTAGACCACTGGTAATGCGTTATGCAATGGCAGAGATATGATGTGTACAGGTAATGAAATAGAGTGTACTATATCTGTGAAACAGAATGAGATGAGTCTCAAAATGCAAGCCAAGGCTCAGCCTACTTTTTCTGCTTGTAGCTTTGCATACTGCATACTGTTTTATGCCCACTATAGAGGTTCCTCTGTAGGTTACGTAACCCTCTACATTGTGAGGGTAGTGTGTCAAGTCAACGGCGTGTTAAGTCAACAGCATTTCCATTAGGTATGAGGAGGCATTGTTTGTGGAGGACATTTGACAGAGGGAGAATTTGGAGTGGACGGAAAAGAGAGAACAGGATGTGAGATCGGCGGGCCGTGCAAAACAAGGGCTTGGGATGAAAGTCAGGTCATTTAGCAGAACGGTTCATCGGCGGCTTTTATAGGGGTGTCTCTGTGCACGCTTGACACACTGGAGCTTGGCGCCAAGGACATCCTGAGAGCCATCTCTGCGAAGTATCCCCGCAATTACCCAGGGCCCTCGCAGAAAAAATATCTGAATGTACTGCCTGTTCCTCTATTAAAACAAAATCTGAGAAGTGTCAGACATTGTGAGCAAATCCAGACCTCCAGAAGTGGCTTCTGTTGATTTCAGCATCTGGCCACGTTGATCCGCACTTTTTGTCCTTCTGCATTTTATTAACAGCGGAACACAATAAGTGTGAATGTCTTACACGCATGTTGCTCAAGACAGGAAACGGGGCCGTGCAGTTTGCACTAATGAGTAACTTATAAATAATTACTGATTGAAGAAAGAGAGAACACATCACCTGACTTTTTTAATTTAATGACGAATGTTCTGTGCTTTCTGAATAAAGGAACAGCGGCTGTTCTTCTGGGCTCACAAATGACAGCTCGGGTGGTGACAAAACTGGACCCTGTGTCAGGTTTGCAACATTTGGGTTCTGAAAATGAGATTGATGTTGACAGAGCAACGTCCCGTTGGGTGAGACGTGTGGTACAGTCTGCAGGCCGGCTGAATCGTGAGCCGTATTCACGTATGAATCCCCCGCACGGATGGGGGTTCGATCCCCCCTCCAATTACACCCACTGACCTGTGATCCCTTTTCTGTGTGTTACTCTCTCTGCTTTCCCCCCTGTCTGAATAAAGCAAAAAAATAAAACGTACGAAAGGGCGGGAAAACATCAGCCAGACTATATGCTCTGTACCACTGGTCAGTTCAATGAATGATATACAAAACAGGACTGCGTGATGATGAACTCCTGAACTCCTGTAGCTTAAAGTTCAAGTGCGGAAGTGTCAGTGAATTTCTCACTTATTGCTGAGAGTGTTTACTATTAACATTTAATCTGCAGGCACTTTGACCAAGAAAAAAAAAAAAAAAGGTTGTGCAATGGGGGTCAACTAACCTTTTCCACGTTTAAGAACAAAAAAAAAAAATAGAAGCCTCAGAACATAACGTAAATGTTTTCAGCGTTGGGTTAAAGATTTGCCCTTATAGTCCAGCGACAGGAAAGGACACACTGTGGATCTGCAGCGAGCGTTCCATTTAACAGAACACTGGACGTCCCCCCGGACACCCCCCCCCTTTTAGTCACCGCTTTTGTTGTATCGTAATACCAAACATATCGATTTACCCCGCCCCTGTTCTATATTCTAAACCATATGTTTCACACATTTTTAATCCTGTTTTTTCAGCCTGCGAGCCCTATATATACACGTCACAGAGTATGCTCGTGAGACAACGATGCAGGAGCCAGATACACATGCAAACGAGTGCACACACACACACACACACACACACACACGTAAATTTGTATATGAGTCACAAATCAGATTTATTTTTTAAATGCTGCTTAAGGCTGCATCTTCAGCACTATTTGGCTATTATCAAGATATGGGATTTTGTTGTTCTTGATGTTTCAACTCACAGACTTCAAATCTATCTGACAGGACATGAATATTTTTTCAAAAACAGCTCAGAACACAAGGTCTGCTCATTCGCAATTACGTGAATCACACAATTCAGCTCAGCCCAGTGGGACACTATGCACTGTATTCAATCAGCATTTGTGAACTTTAAACACACGTAAATGCAAGCACTACCCTTTTTCCTTCACAAAATAAATTTGCTTTAGTTTTATTAAGTTCGTTTTATTGATCGTGGAACTTAATTTGTGCCAAACATAATTTGTTAAGGACAAATGTTGATTTAATCCCAGCCTCAGTTTATCATTCGATTGAATGGGGGGTTTGTATGACACTCTCGTCGTTACTGTGTTGTGTTTCTGAGCACCGATGCGATCGAGGGCTGGACTCGACCGGATGTTGTTCGGGCCAAAGGTCGAGTCTGATTCCGCTGGAATCCGCTGTTTTGTTGGTTCCTCTTTCTTTTGCAACTTTCTGTGTTTTTTTTTCTTTCTGCAAGGCTGTGACATTCCTCACGCTGGAAACCGCTGTCAAGCATTTACCTGGCTTTGACGGAAGAGGGGCGGACAAGATGGCACGTCTCCGAACGACTGTCCGGTGCGCCGGCCTCCGGTGTGGAACAACAAACTCCTGCTAAATTGCTAATTTCACCCTCTTACGTAACCGTTTGGATACTTAGGCCCGAATCCAAGAGCCCTGTCTTAAGGTCTCGCTCTCTGGTCACCCACGCGCGCAGGAGAACAGGAAAAGAGCCCGCGGCTGAGGCGGCTTACGGACGTCACGCGAGGCAGGGCCTGCTTCGGCTGGATTCAAATGCATTAGTCCTGCCTGTACTGGAGCTGTGTGCTTGTCAAAATGTTCTCATGTATCCCCAAAAATTCTGTAAGGTGATCTGGGTGGGGGGGCTGTTATGCGTGTTTTAATAAATTGCTTGCTGGAAGTACACTCTGTACGTTTTCAAAACGGTTGGATTCAGTGCGATACCTGAACCAAGCTGTTTCTTTGTGTCGACTGATCTGTGGGAATGTGTCTGGCTAGTTAGGTAAGTCAAAGTCAAAGTCAAAGTGTTTTTATTTATCAAGTGCACAGTATAACACAAGGTCATTCTGAACAATTAAATTCTTAGGACATGGCAAGCAACAACTATGTAGTAGGCATAACAAACAAAAACAAAAAAATATATATTAAATTGTTAAAAAGAGTCAAATAAGGGCAAGAATAACATACATATACATAGCAGTAAAACACTAGGAGCAGTTCCAGATATGGACAGTAGGAGTAAGAGTATTAAATATTATAAATATAAAGTGTGGAGGTGCCGATGTACAATAAATTCAATTAAATTAAGGTGATGTACATTGAATGTACATAAGAAGTGCCTAGAGCATACAATGAGGGGAGATGAATGAGGTTAATGTTGCTGGTTGAGAAGCCTGATGGCCTGGGGGAAAAAACTGTTTGTGAGTCTGGTAGTCCGTGCCCGAATGCTCCGGTAACGTCTACCAGACGGCAGCAGCGAGAACAGTCCATAGCCTGGGTGGCTGTAATCTTTTATGATTTTCCGTGTGATTTTACCTTTCTTAGGTATGGTTAGCATTTTGCAGTGTCAAAGTCCGCCCTGTTTAGCTAAGTGGCGGCATTTGTCTCTCTGTCCAGATGGCTATGTAATGTGGACTTGATGCAAAACTATAGCGGAAAACAAGAGAATGAATAGAACAGAAGTGAGCAGATGCCTCTGAGATTTATTTTGGGGAAGTGCCAAAGGCTCTTCTCCAGAAGCGCGAGCACATGGCGGAGGGACGTGCAGATTCCGTCACTGGAAACCTTGCCAATCCAAAATGGCCGCTTGCATTATGAATAGACCATCCTTGACCTCTGCCTTTATTGTTATTTTCTGCAGTTCAATGACATGAATCAGTAGTGGTGAGTACCCCCCTTTCCCACACCCCCGCCCCCCAAAACCCGACTGCTGCTTGTCTGATGAATTGCATACTTTTACACAGTGGCTCTTTCGGAAGATCAAGAATTTGGAGTTCAATTCTGAATGACAATTACCAAGTCTGCTGGGGTCGGAAGGCGGAGTTATGTTGCTGGGCAACCACAGGGAGCAGGGTTACTTTGTATTAGTGCTGCATGCTAAGCCACTGCTGGCTAGGAATCCCCATAAGCGCAGTGTGGTCAGTCAATAAACAAATGAACAAGTAAATAAAGTTTTTATTAGCGTTATTAGGGGCATCTGTCTACATATACCTCTATCCGTATCTTAATATTTTACTCTATTGGAGCTATTGGAAAAACACCATCAAGGCAGCAGAGGCAGCCTCAAGATGGCTATGGATCAGGAGAGGCCGTCCATGGGGAACATCTTAACGCAGAACGCCGCTTGAGCACAAACCCGGGGTCTCATAAACCCCGGGCTGGGTCGCCTGGGCGTGGGCTCACGATGCTGAAAGACAACAAACACCCAATGACCTCAGGTAACATCACTGATGATGTGCTCAAGAGCATCGTGATATGGACAACATTAATAGAATTTTCAAGTAGGCCCTATTAACTTACTGAAAACCAAAATAACAACACTCGCGCTGGCACACAATACACAAGGGAAATGAAATTAAATGAGACCTTGTACTCATGAGTGTCGTGTTGCAACTTCTGCAAAAAAATGTAGGTTATTAGTAGTAGTAGGTATTTCTGTGAATATTGTTGATTAAACTGATGAATAAAGTGACGAATGGTGATAGTTCGTGCCAATTGTATATATTTTTAGAAAAATTTAATACGGTACGGACAAAAAAAAGAATGATTTAAAGATAATGGAGGCTGGGATGCTCTGTCCCTTTGTAATCTTTTCACTGAACAATACTGTTCATTTTACTAGTTCGCCTGTTATTAGAGGAACCAAATACGGTACTGACAAAAAAATATATCATTTAATGATAACGGTGGATGTGATGCTCTGTCCCTTTGTAATCTCTGCACTGAGCAAGACTGTTAATCGAAATAGTTTGCCTGTTCTTACTGTTCTGCGCTATTAGAAAGTGAGATTGAATGCAAAGCGATGATAATAATTTTAATTTGATGTCATCACTGTCTTCGCTCTCATCAGAAGTGAAGGACACACACCAGGAGCTCTCTCCCCTCATTAGCTGAGAACAGGCAAGCCCCGGTCAAAGACCGACCCGGCGCATTCTCTCCCTGGCCATGAGTCTCCGAGCGTGTGACAGAGGCAGCACACAGAACAGACGTGTTACTCATGAGACGTCACGACGCTGTTTGGGGTGCATTCATTGTCACATGCTCATGAAAGACTGATAAATCATTTTCTCACTTAAATCAAGCTTTCCACTCGCAGGAGTTACATTCCTTGTACCGTTTTTTACGCATGTAGTTATCCTCCTTTTCACTAGAACCGTTGAGGTTTTGTTGGTATAAGATCAATGCCTCAGCTGACATTGAAACCTGCAGGCCTTTTTTTTGAGGCGTTACCTTCAAATTTAAATTTTAATTTTCCAAACTAATAAGATATACAGATAGACAAATACATACACAAGTATAAAGACATACACAACCCAACAAAAATGTAAAGTTAAATAATTACATTTAAAATATATGTTTTTAATAAAATTTTGTACTGCAAGCCTTTTTAAGAAAGATCTTTTTCTTTATCTTGTAAGATTTCAGTCTGGATATATGAATAACCCTTGTGTGGCGCCTTTTGTAAACACAATGAGCATAACATGGCTTAAGATATATTACGTATATTCTGTCGTGTCTCCCGATTATGTAAAGTCTAGGAAGTTGAGGACTGTTGCCATGGCGCTGTGGGTGTCTGTCTGCATGGGCACATGAACCAGGGTCAGATTCTGGACCAAACCATCTGCTCCTCATTCTTCCACATTGTCCTCTCACTCCCCCCGCCCCTCCCCTTTCCCTTCTGGGGTGAGTGCCTCTACGCCCCCAGCCTTGGGAAACCTGCCCTTCCGGGGAAACGGATGCTTCCGGCCCATCTGCCCGGGAGCCCAGCCGGTAACCTCTAGGGGTCTTGTTGTCTTGCTCCGTGCGTTGTGATGTATGACGACTTGCCATTAATGAAACTGATTCATAATGTTAAAAAATAGGGACAAGTAAAGATCACCCAAAAAAGATCCTACCCAGATGGACTGAAATCTTTCAACATTCCACCACGATGAAGAAGAAAACGCAGAAGAAGAAGAAGAAAATGGTGATCATTAAAAAGAGTTGCAAGTTCAAATCTAGACTGAGGTTTTGCTTTTTTATGGTACTTTGCCTCAATTGTTGTAGTGAGAACAGGGATTAGTATGTAATGGGGGGTGAAAAAGTCATGTGTGCTATCAGTGGTTTGTTCTTTTGGATGTTGTTGTGTTACATATCAGAGGGTGTGTGTGCCGTGCGGGGTATAAACGTGTGGGGTTTTAAAAGTGGGTGGGGGCAGGGGGGGGGGGGTGGTGTGAGGGGCGCTGTCGGGTACCATAGGGCCTTGAGTACAGTCAATGGAGCCTGCAGGGGCGGAACTCATTTTTAATAAAACCTGGGAAATACTCAGTACTGGACTGTTTCTGATAATACCTCTGACCAGAAAACACAGAGGAAGAGTTTCATTGTTCATGAGTTTCAAACTTGTGACAACGGCGGTGGCTTATGAATAAAACAACGTTCAAGTACAATGGAAAATTAAACACCGTCTGCCGAAGGCTTCATCTACTTGCGTGTTCACTGATGTCGAACATCGGAATAAGCTTCAAGAATGATAAGTCTCAGCTCATGAAAGTGAAATGCCTGTGATTACATGCAAATCACTCCCCTCCACTGTGTGGAAGGTTAGCGCACTGTATGTTCAATGTTATGTTAGCGCACTGTACGCACTGTACTCACGAATCCTTTTCCCCTGCTTTCTCAGAATGGTAGACCAAACAACGCTTTCCTGGTGCATTGCTCCGCCATTTCCTGACTGGCGCCTGCTGGTTTGGACTGGCTTTCCCAGAAGCCACTGGGCTCAGATTCCAGTTAGCAGTTCTGTGCCTGTGTAGCGAGGGAAACGGGTTGCTTCAAAGCGGGCAGCCGCAGGGGCAATTTCGGAAGCAGTCCGTGCACCATTGACGCAAATGCCATGTTTACAAGGCCCTTGAAAACGATTGCCACGTCCTCACCTGGCCGCGTGTTCAGCCCGTAACCCCGCCGGTTGGAACTGGCTCATGTGAAGAGGCCTCCACTTCCCTCTGACTGTGTGGGCCGCGGCCTCTAAAAATACCTGGAATTGCTAAAACAGTTGGTTAAAAGCAGCGAGGGTGATTAAGGCACCTGAGTGGTTGCTCCAGCGCGCGCTAGAGTGCTGTCACGCCACGGGAAACGGGCGGTGACCAGAGTGAAGTGTCCCACTTGCAGTAGCATACCGGCGAGCAACAACAGCGTGCTGCCGGACAGCCTTTCCAGGACATTGGACATGATGCCTTCCTTCTCTTCATTTGAACCTTCCCTTATAGCATTGCATAAAGTGCAGCCATTTCACAATTGTTAATAGATCTAGTGTTTGTTAAATCACAGATGCGTGACTTACACGTTCATGTAAGCAGTGCATCAATTGGAGCCATCCTCCTCCTAGTCTATAAATCCCTAAATGGCTTCGCACCCACATACCTCTCTGGCCTCCTGCTCCCCTACCAGCCATCTAGACAGCTACGTTCATCCAATGCTGGTTCTTTTGGCGACCGCGCCATCTCAGTTGCCGCCCCCAAACTCTGGAATGCCCTCCCCCCTGACATCCGTACCTCAGACTCTCTCAAATCTCCTTCAAATCCCGCCTTAAAACCCACCTCTTCTCCCTAGCCTTCTCTTGATGTATGTCTCCGCCCTTAGTCCACCACACCCTCTCCTACCCCCTTTGACTTTATCCCACTGCATTTTCTGTACTGTATGTTTCCTTGGATCTTTGTATATGTGTCTGTCTGTTGATAATTATGCTTGTACCCAGGTTTCTTTTGTTGATTGTTTTCTTGATTTTCTGTATTGTTAAGCGTCTTTGAGTTTCTGAAAAGTTTGGAGTTTTATATAAAATAAATTTATTATTATTATTATTTCGTTTTTTTTTGTGTGGGAAACTTCCCATTGACACTCACTCTGCTCTGAAATAAATGGCTTCAGCTTCCTCCGAATTGGAGAACGGAAGGCATCAATGCGATATCAGTGACCTTTCTTCAAGCTAAATTCTGGTGCACGTCCTGCATTTGACGCATTCTTTTTCTTTCGCTCGTGGGTGTCCCGCTGTCACAAGCCCGCAGTTCGCATGGCAAATGAGCCAGGGAAATTTTTTGGAAGCCACCCAAAGTGTGTTTAAATGGGTACCAAGGGATAATCCCAGAAAGAAGTCTGTTAAAACCAGTTAGTGTTCCTCACTCGGCTACTACTCTTGCCAAATGCTGCATGAAATAAACAAAAAGTGTTTGTGTTTTTCTGAATATTAATTTTAAAAATTATAGTTTTAAAAACTACAATTCATACTTCAAATGCTGTTTAGAATTTTCCCATCAGCCCTCCTCTGCCAGCCTTCTGGGATTTAGCTGTTTCCTTATTGCCGAAGAAGAGCGCTCTGATGCACGTATCGTTCTCAAGAACCTCGTCCACTTTTCTCCTTTAAAGAATCTGGGATCAGTTCTGTCCCGGTTGCTTTAATGTCTACAGCCCTGCTCAGATCCAGCGGCTGCTTTTAATCTTTTTCCGCAGAAATACACAAACTTTTTCAGATTCCAGGGAATCTGGACATGAGCAGAGTCTCTCGGGAGTACTTTGAAAACTGACGGAGTTTATTGCCTCAGTAAAGCTCCCTAGCGGGCCTGACTGCGAGCCTCTTCTCCGTACCACTGTGCTCAACTGGACCCAGCTATACGATCTGGACCTTTTCTGTTTAATTCGACTTTTACTTTCTCACAGCGCCTGCATTCTGTAAAGCCGCTGTTGTAATAGTTTGTGTTTTGTTTCTTATTGTTAGCATCATTGCTGTGTCATGTTTTTTTTGTTTTAATTCCCCCCCCGCAGGCCGTCCCATACAACAGCATGACAGACACCTTTGAAACTCGAAAAGGCGAAACGCGGAATCCAAAGACGCTAACGACGGCCCAACAATAATGAAGCGACCTGTTCTCTTTTTTTTTTTAAATCCTCAATTGAGTTTAAATTAAATTTGACAGGAGCCTTTATTCTGATTAAAATAAAAACATCGTTTGTAAAAACAAACGATGCTTTCTTTCGGCAGAAGTTGTGTAGTAGGGACTGTTGCGGGCCTGAGGTGTGGACCGCTCAGGGGATAAGCCCATTGGTCACCGTCCACCCCTCGTGTTCGATGACGGCTGCACTTCTGCCAGGGGAGTATTTAAAGCACTCTGTACCTGTAATGAAACCGCTCCTGCAGACGGGAACAATGCGACGTTTGCTCAAAGGTTTCCCCGTGTACGCCCTTTGTCACTTGTCATTCCTTATGAGAAATTAATAATTCAGCGTCCCAGGCCCGAGTCTGAGCACCAAAACCCACGCTGCGCGGGCTGTGACTCATCCGCTCTTCTTCCTCCTCTTCCTCCTCCCTCTTGCAGTGTCAGAGTGCCCTGACTGAGGCACAGAGCCGAGTGGGAGGTAAGCCGGCGCACGCTGTTCTCCACTGCGTCCGTCGTACATAACAAAAGCAAAACAAACAAATAAAAATAGCTCACTGTATGGAAAAACGGAAAAACACAAAATCCAGAGATTCCAGCAGGGGTACCCAACTCTGGTGCAGAGTGCCCCAGGGTCTGCTGGTTTCTATTGTCAGCCTGCACTCTGCACAATTAATAATTTAAAGCATCAGATCACGGAGATAACTTATCTCACCTGGGCCCTGTTTCACGTACATCGCTTAAACAATGCAGGATAATTTGATGCTCGTCGTATCAAATTGTCTCATTAATTAAATTCGGGCTTACTCCGTTTCACGCAGGTGAATTGCGATTTGCTTGGTTAATCTAGCATTGAATCATCTCGGATAACTGCACGCAGCCCCTCTGCTATCATGGTGATGACCAACACGAGCACCTGGGTTACATCACTTCCTTTACAGGGGCCTACAGAAGACATAAAGGCCCCTGCACTGCACATGCAACAGTAATATCACATGCCCTGTCTGGTGCAGCCCTAAGGACACCAAGGCATTGAAGTGATCACTTTAGTTGCTCAAAGGTCATTTCAATCCTGGTCCTTGTCCTGACAAGAGCTGCATTGTAGCATGTTTAAGGCCAAGTCTGTCTAAATTGTGAACTCGCTTTGTGAAACCGAAAAGCCTAGGTTTATCCCAAAATATCAACAAACTAACCGGACTAACTCAGTTAGCCACGTAGATAATGTGAAACAGGGCCCCGGTCTAAACTGGTTGCTTGTTGGTGGGTTTATAGTGAAAAGAAAAGCCAACTGACTGTGTTCCATGATCTCCAAGCCTCAGATATGGGCCTTCTGGTGCAAGTGATATATGTTGAATACATGTATATTTTTTGTTTCGTTAAACCAAAAATGGGTGGAGTTTCTAAACAGTATCACGTGCTAGCAGTGATGCAGTCAATGTGGTTTTTCTGCAGGACAGAAAGCCTTTTAATTGGCTCAAACAAACCAGTGATTGACAGCTCATTGTAGCTCCACCCACTATTGGGTCCATGAACCCCCACTCTTGCATCACTCCTCCATAGAGGAACATTCTGGTCCGTAGGCTCTTCTCAGGTTTCTACCTGGGCAGGGGCAGCAGTGGTGGACCAGATATGGGAATGGGGGAGAGGGGGAGAGGGAGGGAGGGGGGAGAGGCTATTAGAACAGAAGTTCTGTCACTTGGCTGAAATGTACATATTTCATGATGGTTGTCCAGGACTGAAAATCTCTCTCAGATTTTGTATGTTTTACAGCAGCACCTTCTGTTTTCACAGCAGAGCTTTGTGTTTGCTGGTGATATTATATTACGGCCGGTGTTATTGATCTGGGGGCGGGATCAGACTGTGTCCGTACAGCCTGTCCACATGAATTTATGGAGTACGGAGGCCGTGACGGGGGAGGGGGTGGACTGTTGGAAGGACGGATACGATCCGCACCACGTTCCTGGGAATCTTTCTTTCCATGACAGTCAAAGTTTACGGGAGGCAGTAATGAGGACCTCTGACTCTCCCTCTCCGTGACTCATAGCTCAAATTTTTTTAAATATGCAGCCGGGCAGGAATGCAAGCTCGTTCAACAAATGTTCATTTTTGTTTTCTTTTATACAGTCTTATCTTGTATATTTGCATTTAATTGTCCTGGGGGTGGCTCCTGCCTGATTGGTTGTCTGACACTATTATTACAAGACAGAACCAGCCAGATATTCAGGTATCGTCACACAATGTCTTACACACACACACACACACACACACACACACACACACACACACACACACACACACACACACACACACACACACACACACACACACACACACAAATGTATGCTTATGTGTAGGGCAGTCTCTGTAATTAGGCAATTAGGCAGACACGACCCCCAAATCTGCAAGATTGATTGCGATATCTTTCTGTATCCATGTGCAGAATATTTTTGAATCAGAAACTCAAAAAAAGTCACCTGGAGGTCACTGTGGCCAGAGCACCTCTTGTACAGGGGAACTGTCAGCTCCAGGCTTCGTTTTTAGGCCCCACTGTATACGTCAACGTGGCATGGAAAAAACATGCACCGGGCAAGACGTTGAACACAATGTTCTAAGACATTCAGCACTAAGGGCTTAGTGAGTAGACTCTCAGAACATTGGTCATTACTTAGAACTTATTTTGCAAATGTGGCAACACCGATCCTGTCAGTCTGTGAAAGGCCACAACTATGGAATAATGTTAATATAATGATGACAGCAAACATTTGATGACGTGGCTTTTTAGTCAAGTCACACGCCTCTTATGGGAACTACTTTTGACACAGCGTCGGTGGATAGGACCCAGTGTACTGAACATCTATTGCATGATATATTTGCATAGCGTTCGGCCTTATCAAGGGTGGCACACCTGTTCACATTCTGAGCATACTGTGTATGTGTGTATAGATGTGTGTATGTTTGTGAGCGTTTGTGTATGCTTGTGTGAGCATGTGTATGCGCTTGCGCGTGTGTGTTTGCGTGTGTATCTGAGATGTCTGTGCATGCTTGGTTGTGTGTAATTGTTTTTTTATTTCTGTGTTATAGCACAATAAAAGGGAAATACCCTATAAGGGGAATCAATACCCCCCTGGGCAATGGTAGTGGTACATCCCAGTAATGCATCAGCTGTAGGATTTTCAGCCATATTGGGCACTGCCATGTTCACGAAGTGTCGTTATGGGGGATACACCAAACATCATACTTCATACAACACCTGAAAGCAGGTATTGATGCTTTAAAAAATAACCTTGAGGGATCCAGCCTCAAGGGTTCTTCAGTGACGACTCAAGAGAAACGAGCACGGCTGTCAAACTTGTAAAGAAAGAAAAAAAAATGTATCATACTTTATAGACATACTCATTTCTGAAACCTATACCTTCTGAATGTTCATATATGTTCAAGAAATTTAAAATATAGTTAATATTTACATCGTTGTGACAGATTTCAGTATCAGTATCGATATAGTAGGCATATGATGATAATGGAAATGTTCTCAGTTCAATGTGTGTGAAGACAGTTGTCATTACAGCGTGCAGCCCAGGAAAGGCTGCAGTGATTGGTGGATTTACAGTGGGCCTAGACTAGTTTTACATTGCGAGGGAACCCCAGCATCGTGGCCACAAAGCATTCCCAGGACTGTCAGCGGGGAGAGAGGCGAGCTAGAGAGGTGCTCAAAGAGTAGATGGGAATTTGGTCTACTCACTGGCCCCACACCACAACATTATAATAATAATACATTTTATTATTATTATTATTATTATTATTATTATTATTATTATTATTATTATTATTATTATTATAACCATAATAATAATAGTGATAATACATTTTAAAATACAAGAGCTCCTGGGTGCAGTATATGCCGGTTTCTAGCTTCTCTGCAAACAGCACCGATGGCAATGCTACCAAGTGCAGAACGAAGTGTTCAGACTTGTCATAAGAGAGAGAGAGATGGAGAGAGAGATGGAAAAGAGGACATTCATGGAACATGGATAGGCGTCACACATTTCTAGGTGTTAATTTTTGCCTCTGATCTATTCACTCCGTTCCTCTCTCCCCAATTCCATTCTGTTTTATTGACAGGGAATGCCAAAGCGACATGAAATACTGTATACTGCTGTCTAAATGCAGGTATATTATAGCATTAAAGATGAATATACATTCACACCGATGTACTGATAATACACATAAAGAAATGGTCTTATTGGTAAAAAGTGCAATAACAGCAAAACCATTATATTATTTAGACTCTCACGAGCCTATTATGTGCTACGATTGCACAGGTATTATAAGATGTTCTGTCTACATCATTGAGCTTTCTGACTGGGGCATTTTTTTAATGTAAAAGGTGCTCAAATGTCCAATAGAACAGCTGTTATATTGGGAAATGACCCCAGGCTATGCTACCCTGTCAATACAGCTCAGTGTGGGTTGAAGTGCTACTTTAGCCACCACATGAAAGAAAGCAGATCAGTATCAGGGTATCAGTATCTTTGTATTCTATCCTTGCTGCATAAATGATAAGAAAACCATCCAAAAGAATAGCAAAGTTGAAAGGTTGTGCTGGTGAAGCGTATGCGTTCATGAAGCCTTTGGCTGAAATTTGAACGTTTGAAAATTTGGCATGCACTAGACTCAAATAAAAAGAATGGTAGCCCATACACGGGTCACCAAGAACAACTGCTCATAATTTAAGACTTGCACCACAGTAAAAAGCTGGCATTGTGTGATGCTTTGAGAGACATATTTTCAGACCATAATTTGAGGAATATATTCACACAAAAACTACTCCTCAGTGAGGGCATAAATATAGTATTACATTTTTGCAAGATGCATGTACTAGGCTATACTCAAAAGAGTTGCAAGGATACAAAGTATATGTGACTAACCTGATGACCTGGATATGGTCATGATTCTGTGCAGAAAGTCTGAATCTGATCTATGTTTGTACAACATTGCCCTCTGCTGGAGAATAAACACCAGTGCCAGTGGTCTCCAAGGCTACGTCCCAATATTCTTCACTCCCTACCTCCTTTCCTCCACTCCTCTCCTACCTGGAAATATGCAAAACTGTCTGTAGGTTTGCATGCACAGTATACAATATACCTGACATTGCGGTTTGTGTTGAGACATTAATTAATATTTAACAATTAATATGTAATCAGAAACATTAGATTAAGGCACAGAGATCAGTTTCAGGGGCACGGAGGCGAGGAGGGTACATTTTTTGATTATTGGGACGCACCCCAATAGTGGTAGGGCAAGGAGGGCCGTATCTGTTTCAGGATCTGCTTTTTTAAGCAATGCAATGTTACCCATTTATACAGTTGGATATTGAGTGAAATAATGCGATTTAAGTGCTTTTCTCGATGATAATATGACTGTACCCCACCTGAGATTTGAATCTGCACTCCTCTGGTTTCTATACCTTTTATCCCACCCTTAGGCCGTTCCACTATGGCATAGATTGAGGCCCGATATCCCCAGACCTGGTCCTATAGAGCCACAGGATCTGCTGGTTTTCACTGTTACTCAACACTTAATGGATTACTCAGAATCTAGGCTGAACATCTGCGTTTTATAATAATTAAACATGCGACGACGACTTTCCGATGAACCATTATTTATTATAATAATCCATTAAAGCGGTTGATCGCATGGGTAACTTCCATTGCCTGCTTTCTTCTAAATTGGTTCCTGTTTTGAAGGTGAATACAAAAAGCAGGACCCTGGACCCTGGGCTTTCCAACGTCTGCACGAGCAGAATTTGGCGAGGCAGACTGGCAGACCGCAGCGTACTGCAGGATACGACTGCACAAAGCGTACGGGCGGCACAGCGCTGTTTCCAGGTGCTGTCGGCCGATCAAAGCACACAAACACCACCATGGTCACGGTCTACGTCATCCGGACTTCCTGCTCCCCTGAGACAGGAAGGTGATATTGTGCAGATCCAAATAGCGGAGAAGGACTGTAACACAAGCCCACGTTGTCCCCGTTCAAATACAAAACACGCTGCAGGGGATAACATATTCACCCTTCCCTTTTCTGTTTTGTCTTTCCTTTTCCTATTGTTTGACTGTCTGTGTGCACTCATAAAGCCAATATGATTAAGGTAAATGATAAATGAGAGTCTGGATGTGCACGAGTGCTTCCTTATTGATAAATGAGAGGTGTTATGGAAAAAAAAAACCTCCTGAAGATAACCAGTTTTCCCACAGATAGTGTGCTTCCTGCTACTTTTCCCCGTTTCCCTTTTAAATCATTTGATTGCCTGTGTTCATTGATAAAGTGACAAAGTATACATTGATAAGTGAGGTGTTGTGGAAAGAAATGACTGAACAACCCTTTTTCATTTTTTTCATGTGAAACATAGAACACATCATCGGGAACATTTTTACTGAGATTTGTTGACCATCGGAAGACTTCGCTGGAAATACAATGCTGCCCTTTGGATTACATTAAAAGCCATTCACAAACAGCGCCTTAATCAAGGAAGCCAATTTTCTGCATCATCAAGTTTTAGCGTTAAATACACATATGAAGCACAGAATGTGTACCAAACTCATCACTGGCTGCAATAAGGCTACTTAAAGAGAGGATTTACAGCAGGGACATGGTGCTCAAAGTAATTCCCACTTACATCCCGTCACCAGGCTAATCCTTCAAAGTGCATCGCATTCTGTGTACAGTAAATACATCTCCATTGACCTGCATTACCTGGTGTGGCATTTTGGCAATACGCAAAATGCGGGCTCCAAACTTCCAGACGGATGTGTGAAAAATTGTGTTTGTGTGCGCGTGTGTAACCCATTCATACAATGAACTACAGTACAACTATCCACAGCAGTACAATAAGCCTGTTTTTAATGAGACACAATAGGGGCTGTTGGACGGCCCAGGCAGTGGTTCTCGGTGTATTGATTTGTCCAGTCATGCAGAATCATAACATGACAGCATCAGCACCGGTGCATAATTAGTAATAGGATTGCCTAGGGGGTTCAGTAGTCAGGGTGCCGCACGTGTCATCATGCAAGAGCTGTCAATCAGACACCTGCAGACTGATGAGCGGATGTCTCAAACTGCGAGTGTTTAGAAGAACGTGCTTGCTCGTGTGCACTGCCCCCAAATTATTGGGAGATGCTGGGTGAGCACAGGATGAGCCGACAAACTTGTGAAAAAAGAGAATGTTCTGGCAAATAAATAAAATAACGTTTATAATTTAAAAAGTAGGACCTGTTTGCATGCTGTCAACCATTTGGACTGAAATGCACAACCTAGCTATGTGACCCAGTGAAAAAAATTCCACGGACATCTGGAAACCTGTTTTGCACATTATGCACTCAAGAGAAGAAAATTAATTAACATTATATTTGTCTAGGCTATGTAAAATATAGGCTTTATTGTGTTGGATGACCAGTATTTGATACTGTCTGAATTAAACAAACCTGAGGTTGACGGATCGGGCGCGGGTGGCAGAGAGACTACGCAAACATGTAGACTACACCAGAGTAGGCCTAGTACCACGCGATTTTCAAGTCTACTCGTCCATCATTTGTGGCTACTTTTTAATGATCTTCGAATGCATAACACAACAACTGTTTGCCCGCTGGTGCACCATGGAAACTGGCCTGGCGTACAGCAGGACAACACACTCTTACTGGTAGACTTGACAATTCAGGGGGTGACATCTGGTTTATTTGTGCAAGGAACCAAGCCTTGGTAACGAGTAGCCTAGGCCTCTTGAGCGTTTTGACTGCGTTTTTGTTGCAATTAAGCATCGAAAGTATTGGAGGCTTTCCCATCCTTCCAAATGAATGAGTTGCAAATAGCCTGAACATCAGTGCTTTATTACAATTAAACATGCAACAATCGACGTTCCATTTAACTATTATTTATTGTTGTTTCTTTCCAAATAGTTAATTAGGCATATTTCTGTAATAAACCTCTCATTATATTTAATGTTCCATTTCATAGTTTAAGTTTAAAATAGCAAATCCATATCTGGATCATAAAGCAGACTTAAAGAGCATTAAAGTTTAGTTGTGTTATTTACACTGCCATTTTTATGATGGTTATTTTATTTATGGGAAACAAGACATTTAGCATGTACAAAACTAATAACACAAACAATGATTGGTGCCAAACAAATACCATGACCAATCATTTGTCATGTTATTGGTTTTGTCCATGCTAAATGTCTGAGTAAACCCTAAATGTTCAATGAAACAGTCTAACATTCTGAAAAAGTGGCCGAAGATTTCTGTGTAGCTAAAGTTCTCTGGGCATTAGAGGGTTAAGAAGCAGTCAGTTCCTGTCCGCAAATCTCGTCGGATGCAGCGCGAGCGCGTACATAAGGAAATCTCACGATACTTTCAGTCAGTGGCGGCTGTCTGGCCCCCTCACTCAACTCCGGACTTGACTCTGACATTTGAATGAAAGCAGTCTGAAAAACTACAACCTCACACTGCATAAGAAAGGATGGCGTCGGCTCTGGAGCAGTTCGTGAACAATGTTCGGCAGCTCTCCGCCCAAGGTGTGTACTCGCGAACGCAACGGCTTTTTGATCGATTTGAACGGCTGGCTAACAAGATTAGCAAGTGGACGCTAATGCTAAATAAACGCCCCGGTTCTTGGCAGCATTTTTGTTATGTCATGTAAACAAACCTGTGTCATAGAACTACAGGTCTTGCTTTGTTCAGAGTTAATATTAGAGAGACACACTATTTAGTCGTGCTATACATATGTTGTGGTTGTAGAAATAGTACGTAATGGGCATCTGGCAGGCTAATTGACTTTTTTTGTTTTCTTCCAGAAAATATTTCTGGGGGAATGTCGGCATGTCGGTAATCCCACCTCCCCTTTCCCCTGATTGGGTAAAGACTTTCAAGAACAAGTCTTACTAGCTTATATGCCTGTCAATCTAGTTTAGTCAGCTAGAACATTTCTGTTACACTTCCTGTGAAAATGTGCAGCCAGGCCTTGACAGGAGCGTTTCCCTGCTGGATCCTAAAACACAAGTCCTAGCCTCTAGCGGGTCAGGTGTCGGCAGAAAGTGATCCACAAACGAGCCACATGTTTCAAAAATATTGACGCCTACATCTTTTTTGTTGTGAAATTGAAAATGTAGTGCAGAGAGCCATCTTTATCGCAAAAATGCTAACATATGCTAGCTCTCTGGTTGGCGATGTTAGCAAGCCTAAGTGAAGTGAATCATGTTGGTAATCTGTTTAAAAAAACACAATTTTCGGTTTGAAAATCGGCAAAAGTCCATTCGAATAAACAATGGAAGACTCATTTTAACCTAAGTATAACGATAAAAAGCTATTAATGTTATCGATCAATAATGGTCTTGTTCTTTCTGCTGAGTATAACCTAGGATATCGACAAATTAAGAATGAATTAATAAACAAAATATGGATGTTTAACGTGTCTCATACTCTAAATAGTGGAACATACCGCCGTTTAGTGGTTCTATGTTGAAGGCTTTCCTTTCAAACCTGGTCTCCTGATCTCAGGTCAAATGACTCAGCTCTGCGAGCTCATCAACAAAAGCGGAGAGCTGCTCGCCAAGAACCTGTCTCACCTGGACACGGTGCTGGGGGCCTTGGACGTTCAGGAGCACTCCCTGGGGGTGCTGGCCGTGCTGTAAGTGTGCTCAAATTGGTTTGGCTCTGGGAAGTTCTGCTAAATGGCTAGCTCTTTAGCTATATCTGGTTAGGAGTCTTAGGAGGCTGCCCCAAATATTGCATAAAACCTCCAAAAAATGTTGCATGTACATGTGACCGTACATTTGCGTATTGTATTTTAGGCATTTACAGATGCTCTTGTCCACAGATTACACGATTAAATGCAATACATTTATACAGCTGGATATTTTGCTGAAGCAATTCAGGTTCAGGCCTTGCTTAAGGGTACAGGAGCAGCTCCGCAGCTGGGAGTCAAACCCAAAACCACTGAGTTAGAAGCCCATTTACCTACCACTATACAACACTGCCACCCCAAAGTAGTTTACAGTGTCAGAGTCTAAATTAGTCTGGCTTGAGTTGTAACCTCAAGCCTGGCCAGTGCTGGTGGGGGTGGGGGGCAGTTGTTTTGTTCTTCTGAGGAACCTGTCCTCTCTCTAAGTGACGCTCCAACCTGGTGTTTTGTAAAGAGACGACTGGGTGGGGATATATAGCATGATACTGGCTAACATGAACTACAGCCAATCAGATTGCTGGAGCCAGTCACTGCTTGCTCTGTGCTCTAGGCACTTTCCAGGCATTCTGTGATGGAGCGTGTGGGACTAAAACCTGTGTCAAAGTAGCTAATTTATCTTGTAGTACTGTAGAGTGTCTCCCATGCAGAATGTGTTCTTTCTTCCTCTCTACCCGCGCGCAGGTTTGTGAAGTTTTCCATGCCAAGCATCCCAGACTTTGAAACGCTGTTTTCCCAAGTGCAGCTGTTCGTCAGCACGTGCAACGGAGAGCACATCCGCTATGCGACCGACACCTGTGAGTCCCTAGGTTCAGCTTCCCGTCAGTGTGAACTCCCACAGGCCAGAGAAACTAGCCCAGCCCTGAACGTCTTTTTCTTTCTCTCATTACAGTCGCTGGTCTCTGCCATCAGCTGACCAACGCCCTGGTAGAACGAAAGCAGGCAAGAGGCATCCTCTTTTATTCTTCTATATAGGTCATAGCAAGCAGCCAGGATATATCTAATTGACAAACTGTTATAAGGAGCGTGCGTGCGTGCGTGTCATGTGCTTTTTTGATTTTGTATGGATATAGTGCAGGATTAATTCTTGGTGCATTCTTTTTTCTTTTTGCAGCCATTAAGGGGGGTTGGTATCCTAAAACAGGCAATGGACAAAATGCAGATGAATTCAAACCAGCTTACCTCAGTTCATGCAGACCTGTGTCAGGTAAGCAAACTGAAAGCTGTCCTTTTGTGAAAGAGTCCACTGGGATATTTGTTCCTCGTCTGTTAGAAGAGGTGAATCTGTTGTGATTTTACTGAATCATTGTTATCTTAATAAAACCAGTGTGCATCCACTGAGCAGCCCTCTTTGATTGACATTTGGAATGTGGTTTTCTTTTTGTTTTCTAAAACTGTACCCCTTTGGTCCAACGCACTTAGTGGACCAGCCTTTCACTGAAAAACGTTGGGATAATTTTGATGTGGGGAGTTTCTGTTTATTCCAAATCCCAAGTGGTTTTAGTGATTGACTCTGCCTTCAGAATTATAATTTGGGATTGTGGGAACACGCCGGAGACCGTAAGTGCAGAAGGGAACTGTATTTCTCACGAGAGGGTTATGGAGTTGACCTCATTGCTCTTGTTTAGTGTTTTTTCCAAATAATTTTTACATTTTTGATTAAAAAAAAACATTTCAAGTACAACTGAAGTATAAGGAGCCAAATTTACTCTGGATGAATGAAATTATTAGCCTATGTCCCTGTGCATTTTGATCCAGTAGCTGATGCAAGTCTGGCAGTTGAAACCTTTGTTGAAACTCGCCCACAGCTGTGCTTGTTAGCCAAGTGCTTCAAGCCCGCCCTTCCATATCTGGAGCTCGACATGACGGACATCTGCAAGGAGAACGGGGCCTACGACGCCAAGCACTTTTTGTGCTACTACTATTACGGAGGCATGATCTACTCGGGACTGAAGAACTTTGAGCGAGCGCTGTATTTTTACGAGCAGGTAAAATTACCATACCGTCCTTTCAAAACTGACGCCTCACGGCGCCAGCCGTTTTGCGTTGAACAATGGCGCCTTTGTTTTTCTGCCAAAATCGCATGCAAACTGATTTACAGCACTATTTTGCGGTGTTATGTTTGCTGGGAATATCGAGGTGTCCGTCATAGAATAGACAGGAAAACACCTTGGTGAACAAGAAAAGATGACTTGTTCATTTAAGTCTTGCAGCTTCATGGTATAGGTGGTATTTGATCAGTAGCTTACCGATACAACATTTTACCTGTCAGTCAGGGACGATAGCCACCTTTTATATGTGTGTCAAGTCACATGTCAAGTGCTCTGTAGAATTAGCCAACCAAAACCACTTGCCTTACCACTTCAATTTTAAAGTAAAACAAAGACACACTGTACTATTGCAAGGAGCTGCTGTACCTAGGAGCTGTATTCCACAACAGTCATAAATCATGATTACATTTTTCATTCCAAGATTTGATCGTTGTGGAGTCGGGTTCATTTGGAGACGTTTCACTATTGGATCCGTTTTCCTGCCTCGTGAATTGAAGAGACTTTTATGTACAGTGTTTGCGCGATTGATTATTTTTGAAATTGATTAATAATTTTGACCGTGTCTGCCATTAAAACCTACACCCTGAGCCGACCAGAGGAGCATGGGCTCTTCCCCCTTGAGTCTGGTTCCTCCCAAGGTTTCTTCCTATCGGCCACCCAGGGAGTTTTTTTTTGTTGCTGTTGCCTCAGGCTTGCTCTTGTGGGGGTTTAGGCCGGGGTTTTCTGTGAGGCGTATTGTGACAATTGTTTGTGAAATGCACTATAACATTTATCTTTTTTGATTTGATTAATCCTAAGGCTGCTAACTAACACTATTTTTATTTTTATTTTTTAAACGGTTTGTGTGGCTGTTTGTTACGATGTCGGCGTGTCAGTATGTGACGGCTCTTCGCTCCATGTGCCCCCTCCCCCTCCCTCTCTCTCTCTTTCGCGCCAGGCTATAACCACTCCAGCCATGGTCGTCAGCCACATCATGTTGGAGGCCTACAAGAAGTACATCCTGGTCTCTCTGATTCTGCACGGCAAAGTGCAGCCGATCCCCAAGTACACCTCGCAGATAGTGGGCCGCTTCATAAAGGTGAGGCCGTTGCTATGGAAACTGCAACGTGTCTGTTTGATGATGTCATGCAGCGAGTGTTTTGAATGGCGTGGCCTCATTATCAGCTCCCCCCTGGGGTTTATTTTACCTCGCCTGCACATTCAAATGCTTTTAAAAAAAAATGTTTTTATACAAAAATATATTTTCTTATGAGCTAATCGGGAAAGTATGAGCAAATATTTCCTTATGAGCCAAAAAAATCAGGAGCCACCCCATCCTGCAGGTGTATTTCCATTTTGATCCATGAATCTTAATTTACTTTTGCTGTGGCCCACACGTTTGCATGTAGGTTGTAATGAAATGTCAGGGTCACACGCCCTGTGACCGCAGATAGCCTGCTGCCTGCAGTCTCGTGTATGCCGAGATGGAGTGTGTCTGTGCTGCGTCTCTCATGTATGCCGAGCGGCATTCGGTTGTTGATAGCTGCTACTTTATGGGAAGAATGTGCTTTATCTTATCTGTTCTGTAGTTACTTCGATGACGTTTCTGTATGCACTTACTGTATGTCGCTTTGGATAAAAGCGTCTGCTAAATGACTAATGTAATGTTGTTCTCAACCCTGTCGATGCAAAAACAATGATTGAAAGAATTGCCCTGATGGTGTCTGGTGTGATGTCACCTGATTTATGTCTTCTTCGTTGACAGCGTAATGTAAGCGGTTAAATCACGGTGCATAATTATGGAAATTGGCCCGCGGCATTGGCATCCGTCGCTCTCACCTGTCGCAAGAAAAGTCCCGGGTATTGAAGAGGTGGCGACAAATGATTGGAACAGCGCTGCCTAATTTCTGTGATCTGTCCAATCAGAGTGAATCTTCAAACTGCATAGTTGATGATGAACCGCGTGACGCCATTAACGGGCCCAGATACTAGAGCCAGAGGGACTGGGAGGCCAAGGAGCCCACATTAGTGCCTGTAATCCATGCAGGAATGTATGCAGTGGAATAGCCTGTTTTTAAGGGTCGTCTGTGAAATTCAAACTTGGAGTAACTGCACTCGCTGTCTCCGCCTGTCTCCGCCTGTCTCCGCCTGTCTCCGCCTGTCTCCGCCTGTCTCCGCCTGTCTCCGCCTGTCTCCGCCTGCTACACTATTTAGAAAAATACTTTGACTGGGGTCAGTACAACGATATAGTTTGGTGGGTCAGTGAGGGTGAGGGGTAGGGGGCGAGGAGGTGTGTCCATCATCATTTGTATAAATGAATGCAAATGTACAAATCTACAAATGATTTTGTTTAACCCAGATAAAACTCAAACTAGACATTATAGATCAAATGTGAATTAAGATTCAGCAACTGCATGGCCTATTTCTCACCTCAAAATATTTCCAGAAACATATTTTAGGGGTCTGTTTAGATGGAATAAGAGAGTTTATGAACAGGCCGCCACGTTCCGGTTTAAAAACCAAAGGACTGTAGTGCGTCTAACCAATCAGGTGCCGGCTATTTCCGTTGTGGGCGGCAACAAAGAGGTACTCTTGATTGGGGTGGAGGCAGAGTGGGGAGCAGAAAGAAAAGAGTGCAGCATCAAGACTCTTTTGTACCAGTTTCTTTTGATATATGATATTATTTCAGAATTGGTGAAATAACGGGATGGATGAATAAGTTTCATTAGAAGGTAGGCATACAAATACATTTACAGCTAAAAACAAAACATGATCTAGAGTGTAGTTGCCCTTTAAATGTGTGAAACACGGGTGTACTGGGTGTACTCCAGTCCTGGACGGCTGCAGTGCCTGCTGGTTTTCAGTCTACTTCAGCACGAGTTATTTGCTTTAGTCATCGATTGGCTAAATAAACCACATGGTGCTGCTTGTTGGCTGCCATGGTCTCCGATCAAATATGGACTTTGCTAATGCTGGCTGTGGCCAGTATTGCATCGCCCAAAGTATGTTAGAGTTCCTTCGGTTAGGGGACTGTGTCCCCGCGGGTCGATCCAACGTCCGTGGACTTCATGTCAAAACCGCATGTGAACGGTCTTCCTCCCACTCCGCTCTGTTCCAAATTAGGGTGGTAACGTTCAGCCTCACGTTGGGTGCCAAATTTATGAGAAAAAAAATACAATAATCCACACAACTTGTTTTCAAAGCATTAATTGGCTATTGGTTGGAAAGGAAACCACAAATGCCTGCAAAGGCAAGTTAAGTAGGAACTCTGCTGTTCTCTTATGCATTTCTTTATTTTTAAATCTTTGTATTTCAGCCACTGAGTAACGCATACCACGAGCTGGCGCAGGTGTACGCCAGCAACAACCCGGCGGAGCTGCGCAACGTGGTGAGCAAGCACGGCGACACCTTCTCCCGCGACAGCAACACGGGCCTGGTCAAACAGTGCGTTTCCTCCCTCTACAAGAAGAACATCCAGAGGCTAACCAAGGTCAGAACCTGAGCCACAGTACACTCCGTCCGTCCTCGCACCTTAATTCCAGGCCAGACCGCTCTTCTCCGCAACCTCGTGGGGCTTCTGGCTACGACCTCCCTGCTTGTCCCGGGCACCGTGGACCCTGTATTGGCCCCACGGTGGTGGGGTGAACCTCCGTTGGAGGTCAGGGTAGCAGAAATATTGGCCGTCTTACTCCTGTTAATCTTTTTCTCTTGCACATTCTCGGGCTTGGAAGCGACTTCTGGATTCCCTGTCTCGCCACTGCTGGGAAATCTGAACATAAAGATTCAGACGCTGTAACCTCGCCACTGCTGGGAAATCTGAACATAAAGATTCAGACGCTATAACGGCATGAATGGTGGAAAACGAGCGGTGTAAATAATTATCTGCTTATTTAACGACATTACATTAAAATCACTTAGCAGATGCTGTTATCCAGAGCGATGTAGGAAAGTGGAGAACATCAGTGTTGCTCTTAGGAATACAACAGTGCAGTATCACCACAATGGCACAGAAGACTCATTCATAATCTACAAGTACAGACTTGGCCAAACAAGCCAACAATTAGCATTGTAAACAAAAGAAAAATACCACTTACCACAATTACTTTGTCATTTATACATCACTTAATTTCCCTTGAGAAGTGTGTTAGCTAGCAAGCTCAAACTATTTGCAATTATCTTTCATATTGCCAGCTTTTTACTACCATCTTTTGTGCAAGAGTATTAGTTTTGTGCTACTATGAAAGCTAGCGAATTCAGTGAATTAGCTAGTTAACTAGTCTCGCTAGTTAAAATCATGGTGTTCTGTTCAGATATAGGGGTTCTCACCTGTCCCACTCTCTCTCTCCGTTGCCCCCCCACCACCCCCCGGCAGACGTTCCTTACGCTCTCCTTGCAAGACATGGCGAACAGAGTGCAGCTCTCCGGCGCTCAGGAGGCAGAGAAATACGTTCTGCACATGGTGAGAGAATAACGGGTTTAAACTGGGGGTTAAATAACCCAGGGGTTAAAACTGCAGCTTCATTATATAGGAGTACAGTCTGGACACTCATGGCCTGATTGACTAACACCTTTAGCATTTGCAAAACCTTTTAGCACATGCAAAACTAATAACACAACTAATGATTGGTGTAAAACTAATACCACAACAAATCATTGGTCATGTTATTGGTTTTGCGTGTGCTAAAAGGTTTTGCACATTAGGCCCTCAGTCATCGATATAAGCATTTAGCTGATACTCCCAGGCTAGCTGGTAAGATTTTTTGAATCCACAAGCCACTGGCCAGCGGGTGGATAAAGTTAATTTAATACCCTGGTTAGCACCTCGCCCGGGAATGAAAATGGCAACCTCTGTGCTATATGCTCAGTTCCCTAACCATTTTACGAAACAAAGTAAATTGGTGTCTATATCGAGTGAGTTGATGCAATACCTGTTACCTGTTACAAGTTGTTGTTTTGGTCATGCGTAGAGAGTAATGTATGAAAGAAACTGTTTCAGAAGCGGAAGTTCTCTCTGTGTTTGCAGATAGAGAATGGCGAGATCTACGCCAGTATCAACCAGAAAGACGGCATGGTCAGTTTCCACGACAACCCAGAGAAATACAATAACCCTGCGATGCTCCACAAAATTGACCAAGAGGTAGGACAATGCTTTGGACATTTGGATACAGGAGCCTCTTAGAAAAAATAAATGTTCTCACTAATGGGGAGAAAAAATGTAAGCTACATCATCGATGCCCTGCAAGAGTGTTGGGTCTATGAAAGAAACCTGCTACATTTTTTCAACTCTGTATTACTAAGGGTTCTATTTAAAAAAATAAATAACTAATAATAATAATTTTTATTTATTAAAAAGAAAACTGTCAATTTATATCAACTCTGACATTACTGAGAGTTCCATTAAACAGACGTGCTACATTATGTCAATCCTGCATTAATATGGGTTCCATTAAACAAACTTGCTTCATTATATCAATCCTGCATTAATATGGGTTCCATTAAACAGACTTGCTTCATTATATCAATCCTGCATTAATCTGGGTTCCATTAAACAGACTTGCTACATCATGTCAATCCTGCATTAATCTGGATTCCATTAAACAGACTTGCTTCATTATATGAATCCTGTATTCATCTGGGTTCCATTAAATGGGAAACAGGCTTGCTGTATTGTTGCAACCCTGCTTCACACAAGGTTCAAAGTAAGGGAATGCTGTACGGTTCAAACGTGACTCCTTTTGCTGAGAACACTGAGGTTTGGCCACGACGAGCGCACCAACTGCCACGTACACAAAACGGCATGTGTGCTATTACCAGATGTCTCTCACAAACACACAAACAGTTGGTCCAGTCGGCACACAGAGTGCTGGTAGTGTTTCACTCCTCGCACAAACCCCGCCCCTCCCCACCCTCTTTCCCAGAAGCCAACATGTGAAGCCAATCGCCATTCAGCCAAAGTGCTCTTCGAAACAGAGTGTTTTGTTGTGTTCTTTTTCTTCCGTTTGAATACTTTCTTTGAGAGCAGTAACGGCCATATTCAGCACGGCCTTAGAGATATAGACCGACCTTGAAGGACCGCGGTATGAAACCAGAGAAAGCGTTCGCACAACACTGAACATAAGACAAAGGGGCACGTCTTTTCTAAAGAACACGAGGGGGAAAAATCAACAATGTTTATTAGAAATAAGTGCCGGAGCAAATTCAAACGGTTTGCAGAAGAAGCAATAGAGAGCGGAGCGCTTCTGAAAAGGGGACATATCGTTCAGAAAGCTCACGTTGGCTAGAAGAATAACAAAGATTCTAATGAAATCCCGGCTAGCGCCGGTTCGATTATTAATTGTAATTAATTTAAGTTGATTAATTTACATAATATGGCTGCAGTAATTTGAGTAGCAATTTAAAAATATATATATATTTTACGGTGAATTTTCACGTCACTTTATTCACAGCCATTTCAGAGTCCAAATGACCTCCAATCCCGATGTGTTTGTATCATAGGTTCTACTGTAAGTAACCTTTGCAGTCTATAGATGCCCTGTTGCCACATGAAGGAAATAAACTGTTCTTTTGTTAAACGTTTGAGGTGTGCTCCCCACTATATAGTCTAATTTGCCTCATGTTTTCTTATTTGCTCCCTCTTGGTGAAGTCCCACCGCCAGCTGCCCTGTGTGCTGCTAGAATGTTCTGTGACCTTGTGTGCTTTCCTTCCTCCACAGATGCTGAAATGTATAGAACTAGATGAAAAGCTAAAGTCCATGGATCAGGAGATCACAGTAAATCCACAGTTTGTACAGAAGGTATGCTCTCACCCTTCTTTTGGGAATCTTTTATTTATTTTTTTTATTTTTTTAATGCCCCACCCTGTTTTTCCTCACTTTGTAACGGCCAATCGTATTCATGAGCACTTACTGCCGCAACCACGCTATCGACAATCATGTGCTCCGAAGCGTATGATTTGAGCGCTGACATGATCCAAGTTTGATAAGTCCATCGGGCCCATCCACGCACTCGAACGGTGCCTTAACAGGATGAGCCAGCATCACATTCTACACGGCACATTGTGACCAGAGATGAGACCAGTGAACTCTAGCCCTGGCCTGTAATTAATCACTAAGCAGTAGATTGCTGTTAACATACCCTTACCTGGTTACTTTGGTCAGTATTGGTTTCTGAGTGAACACCTCATGTTATGTAGTTTAAAATGTATACTTTAACAGCATTTACAGAGTTCTTTCTTGCAGTCAGATTAATCTTAAGTGTGTAATTACAGCATACTTTTATGCCAAGTAAACCTGTCTGAATTAATTCCAAAGGTTTTATGTTGGAATGTGTTTTTGTATTCATTTCAAACAGTAATTGTACCTTGTTTTGAAAAGGGTGCACTGCAAAGACATGGGCCTTGGGAAATTAATCCTGGTGTAAAGTCTATAAAGCAACATTACTAATTTCAACAATTAAGCCTAGTGTAATTGGTTGGAACAAAACTGCTCACAAGAATTTTGGTTGGACACTTCTGAGGTAAATTGCGATGTATAGGGTTAATGCGTCGTCTTAAACTATGTTTTTCAGAGCATGGGATCACAGGACGATGATGTAGGAAGCAAGACGTCGAGTTACTCCTGAAGCCCACAGGAAATTTCGTGCCTCGAGTCAGGTTCTCTTTGGAAGACGTTTTTTTTAAAGGAGGAAAAATTATATATATATTTGAGCCTGGACATTGTTCAAGAAAATCTGAGTGTGTGAACGAATTTATTGCTTTCACACAACGCCTGGAGGAAACGATACAAAAAAGGAAAAAAAAAAAAACTTGTTTTATTTATCAATGTTCAGATGGAAGAGCCGTTTGCTGCATTAACAGAAATAAAAGAAAAACTGGACTTTTTGTTCACAATAAGTAAATAAGTGATTTTTTTTGCGTTGTACTTTTATTATATATGACATTTTAATATTGAATGGTTAATTCATGCAGATCTCTTGCTTATAGTACTAATAATAGAAAGGAATGTTGTATGTTCAATGTAGTGTCCGACCACTGGGTGTCATACTCGAGTTACGAATGAGCTGCTGATTTGTGTCACCGCAGCACGTGTGCTTGCGCTGGAACATTTGGGCTTGGTCGATTTGATAGAAAATGATGGCGTTGGTTGGAGCGATAACGCTAGTATTAGCAGATTTAAGAAATGTATTAAGAAGCCTTAAGTGCATACGGGGAAAAATGCTTCATTCAACGTTAAATTGGCGTCAGATAGATTTCTTGATTTTTTTAAATGTAGTTTTTAGGCTATATCTTAAGTTTTTACTTTGAGATTTGACTTGTGGCAGTGACTGCAATGACTTGGGTTTAAACTGGAGGGTAGCTAAACTAACATTATAGCTGTCTGTATTGCTGTGTACGTTACTTCGCGCTGATCGAAATGGTAAACTATAGCTATGTGTGGCTACGAGGTGGTTTTCTGTCTGGCTGTTTTCAAACATTCTTTGGCGTGTCTGTCTCTAAATGTTACAATTTGGCACACACAGTGGCATTGTTATTGAAAGACCGGCGTTTGAAGCTTTTCACTGGATCTCTTTCGGTCGGGTAAAGAGCACAGCTAGAATCGGAAGTGACGCAGGGCAGTGCAGCACTTCAGAGCTCAATGGAATACAAACAAGCTGTACCCTGCCTCTATTAAAGGATATTTGCCGCATATGTGCCCAGGTATCGAGGCTTTTATGTCTTGTGCATGCTATTTATCAAACATATTGTCCTTTTCTTATTAGTGATTTCACTCACTAAGGCAACTTGTGGCTTGGCTTCAGAAAAGGGGCAGAGATACTGAAGAGTTTTTTTTATTTTTGATCGACACCACCAACTCGCGCTCTCTTACCAGCCAATTGGAGTGTTTGTGAGACTGGAAACGCCCACTGATTTCGAGCGGCATTTCAATACACCAATCGGAATCACGTTTTAACTGATCGGGGGCGTGAATCCTACGGGAAGTGACACCCACCCTAGCCAATAGAGGGCGGAACCTCTTTTATGGTGGCCAATCACGACGAGGCATTGGGCGGGCTCCGCAAAGCTCGCGGTGTTCTGTTGAATTCTATTGCCGACCATTAAAAAGAAATAATAATCGGGAGAGTGGAAGTAGAGCCGGGGGTAACGCGACAGACAAACAGACAGGGCTGCATTTAAAGGGACAGGTGGCTATTCTCAACAAGAAAACGAAACGACTCTAATTAGATGGTCTGTATCATTGACCCTTGGATTTTGGTTTGGCTGTCTCCTTTTAAATCCGGACCTTTTCTGTGCAGCTGGCTAGCTGACTGGCTACCTAGCTCCGTTCATTTTCTCTCGGACACGTTTCATCGTTTAAAAACACTACATAGCGGGGCAAATTGAATGTTGTTTCTGTCATGAGTCCGGCCGGCTGCGCTCATGTGAACGCTTTTAAGGTGGAGAACTGGAAGCAGAATCTACGAGTCATATACCAGTGCTTTGTGTGGAGTGGGACTGCTGAAACCAGGAGACGCAAGGTAAAAACAATAAATAAAAAATAAAATACAAAAAAAAGAAGAAAAAACGAGCAAGAAAACTATCAAGTTAGCGGGCTAAAACTGAAACACCAAACCTCAAGAAAATGGCATGCATTCATATAACGTTAGGCGCTGTACACACGCCGCTCCACACAGTTTGAAGCACGTAGCACAACTGAAGTCACATAACGTTATACGGACACACCATTTGCTGAGATATCAATTTCAATCCAGATAAAGTGCACCAGGCTGGGCAGAGCCGTGGCTATGTAACGTTAGTGTTAGCTACATCGACAAGCAGAAACCTAACGTTACTGTGTTGCCCGTGTGGTAACGGTGGTAGGGGCGTCTAGATTTGGGCATCAGCAAGTGAGTTTACAACGTATTCATCAGTCAAAACATGGTTCCAAACAACATCTAAACATCTCGCTAAACAAGCCATTGAGCTAGAATTAATAATACATCAGCTGCTAACCCTGGTATCACCAGCCTGAAAAGACGCAGCTCTCAAGTGTCCTTTTGGGATGGTTAGCTTGCTCACTAACGTTAGGTAAAATTGGCTGCGTTACTTGTACTGTGAACAGTTGGCTAAGCTAGCCACGGAAAACAGCCGTGTCTTAACTAAAATAACATCAACACACTCGACGGAGCAAATAAACAAACCAGGTAGTCAGGGAGTTTGGTATTATGTGGCTAATCTTGACTGCTTATAAAACTGCAGCTGGTGTCAGCTAAGCGATATCTGCAATGGAAATGCGTGCTGTTGCATTGCTTGTATGTAGTTCGTAAGATAGCGTTACTCGAGGTAACAAACAACCCGTTTGTATCAGGAAACCTCAGCTAGCAAACGTTAGTGTCCTAGAAAGATGCCCAAGTTTGTGCAGAGAATGCTGTCTGACTGGCTGAGGGTCTGATGTTGGCTGGCAAATATTGATCTATTTTCTCGTGTCATATTCCATGATCGTTGTCATACCAAGTTAATAGTTTGCATTTTGACTTGGGGGTGGGAAGGAGAAGCGCACATTTTAAAGAGAGCATCGGCTAGCCAGCGTGCTAGTTAGCTCCACATCATGTTCCGTTTCCTTATTTTTCTGGCGAAAGTGACGAGGCAAGAATTACTTTCGCTTGCTTGCTAGCTGTCTGGTTAGTTGAGCAAATTACCGCCTTAAACACCGTTTCAGATCTAAATGCGGGTATAAATAACGTTAAAGCACAAAGCCGACTTGGTGCGTTTGTGCAGCCGATGTCTATCGCCAGTTTCCCATTCCCACCAGCACGCCTGTATTGTTCAGAGAGAAACACGCAAAGCCATCCCCTCTTTCCCTCCACCCTACTCCTCCATTCAGTCACAATTTTAATGTGGGGACACACGAGGGCCAGCACACTTCGATCTTTTTTTTTGTCACGCCATCTGCGCTCATTTCATCCGGCTCCATGACACAGTGCGTACTGCGTAGCCAGCTGTTCGCCACCCCTCACAGATGCAGAAAACTTACTTCACCATTTCACAGCAGTCAACATAGTTTTCTTGCTTTTGTGCATGCTTTCAAAAATAAACAAATACATGCATGATACACACATTTGTCAGTTGAATGTTTAATGAACGGATTAGTGGAGGCACAGAAGGTAGGCTACAATTGAAAATATATGCATACATTTCAGGAAGCTGTTGCATAAATTTCCAGGGCTTTGATTAATCTGGCATGGCGCCAGAATACTTAAATGTGAAAACATGGTTAAATTAGTCAGGGCTATTGAAACTGGCAAACATTGAGATTCACAATAGCCAAACCTATGTATGGGTGCTCATTGTAGTTTTGTATTTCTGAGTTTATGTATTTGCCAAATTCATTGAAAATCTTGTGCTCTGGGGTTTAGAACTCTGGACTCAATATTAGCATGCAGTTTTGTATCTGTGTCTTCTGTATGCTGTAATTAAATATGCTTTTTATTATATATATATATATTTTTAGCATTTTATGAATGGCTGTAAAGTGTATACATGTTGTTTCTTTAAACATGTTGATTCTGTCAAGGCAATAGCAGCATGGCTTACATATGTTATACATTTTTATTTCGTTGTTGATGAAATAGGTACTACAGAATGATGTGGGATGGACTTCATTGGTGAGTCAAAACCCCTCCTCATGCACTGACATCATTAGAGGCCTGCTTGACAAGCCAATCACAATGCTCTGTAACTGTCTCTAGCTTTCACCACACGTCGCTAACGGAACGGTTTCCCACTTATAACCTCGCGCTGAATCGCTAGTCTGGCTGACCAGTAGATAGCAGGGTAAGTTGGAAAGGTAGTCCGGCCGGTAGCGAGAATTGGCGCACGTTGCGTAAGCGGTGTCCTGACTTTGACACTGCGGGTTCACTCACTGGCAAGACATCGATGCACGAGACAAACTGTTCTCTTCGCAAAGGTCAGATACCTGCTGTTTGTACAGTGAGGTTTTCAATGGGCCTCACAGTTAACCCAAGCACCTGCTTCCCTGTGCCATTCACCATCACAATTAACTTTATCACTCTCTACAGTAGGGCCGGTTTCCAAGGCGATTAGCAGGAACACTTTGCCCTAAGCTTGTGAAGTGTGCAGCTTGAACAGTGAGTACAGTAGGCTAACTAAGGAATTACAGCCTCCCCTAACCCCATCACCCCCCCCCCCCCCAAGCAGCACTCCAAATATTGTGTGTACCAGAAATTCTCGAGCAAGCTAAATATGATTATCATAATCATAGTGTTATGAATGAGGCTTAATATAATTAGTCTTGCAACATAACAGTTTCTAATGCATTAATGTGTAATCGCTAATGGACTGTCGGTTTCACAAATTATATTTTGTTTTTATAAGGGGTACATTTGTGACGAGAGGGGGTGTGCTCGCCTGGCGGGGCCGCAGTGTAACTTTGCACATGGAGTGTCGGGAGGGAACAGCAGGGCGAGCCTAAATCTACTATTCCATCAGCTCGAGCTGCGGACTCCGTCTCCCAGAATCCACTGCAGGGAAGGTCGCGTGGGTTTAGAGACAGAGCGCAAATAGGCCCCACCCACCCCGGGGGGGGAAAACGCATCCCGCTATCGCCGTCCATTTGACTTGATGTGCCGGTGCCTTCTTGTGATTTCGATCTGTTGGCGAACAGCATAAAAATGCCTAAAACTTGATGTTTGATGGGATGCACTACAAACAAGGTAAAAAACCCAAACTTGCAGTTTCATACGATTCCGAACCGCCAAACGGAGCCCTTAAGACGAGAAAAGTGGATCCGAGCAATAAGACGTGAGGCGTCGGCGGACATTTGCAGCAGGCTTCTTTTCACAGGTAGCCTCAGTTAAGCCAAATAAGTTATTCAATTGTCAATTTACGGCTAACTATATTGCTGTAAGTAACATTTTGACCATAGCAAATTGTTTGTAGTGGAATGTGGATAAATCAGAGCGCTATAACGTTATACAGTAGCCTATTATATTTGCAAGTGCAAAATATTATCATCCACTAACAAAAAAGTTGTGGGCAAACAAACGGTGAGACAAAGAAAAAGCAATCGGCTTTCAATGAAAATCTCATGCCAAGTTTTTATGATAGTCTATATTTTCTAACATTTTGAGAACCTTCATAAAATACAATTTGCTAAAATGATTTGTTAAAATACAGTTGGTAATTTGGCCAGACAAAAAAAACCGTGCAGGTTGTAGGCTAAGCCAGTGAAATGGAAGTAACGTTAGCCTGTTAGGCTACTAATAATAATTATAATAGTAGTAGTGTAGTAGCCTACGATTTAACGTTACTGGTAAGGTGTAATTAGACTTGGGTGTTTCGATCTTGGATGAAACCATAATCTTACCTGCTGACATTTTGATCAATAGTTGTAAATATCAAAGTAGCTATGTAACTTCTGGCCATTCCATGGGATAATTTCTTCAAGACGTGCAAGGAAAGGAGAAGGGACTTTGACGGAGTCTTTTGTCAATATACCTTTTCCTCTCTGGTAGACACAGGGTACCAAAATAGTCCTTTAACATGCTGAAATGTGGTGTTCTTCGCACTGACCTGAAATTAAATGTTCTAGATCAGTGGTTCTTGGCTAGCTACCGGCGTTTTCCCGTTGGTGACGGACTGTTTCGTGCGGATTGTTTTCCCCCCACAGTGGGTGTGGTTTTCAGAGTATGAAGCGTGGCGCTCGGTCTCTATTGGCACCGGTTGCTTCGCTGCATTAGCTCAGCGGGATTTAGATGTGCCATAGCGTGCGTGGGGCGGGGTGGGGAGGTTGCAAATTCTGGCCCTCAAAGTGTAAAACTCAGCAGGTTCTCGAGCTCTGTACATAGAACCTGCATCTGTTTGGGGTTCAGCTCATCCACTGCCAGAGCCGGCAAGGTTAAACGGGGCAGCTCAGGGCTGCGTGCAGTAGCATAAGAAACAAACGAAAAAATGCTACAAAGCTGCATAATGGATGCTCAAGTCAACGGCCTGTGATTTTGGATGATTTACGACGAGCCCTTGGTCGTATTCTCAGCCCCTTTTAATCATATTACCGTCCTTGCTTATTTGTAGAGCAGACTTTACGTTCCATTCTTTGGATTTTCCTCCATCTTAAAATGGGCGGCGACCCCATGTATACAGGTGGGCCTCAGGTCTGCAGTCTTTACCGCTTCCAAACTGTCCTTGACCTTTGGGCCCCGGATCTTGGGATATTTGATCTTGGAAACAAATCTAAGGGGTGGTGGAGAACTCTCCGGCATTTGATAATCAAGTCCAGCAGCAGTTCATTCTGCGGCGGACAGCACGGAGGCGAAGGCCACATTAAAAAAAATAAAATAAAAATAAATAAAGCGATTGCCTGTTACACTTGACCTCTGATTTCTTTGTTTTAATCAGAATTATTTATAGTAAGTAACCCAGCCTCTTTGTTCTCGTGAAAATTAATTAAAGCTTAATGCACGAGGGTGCCGTGAAGCTGCGGAAGACGCGATTGAGTGAGGAGGAGTGAGCCGATGGTGGGTAACGCTCTGCTTTAACAGACGGGCTCGGATGAAAAACGAACGGGTTCAGGTAATATCATGCTGACGGTTTGTCACACTGACTTCCCCATTTGTGGCTTATTTGTGCCGCCACTCCTCCAATGTTTTTGGGATGGTCAGTTAGGCCATCCGGGATCAGGAGAATTGTAGTAGGGCATCCCTGACCACCTGTGTTTCTTAGTGATGTCATAATGGAACCAGCTGTGATGTAACAATGCAAACATAATTCTAGTCAGGGACTACTCTTTCAGTGTGCTAAAGAAGCAGGGACCCCGCCCAGGCTCTAAGCCATCCAGGGGACCCCCATCATAAGTTACAAAGGGTTATCATTTTTTATAAAAGGTTTTATATTTAGAAATATTTCCCCAAATGTATATATAGTCATTGCATAGCAATAACCCCCTACAGTACCTTGAAGGACCCCCGGGGGTCCACAGACCCCCCTGATGAAACCTAGGTGCTAAAGAATGTAAGATTTAAAATGAATAAATAAACATTTTGTTGCTTCTCTCCACTTTGCCAAGAGAAAGCTATGGAGAACTAAGTAACGGTAATCGATTTGCCACACATCTGTAGAAGTGTTCACACGTTATTAAAGTGCTGCAGCAGTCATATCCTGTAGCAGTATTTCATTTCCCTTTGAAAGTTATGCTCATTCTCAGATCCAGACACACTTACATGAACGGCTGTTTTTTTCAGGTTTTATTAAAGGGTATTTTTATATATGTTGAAATTACACCACTTCTTATACATAGCCCCCCATTTCAGGGCATATAAGGGGGGGGGGTTGACCAGACTCCCATGCTCCATTGTCCCTCTCAGTCCTGGGATAGCAGCTGATTTCACCTGAAACGGCAGAGGGACAGCACACCAGCTTTCCCCCAATGCTGCCTCAGCTGTGTCCCAGTGTTCCACTCGGGATTCAAACCCACAACCCCTGCCGTGACACAGCGGAGTCCGGCGCTCTGTTCTCTGCCCCACTGCGTCGCTCTGTCCCGACGGGGCAGGATGTTCAGGGCGTGGTTCTTTCCTTGCATTACTTCATTCATTGTCCAGGGCGGGAAAAGAACAGCTCCCATTGATTTGGTAAGCAGCAGTAGATATGGCGAACTTCTCTGAATTATGACTGAAGTGATAGATGGTGTTGGGACGAGGAAAGTAAATATACAACGTCCACGTTTAGTTTCAGTCTTAACTTTATTCCGTGTATAAATTTAACCTGTAAATAAAGGCCGTTGATGGTTTAGATTTACTTTAGATTTCTTAATAAACATCAGCTTTGCCGTTTCATTTTGGAGATTGCTGAACTCATCAAACCAATTTTTTCTTTTAATTGAATTAAGCGCAGATGATTGAATGCATGCTAATGTTACACCTGTGGTAGTGATGCCCTCAGCTCCTGATTGACAATGCCCAGGACGGCCAGGTATCTGCACACCTGAGCCATATCCTCCAAACTCCCGAACAGGTGAGCGTACTCCTGGAAATTGTGGAGGCCAGTTCGCCTCCAGGCTGAAGGTGTCTTAAGACACCAGGCCCTGAAACCAGGCCCACTGTGGGTCTTTGAAGGTACTGTAGGGGTTCCATGGCCAGACTTGATATGCAATGACGATACGTACAGTAGTTCTGGGGAAATATTTCAACATATAAAACCCTATTTTAAAAAAAAACCCTTTTAACTTATGATGGTCCCCTTGATGCCCATGAGCCTGGGTGGGGGTCCCTGGTGAGAAATGATTGAAAACCACTGCACTAGAACATTGCCTTAAGAGGATGATCTTGCCGTCAGCCTGACAGTTATTGTTTTTTATGCCTGTCAGTATAGTGCCCAGTTGAATATTGGCTGGAACAGTTTAACAGGTTTTAAGTGTCCTTAATCAAAGGCACTGTGACAGTGGCCACTGTTGGAAGAATCAAACCAGCAACCTGGTTCCTAGTCTTCCTCTACCTCCTCACGCCGGCGCCCATGCAGCGTGATGACATTGTCACCGTGGCGGCTTTGTCTTTGATTGGCAGGCCAGGCCAGAAGGGGCGGGGGGTGGGGCAGGGGGCTGAAAGAGACCCCGCGCGGCAGAGCGGAGTTCTCTCTTCCGTCTGGTGGTTTCCACGGAGATCCCGCGGCAGATGGCCCGGTGTTCCAGGAGGCTCCTCCCCTCCCTGCCGCGGCATTGAGGCCCGATCCGTCACGGTTGTCTGACCGCCGGCCCTCCTAGCTGTGCTAGGCCGCTGCTCACAGGTCGTTCGTTCGTGCGGCGTGTGCGTGCGTGCGTGCGTGCGTGCTGTGTGCGTGCTGTGTATGTATGTGTGCGTGTGCGCGCGCGGCTGTGTGTGCGTGTGTGTGTGTGCGGCTGTGGCTCAGGAGGTAGAGCGGGTCGTCCGCTGATCGCAGGGTTGGCGGTTCGATCCCCGGCTCCTCCTGTCCACATGTCGAAGTGTCCTTGGGCAAGACACTGAACCCCAAATTGCTCCCAATGAGCAGGCTAGCACCTTGCATGGCAGTTGCCGCCATTGGTGTGTGAATGTGTGTGTGAACGGGTGAGTGAGAGGCCATTGTAAAGCGCTTTGGATAAAGGCGCTATATAAGCGCAGTCCATTTACCATTTTGCATGCGCGCGGGGCTGTGTGTGTGCGTGTGCGCGTGCGTGTGTGCGCGGCAGTGTAGTATAATGGTTAAGAAACTGGACTTGTAACCGAAAGGTTGCCGGTTCGATTCCCAGGTGGGACACTGCTGTTGTACCCTCGAGCAAGGTACTTAACCTGAATTGCTTCAGTATATATCCAGCTGTATGAATGGATAAATGTCATAAGTTGCTCTGGATAAGCGCGTCTGCTAAATGCCTGTAATGTAATGTGTGCGCGCGCGTGTGTGTGTGCGCGTGCTGTAGTACTGTAGTACTGTGCGGACTGTAGGGTGTAAAATAGTCACTGGCTCTCCTGTAGTACTGTGTGGACTGTAGGGTGTAACTTGGGCTCAGAAATGGCTGCTGACACACTAAGTGAGTGGGTGGGTAGAATAGCACCTCTTGATTTACCACAGCGACTCAAGAGTGGTTACATCACTGGCTGTCGGAGCGGTGCTAGGTGGGCGGTGTGAGGCTAACTTCGCTCTGCGAACATCGTCCTCGGTCAGGAGGGTACGTTTTTAGCATGCATTACACCGCACGGTGCCACTTTAATATGTGTACGTCCACTCTTTCTCTTTGCGTTTATTCTGTGAAGAAAAGCCATAAAAATGAGTGAGTGAAGGGCCAGACGGGGCAGGCATCCCCCTCAGTTCTACTGCAACTGCTTTCATCTGCCTGAGACAAAGAAAACACAGTCAGTGTCGAGGCACTTTTCTGAACAAAAGTTGACCCTAAAGGACCATACATTGTGTACACTAAAAAATGCGTTCATGGTCCTTACGTAAATATAATTCATGTTTATGGATTGGCTGGAAGCGGCAGGAAGAAGGCCGGAAAGCGGAGGAGGGTGAAATGATGACTGGAGTGTGAGGGGTTATTTCCTGTCGAAGCGTCTGGGCTTTCGAGTGACGTGAGGGGAGGGTGGATGTAAGATTGAGTACGCCTGTCCCCCGGGTCCTCCTAAGATTCCGCTTTGACCTTGGCGGGACTTCGGCGCACACGCGGAATGCGAATTAGAATATCAGCGAAGTTCAGACGCATTTTTTATCGCTCCAACCAGAAAAAATTAGCCGGCGTGCGGAACCCGCCAAAACCCCCCCCCCCCCCCACTTTGTTTGAACATTCGGTTTTCATCTTCTTGGCTTAAAAAAACGTTCCCTGTTTTTTGCACAAAAAAGACGATGGGTGAGGGGAACTAATGGCAGGGTTTTTTTTTTTGTTGAGGGGGCAGGGGTGTAATATGAACACGTGTGTGTGTGTGTGTGTGTCTCTGAGTGCGAGTGTGAACACGTGTGTGTGCGTGTCTGATTTGGATTGTGATTATCACGTCCAGATGAAATGTATTTTAGCTGTTATGGGTTGTAAGCTGTTAACAGGGTAGATGTGACACTCGATAGGGAGCTGGGAGGAACTGGCTCTATATTTGACAGCCTAATCATCCTCCTGCATCCGATTGGCTACACAATCGCTACTCTGATCTCCCAGGGTGCCCCTGCAAAAATGCCACTGATTATTTCTTTGTTTCTTTGTAGCGAGTCATTTGAATTATGCCGATTTTATAAATTGTAAATTTGAGTAGCTTTTGTAGTTGCTGTTATAGTTTAAATGGTATTTTTTGTTCGTTTGTTTGACCTGTGAACCTCAGGCATGAGTAACTTTAGTACCTTCGATGTGAAGATCGTCTTTTCTTACTAACCTGCTGTAGTTGAGGCCAGAGCAGTGGCGCCCCCTCCTGGTCCAGCCGAACAGCCCCAGCTTTCCAACATTGTGCGACATTTAGAGCTGAGGTCTAACAGCCGAGCCACGGCATTCGCTAAGGCCAGCGCCAGTCCTATGTGTCACAATCGACTAGTATTTCAAGATGGTAACGAAATGGACTAGTATTTCAACTCCCAGCAGAAAAGGGGCCAGTTCTGTTGGACCCCTCCAATCAAAATGTCTGAATTTACACACACTGCACTGGGGCCACGTTCATGCTTCTGGGTTTTGGCTGCAGCGGCTGTTGGCATGGCGCCCCTCAGAAACACATGCCACACACCTTCACACCCCAGGAGATCTTGGGGTCGGGAGCCACTCCTTTCTAACTATCCTCTCCATTAATATTCATATCCTGATATGTTTAATTACTTCTTGATACCCCCTCGATGGCGGCTGGGAGTTGGCGGCGGCCCTGCGGAGGGAACAATTAAATTGAGCGAAGCCAGAGAAATCCCGCGTTGGGGGAAGAGCTGCGGAAAAGCCCAACGCTCCGGAGTTTCTACGTCCAGGAACAGCTAATTAATCTGCACAAATCCACCTGGCTTTTCCGTCTTCTATTTTCGGACCGGCGCCTCGGATGGTTCTGTCAGGGCCAAGTTCCTGGCCCTGTGTTTGAGCGGACGGGTAGGTCACGCGGGATTGGACAAGCAAGGAAGGGGCGGTCAGGAAGCGCTGGGAACCTCCGCTATTGTTCTTGACCACACCCCGCGGGCGACCGGCCGGCTAAATGGATATCCTTTTCTTCATCTTTTTCCATTTTTTTTTTCTTTTTTTTTTTTTTCCTCACAGGCATTCTACAGGGTAGTTTTGACTTCAACAAAATGGAGGACTTGTTGTTAGCGCTTAGCCGGTGACCTTTTTTTCGAGAAGACACGGAGAGGGGAATACAAAGTGATAATTGCGCTGATTATGTATTCTTTACGGGGGCTTTGGTGCTGACTGACTGCAGCGATGCCGGTGGAAGTAGCAAGGGCTGCCGTGGTTCCGCCACAGCTCACCAACTGCAGGCTGTTCCCGGTGGAGGGCTTCCACTTTTGATTTTTGCCAGAAAAAGGAGGAAGCGCTCGTAACCGGTATCGCTTTACACGTTCCGCCCCCCCGCCCCGGTTGGCGGCTAGTTCTGCCTCAGGCAACGATGTCTGTCTCTACCTCTGATCCGTATTAATATTCCGTGGATACCCTGCATGCTGAAGCTGTGGAATGCTTTACCTGGGCTTATTGCAGAGGCGCTCGAAACTGGTTCTGGTGCTGGTTTTTTCCTTCTACCTGATTGGTTAATTAATGTCACCTGGTCTCCCACGTCTTAATCAATCATGGAATCGAGGGAGGTTCATGGAGCCTCTCAGTTTTTGATGTGGTGTCAACATGAACTGCCCTACCCTCAGTGCAGTGAAGGTCTGTGTTGAAAGCGATTTTTATGCAGTGACATTTAATGAGCGCAGCTAGCATGCTACCAGCGCAACTTCCCAAGGTGAAGGACAAACATTGGGTGAATTTAGGTGTGGAAGTGTGGAGTTTATTAGCCCTTATAAAACGATGAGACTGCATGCGTAGTGCAAAAGCTTCTCTTTAAAGCCAGTCCGCTTTGTGCATTTTTCATAAGGTATTCATTATTTACAGTTATTTACGAACGGTTGAATGGGCTGAGCTGTGACTTGAATACGGGAGAAGCTTGCATAGGCATAGCCTATATTCATACGTCACATTTTAATGTTTTTATTTTCTTTATCGTTTTTGTTTTACGAGCCACCGTTTAAATGAGGAGAGGGGAGTGAGAAAATGTAGCGTTTGCGGTAAAGTGTGGTGGGTGATAAGACCGGGTAGCGACTGTGTTTAAACGCACGTGTGCGACTGAGGAAGTAAGACAATAAGGAGCGGAGGATAGATGGATAGATAGATAGATAGATGGATGGATGGATGTAGCATTTGTCTCCTTTGTTTGGTGCAGAGTAAACTCGTGTGACGTTCCTTACAGAATCGCACAGACACGCACGTCAGGGTGTGTGAGGTCACAGCGCGGGAGGGAGGAACAAGCCACTCAATCAGCCCGCAGTGCATGATGGGAAAGGAGAGAGGAAAAAGAAGGGAGGAGGGGAAGAATAGGGGAGAGGAATACACACATACACACACACACACACACACACACACACAGAGGTCTGTGGTACCATAGCTAGATGCAATTGTAACGCTCACCCACTATCTGTCTCTTCTTTTTCAGTTCTCGCTTGAGCTCTCTCTCTCTCCCTCTCTCTCTCCCTCTCTCTCTCTGACACACACTCTCTGGATCTCTCTCTCTTACACACACACACACTCTCTCTCTCTCTCTCTCTCTCTCTCTCTCTCTCTCTCTCTCTGTCTCTCTATATCAGGGCCTTGTCACAGTTAGCAGCAGATCCCAGTGATTTCAGTGCACGGCACAGACAGGCTGCTTCATCTGAATTCTCTACGTCTGTCAGTTTCAGTCCTTCTTTTATCCTCCTCCCTTTCTCCCCCTGCTGCGTCTTCTCTTCCTCCTGCTCCCGTTTCCCTGCTGCCTCCTCTCTCCCTCTCCTCTTCCTGTTTCTCCTGCTCCAGGACAGTCTGCTCATAGTTAGTAGCTGTCAGTTATTTTCACCTGTCGCTATCTGTCCTCTTCCTTTGTAATTCTTCCTTTAGTCTTAACCTGATACTAAACTGTCCTCAGGCCATCTCCTCTCTTACCTCTCTCCCTCTGTCCCTCTCTCCCTCTCTCCCTCTCTCCCTCTCTCCCTCTCTCCCTCTGTCCCTCTGTCCCTCTCTCCCTGTCCCCCTCTCCCTGTCTCCCTGTCCCCCTCTCCCTGTCTCCCTGTCCCTCTGTCTCTCTGTCCCTCTCTCCCTCTCCCTCTCTCTCTGTCCCTCTCCCTCTCTCTCTCTCCCTCTCTCTCTCTCCCTGTCCCTCTCTCCCTGTCCCTCTCTCCCTGTCCCTCTCTCCCTGTCCCTCTCTCTCTCTGTCTCTCTCTCGCCGTCCGTTTCTCCTCCACCCAGTTACTGCTTTTCATTTCTCATAGCGAGTCAGTGAGACACGCTGAGGATGTGTGTGTGGTGTGTGTGTGTGTGTGTGCATGTGTGTAACTGTATGTGTGGATGTGTGTGTGTGTGTGTGTGTGTGTGTGTGTGTGTGTGTGTGTGTGCGTGTGCATGTGTGTAACTGTATGTATGTGCCTGCGTGCGTGCATATGTGTATGTGTATGATGCTGTTTGATCTGCTACCGGGCCACCGAACGCATCCCCCCCCCCCCCTCCCCCTGCATGCTGTGATTTGGGATCTGCACCGGGAGCCTCTTTCCCGTCCCGTTTTCAAACATGTTCTCCAGGAGCGGCAACCGCTGTGTCCTGGAGCGCGTGCCGCTGCCGTCGCCTCGCTAACGAAGCGGGGACCTTTATTATCCAGCGCCGCCGGCGCGCGCGTGCGAGAGAGGGGGGCGGAGGGAACGGGGAGGGGCGGGGTCATATGAGGGAACGAGCGGCGGTCTGACACTCGTACCTGGAGAGCGGGAGAACCGCATGAGTCACCGAGCGAGCTCCCGCAGAAGCTCGCCCTCCGGGGGCGGTAGAGCGGCGGCGTAATTAAGAATAGAAGTGAAGAGCGGACGAGGAGGAGGGAGAAGGGGTCGCGGCTATTTGTAATCTTCAGTTTCTTTATTCCCGTGCTCGTGTGTTTCCGCGCCTTGGCGGCTGATTAAATGTGAAATGGCACATGCATGACTTATTCCTTATGCAAGGGTTTTTTAAAAATGTATTTATTTTTTATTTTTATTTTTTTGTCTTGCCCTGTGGCTTGATGACATCCCAGCTTGATTGCGGTCACGCAGGGCCAGTGGGAGGCGCCGTTTTTCAAAACTGTACACTGTGACTGGTATTCGTCCTATCAAAATCTTATGAGTATTTGACTTTGCAGTGTAGTGTAATGGCTAGGGAACTGGGCTTTCAACCAAAAGACACACTGCTATGATATTACTTCAGTAAAATTCCAGCTGTATAAATGTATATGAAAAATGCAAAAGTTATGTAAGTCGCTCTGGATAACAGCATCTGCTAAATGGCCGTAATTTAAGAACCGATCGAGATTTTTACATGTGCACCTGGTATTTGCATCTGTGGATCCCGAGTGTGGGGCTAGATTTGCATAAATGGCTGTCATTGGTCACAGAGTCTGGCTGCAGTAAGAGCTAACCGAATCCCAGATGACCCACCGATGGATCATAACCCCCAAGAGCTGCATTTTGCGTGCATGCCAGTCCACCTTTTAGCGCACTCCCCCAAAAGTCAATAATAATAATAATAATAATAACTTTATTTGTATAGCACCTTTCTAATGCAAGGATACAAGGTGCTTTGACAGGCAAAGGAAAAATGACAAAATATATAACAAACAGAAGAACAAGAACAATAAGTATACAGAAATACAAGATAATAAAAAAAGAGAGAAGAATAAATAAATAAATAAATAAAATAATACTTTTAAGTAAAAGCTAGTTTATAAAGGTGAGTTTTCAGGTTATTTCAGAGTAATAAGGTTTTTGGACACTCGACCAAACCTTTTCAACCAAAAGCCAGAAAATGGCAGCCTTGCTTGCGAGACAGGCTACACAACATTATTTTGCATCTCGAGCTCTGTCTCCACGACGCATTTTGTCCGGTAACCGCCCTGTGACGTTCAAACCGCGTCCGCACCGCTTATCCATCGACCCCTGGTCCAAGCATCGAGCTTTCGTCAGGTGTGCTTTAAGTGACTTTGGGAGAGCGAGTGGGGGAGGAAGAGGAGGTAATCTGGCAGAGGCTCTTCATCGATATCCCGCCCCCCCACGATCGATACGGGGCCTGCCGGGGGGGTGCTGACTCGGCGGATGGGGGAAGAGGCAGAGGTACGGTGCTGTATTTCTAATGGAGGGTGGGGCTTGGCGGTTATGATGGCAGGCTGTTGGCAGGGTCTCGCCGCACTGCAGAGCCACACAGTTTAAGCAGATTACCCTGTATAAGGTGTGTGTGTTTGGAGCCACAGGCCTGTGTGTAGGGCAGTGCTTATCTGTACCGTGGTTTCCTTTGGTTGTCTGTCAGTGTAACTCTCTCTCTCTCTCTCTCTCTCTCTCTCTCTCTCCCACACCCTCTCTAACTATCTCACTCTAACTTTCCCTCTCTTTCCCACACTCTTTCTCACTGACACTTTTTGTCTTGTCTTTTTTTCTTTCTCTCATTCTCCTCTCTGTTCTTCTCACCTCTTTTTCTCCCCCATCTCTTTCTCTTTCTCCCTCTCTCTCTCGCTTTCTCTCTCGCACTCTGACAGGCATACACACACACACACACCTCAGTCACTGTACAGTCATCAGTTTGCCTGTTCCCCGCTGTCACATTCCAGAGCGCTGTTCAGGGACCTAGATTCGGGTCGGAGGTTGCGGGTTTGAATACAGGCGCGAGAGAGAGACGCTTCGCTCGAACATAAAGCTGTCGAAACGGATGAAGGATGAACGAATGAATGCATGCCAGCATCCCAGATCGAGAGTTACGAGCACCTGGACAGAGGGTCCGTGTTCCAGAATTCCCCCAGCGCGAGGGCCCCGCCGGTCTCACAGCGAAGGCATTTGGGCATCGCGGCAGCAGCGTTGTCGCGACAGTCCTCCTCATTGTTGTCCTCGTCGCTCAGAATCTCTCCTTTGACTGTTGAGCTTGCGGCAGGTCTGGTTTGTAGGCCTGGTGGTGTGGGGAGAACTGTGTGTGTGAGTGTGAGACTGTTTATTTGTTGTTGTCTTGTAATTGCCAGTATCTGAAGCAGAGGTGTGTGTGTGTGTGTGTGTGTGCGTGTGTGTGTGTGTGTGTGTGTGTGTGCGTGCGCGCATTACAGCTTGTCCCTCAGTTTGCAGTAGGTATAGCAGGGATAAGTTAAAGATAAGCTCTGTTTCTGGGACTGATTTACTAAGACCTTTAGCATGTCTAAAACCTTTTAGCGCACGCTAAACCAATATCATGACCAATGATTGGCGCACTAATCATTGGTTGTGTTATTAGGTTTGCGTGTGCTAAAATGTTTCACAGATGCTAAAGGTCTTAGTAAATCTGGCCCTTTGAGTACTAAGGTTCCTGCACTTTACTTTCATTCTGTTTTTCTGTCTTTCTCTTTTTTTTCTTTCTCTTTCTCGCTGAGTCATAGCTGACTCATGCTCTTGGTAGGCTTTGATCGGTGACTCTGTCTTCCTGTCTTTCTCTCGCCCTCATTTGCTTTCTGTCTCTTTCTCCCTCGTCTCTCCGTCTCCCACTGGCTTTCTTCTTTCTCTTTTCATCCGTCACTCTTTCTCTTCGTCTTCACGTATTTCCATGTCTATTCTGTCCTCTCTCACGGAGCAGGTGAGGAGCAGAGATTAGTAACACAGGTACTGTTTGAGTGACTTATTTCCTGAACGTCGTGTCTGTAATCATGGGAAACTTGGTCTTTTCAGTCCAGACGGTGAGCTCAGTGTGGGTGGACTACATTCGGAGCTTAAAAATAGACGCTGTGAAAACTGTAGGTCCTGGTTAATGCTGCCAGCCTGCATGAGTGCGCGGACAGCACATCCTGAACACCTCCCCCCCCCCCCCCCCCCATCATCCTGAACACCGCCCCCTGTCATCCTGGCCGCCATTGGTCACAAAGTCTGGCTGCAGAAAGTGCTAACCGAATTCTTGACGACCCACCAATGCATCTTTAACGTAACCTGCTGCCCTCCAGCCCAAGAGCTGCATTTTGCGCGCCCGCCTGCAGTCCGCCTTTTCGCACACGGCAACGGCAGTGACCCTCCCCCAAAAGTCAATAAGGTTTTTGGACACAGCGGACCAAGCCTTCTGAAACCAAAGCCAGAAAATGGCAGCCTTCTTTGCGATATTGGCTAAGGAACGCTCTTTCGGTCCCTGGCTCTCTCTCCGTGGCGCGCTCAGTCCAGTAACTCTTCCACGACGTTCAAACCGCGTTGACATCGCTTATTCATTCAGCTCTCGTCGGAGCTCGCCCCTAGTGTCCTGAACGCCACCACCCAGTGTCATGAGCACCGCTCCCCGCCGTCCTGAATGCCTGATGATCATGATGATGATTACTCTGGTGACACACGGGTCACTGCTTCTCTCCGTTGTGGCCCTGATGACTTGGCATGGGCTCTGCTCGTTGCTTTAACCTTTGAGCGCACTTTTATAAGCCACTATAGATAGAAGTGTCTGCTAAATGCCTCCATGTAATGGAATATAAAGTAACAGGACACTCATAAGCACAGTCTTTCCTGAGAGGACAGTTATGATGATGAGAATTGTTTTTACGGTGATCATTATTTCTGCTGGGAGCAGAGTTCTCTGTAAGTGTAGTCATTGTTGGGAGGAGGAAGAGGAGGTTGGTAGTGGTAGTGACTCCATCAGGGCAGGGATCACTCCCCTAACTGTAGTGCAGAGTGTTTTTCACCTGCTGAGGAAATGCGTTAGTTACAGGAAGGGAGCGTGTGCTTTGCTAACGGCAGAGGTGTTAAATCCAGGGGTCAGATAGTAAAAGTCCTGCCATGTGTTTCTTCCAACCATGAACTCAGCCAGCTGATTTGACTAATTAGTTCTGCCTCCTGACTGAAGAATTGTGCTAATTTTCAAATCCAGGTGATTGGAACAAAATACTGGGGAGGACTTTCTGAGCCTCTGGTTAACGGTCACTGTGCATGTCTGTTACTGATGGGTTGAGGACTTACTGAAGTGTGGAGTCAGTGTCTCTGTGTCTATCTATCGGTCAGTGTGTCTGTTAGCAGTACTGACCTGCTCCTTAAAGTCTAACAAACCCCAGTGTGCTGCAGTACTGACCTGCTCCTTTAAGCCTAACAAAGCACATTTCCTCTCACACATACACACACACAAGCACATTTTCTTTCTCACACACACACACACACACACACACACACACAAGCACATTCTCTCACACACACACACACAAGCACATTCTCTCACACACACACACACACACACACACACAAGCACATTTTCTCTCTCACACACACACACTCACACTCACACACAGACATACGCACACACACACAAGCACATTTTCTCTCTCACACACAAACACATTTCCTCTCACACACACACACTCGCACTCACACTCACACACAGACATACGCACACACACACACAGATACAGACGCACATTCACCAGTGGTAATCTCAGACAGTAAGAGAGTAGGAAACATGTGGCCGTGTGTGCGTGCACAAAGACACACGCATGCAAATATGCACATGCATGCACACACAGACACACAGGCACCAGAGGTAATTTCAGACAGTAAGAGAGTAGGAAACGTGTGGGCGTACACACACACACACACACACCCTCTTTCATACCTACAGTATCATATTCCTCCACAGGAATGTCTGCCTCACTTGCCCTTGTGCTTCCAAGCCATACTAACCATAACCCCTTCAGATCCCTCTCTCTCTCTCTCTCTCTCTCTCTCTCTCTCTCTCTCTCTCTCTCTCTCTCTCTCTCTCCCTCTCTCCCTCCCACCCTCTTTTCTTTCTCTCTGCCTCTCTCCCCCATCCCTTCCCTCTCTCCCCATCCCTTCCCTCTCTTCTCCTTCCCTCCCTCCCCCTCTTCTTCTTTCCTCCCTCCCTCTCTTCTTTCCAGACCTCCTTCCCTGTGTAGCCACTGGTCTTTGAGGCCCTCCTGTAGCATCAGGGAGATGAAGAGGAAGGAATGGGGTAGAGAGTAGGACAGACAGACAGACAGAGAGCGAGAGAGTGGCGGGAGGGTTGCAGAGGAAGATATAGAAAAGGAGGGAATAATGTGTTTGAAGGGAACTGTACGGTTACTACATGTATTCTGCATTCTTATACTGCATCTACTTCCTGTTCAAATAAAATACAAAAACTTAACAGGAGGGAGCAGAACAAAAGCAGATGTCAGGCTACCCAGGAGAGAGGGATTTAGAAGGAAGGGCATATAAGATGGAATATGAAAAAGGGAAAGGGTGAGGATGGAAAGAAAGAGAAAGAGCCATAACCTCTCACCCCATTCTCACATACTGCTCCTTGATCAGCTGACCAGCCTGTCTGTCATAAGAGAAGGATGACTGAAAGTCGCCCCCCCCCCCCCCCCCTCTCTCTCTCTCTCTCTCTCTTTTCCACCCTCTCTCTCTCCTGCTTTCGCTCTTTTCATTGTTCCATTTTTCTCTTTTCTGACGTTTCCCCCCTCCTGTGTCACCCCCTGCAGGCCAAGTCGTGTATGTGTCACATGTGCGGCGCCCACCTCAGCCGGCTCCACTCCTGCTTGCACTGCGTCTTCTTCGGCTGCTTCACCAAGAAGCACATCCACGAGCACGCTAAAAACAAGCGTCACAACCTGGGTAAGAGCACACACACACACACCCACACACACACACCCACACACACACACACCCACACACACACACACACACACACACACACACACACGAGCACGCTAAAAACAAGCGTCACAACCTGGGTAAGAGCACACACACACACACACACACGAGCACGCTAAAAACAAGCGTCACAACCTGGGTAAGAGCACACCCACACACACACGAGTACGCTAAAAACAAGCGTCACAACCTGGGTAAGAGCACACACACACACACACACACACATGAGCACGCTAAATTCTAGCGTCAATACATGGTTTTGTGCACACACACACACACACACACACACACACACACACACATCCACGAGCACGCTAAAAACAAGCGTCACAACCTGGGTAAGAGCACACACACACACACACACACACACACACACACACACGAGCACGCTAAAAACAAGCGTCACAACCTGGGTAAGAGCACACACACACACACACACACGAGCACGCTAAAAACAAGCGTCACAACCTGGGTAAGAGCACACCCACACACACACGAGTACGCTAAAAACAAGCGTCACAACCTGGGTAAGAGCACACACACACACACACATGAGCACGCTAAAAACAAGCGTCACAACCTGGGTAAGAGCACACACACACACACACACACACATCCACGAGCACGCTAAAAACAAGCGTCACAACCTGGGTAAGAGCACACACACACACACACACACACACACACATCCACGAGCACGCTAAAAACAAGCGTCACAACCTGGGTAAGAGCACACACACACATCCACGAGCACGCCAAAAACAAGCGTCACAACCTGGGTAAGAGCACACACACACACACACACACGAGCACGCCAAAAACAAGCGTCACAACCTGGGTAAGAGCACACACACACACACACGAGCACGCCAAAAACAAGCGTCACAACCTGGGTAAGAGCACACACACACACACACACACACACACACACACACACACACACACACGAGCACGCCAAAAACAAGCATACCCATAAGAATTGGTATAATGACATAAAAACCGGTTTAAAATATTACTACTATTATACTATTACTACTATACTTACTATACTATTAATTACTTGAGCATTTCAGCACTAAAATGTTTGTTCGGGAATCACGGGATCCCACAATAGCTGTCAAAGATTCCCGGATTCCTGGACATTAACCCTTTAACGAGCAGTGGTTTTGTTTATTCGCATTCATTGCTGTTTTTTAATGGTGACTTGTGGTCACGCAATGTACCGTTTGTAAGGGTCACACTATATACCGATTGTAAGTGTCAACTCACAATTTTATCTCTATAAACTATTTTACGATCTGAATGTTATTGCGAAAACCTTTTTTTTATTTTGTAACATGACACAAAACAGGCTCGATCAAAATGGCGGCTATGTACATTCTATGGGCCGGATTCAGAGTTGAGATAAGCATGCGCAAATGGGACCTTCCCGAAATTCTGCATTGCTTAAGCTATTTGTGATTCATAAATTGGTGTTATCCGCTGTTTTAAGGGTCTCTCACTGTATAAGCGGCATTACGCGCACGGGGTGGAGGTTTGATGAAAATGAGGCATGTCTGCAAGTTGTGCAAGATTCAGAGTTTTCACTTAATACTTTTTTTGGAAAAAACGCTGCCAATAGATTATTATGAAAAATACAGCATCTTTTGCGTAAATGGATATTAGAATGAGTGCATGTTATTTGAACATAATATTGGTCGTATTTTTTTTTTGCATAGTTAACTTTATTAAAGAGCTGTCGTAAAAAGAAAAATATGTAAAAGTAGGCTATGATTGACCGTCTGCTGTCTGCTATATCATATCAGACTATCATATCAGACTAATATTAGACAGTATCTGGATCATATTCACTTTGACAGAGAGGCGATTTGTGTCAGCACAGCTTCTCCAAAATGATTAAGTTGAAGACGTCGCATATAGGCTATTGTGTTCAACCACCGCGACATGGCTTTATTAAGTAAATTGTTAAAAAAAATATTTAGAAATTTCTTTTTTCAGTAAATCCAACGATGTATTGGTTTACCTAATATTGCATACAACCACTGTTCAGAGATGATTTATTTTGATTGTGTGATGGGTATATCCAAATTGTCAATAGGAGCTGATCATTTTATCGATGCGACGGATTAATACGTCCACTGCCTTCCCCATGACGCAATGTGATGCATAAAGGTAGGATTTTACTCAGGAAAATGCGGTTATTAAAGGCAATGTCATTGACACGTTGAAAATGTATACCACCCACAAACATTTTTTTGGTATACAGCTGGCAACCCAGGGGGCAGGTACAAGAAACAGGTAATTAGAATATCATGCCCTGTGCCGCCCACATTTTGAGAGAGGCACCTGCGTAGCGCAGGTTAGAATACGGCGCATCTGAGTCTGTGTTAAATCCACGCAGGGGAGGCACTTAAGCGCATGGCATAAGTTGGCCATTTCTGATTCCGGCCCTATGTGTTCTGGAAATCCATAGGTGACACGAATCATAATTTGGTATTTTTATCCCGGCAAAGAAATTAATAAATTTTTTTTTTAGGTGAGAAAATAATTCCACTGTGTTTGAGGTTCTGTTACATTGTTTCATTGTTTCAAACTCCCATGGGTTATCTTACAGAAGAGACCAGGGTAATGCCTGTTGTCAAAGGGGTTCAAGAGCAGTAACTATTTTATATTTGGGCTTATGTTCAAAAAAGGTGGCGTAAGGGAAAGGGTTAAAATATCGGGAAAATCTCCAACCCTGGTAGAACGGCAACATGCAATAAAACAAGCACCTCTGCTTACGTGAAGTAAGCCATGAGAGCATCACGCCACGACACACCTTTGTGTTAATGTTCCTCTTCCGCTCTGCACAGTACGCTCATCATCATCATCATTGTCGTCATCTTCATCATCTTCATCCACGTCATTGACCTGTGTATCAGACCTGTGTATGTTGCTTGTGAAGCTGTGTGTTACATGAAGCCGCGTGGTTTTCCGAGCGAGTTCTGTGAGATGATGGCCCACAGGGGCTCGAGCCCTCCCCTCTCTGAGGTCATGGGAGGGGGGTCCTGTTTGTGGAGGACCAGGCCGTCCTGGATTAGACCTCTCCTGGCACGGCGGAGATGAGTGTTTAATGAGCCTCTGCGTTAATCAGCTGGGCTAGGGGAGGTGACAGTCATGCTAGTGTAACCTATTATTACTGAGAGAGTGAGTGTATAAACACTAATAATGTAACCTATTATTACTGAGAGAGTGAGTGTATAAACACTAATAATGTAACCTATTATTACTGAGAGAGTGAGTGTATAAACACTAATAATGTAAATAATGTTACTGAGTGCTTAAATACTAATGTAACCTGTTATTACTGACTGCATGAACACCAGTCTGAGCCCATTATTGTAACACTGAGATTTTGCTTAGTGTGGTTTGGAATCGGGTATCAAGGCATTTCCGCTAGTCTTTCCACAGACAGACACACTCACACGCTCAGTCATATGTACACACACATTCACACTCACCGACACACACAAGCTCACAGTCATGTGTACACATTCAGTTTTACACACACTCACACGCTCACAGAAAGGCCGGCCGGCTGTCTGAGTGTAAGGGTTATTTGTGTTCATTGGCTGGGGAAGGTTGGGGGCTGAGTCTCATTTGAGCAGTTTGACAGACTGTAATTATGGTCTCTAACACAAGCTGGTCAGTGCGATATTTGTGCAGAGCCATCGGTTGTTAATACATTAATAATAATGATAATGCTAACGGTTTTAACGGCGGCCGTAATGGTCTACGGGTGAGGAGATTGGCTTTGGGAATTGCTCACGGCCTGGCGATCGCTCTCTGTCACTCTTATCGAATCATTCTTTCTCTTTCCTGCTTCCCCTTGAGCTGAGAACACAGATGTACTGATTAGGTTAAGGATTTACTCTTTATGGTGAAAAAGATACCGATCGGCAGGGTAGACGGCAAACTACACCCAGCGCAATTAAATTAAATCTCACATCCCAGCTATTTTTATTTTTTTTACTGTTTTAAGATTTCTTTTCTCAGTTAGTTTGCTTTATTAGTGATGTATGCTTTTTCATTTGCAGTATAATATCTGAAGGGTTCCCGACCCCCCCCCCCACCCCCCGCCAGTTCCCATGGTAACTGGAGACGGGGGCGTCTCCGGCTGTGCAGCAGCCCTGCCTGCGACCGAAAGAGACGGGCGGGTCCAGGGGTTTGAGCCCCGGCGCGGCCTCCTGTTTTTATCAACGGTTCTGTTACCGTGGCAACCCCTCCAAACACACGGCGCGCGCGCGGAGCTTCTCCATGGCGGCTTGCGTGCACATATTGGCGGCGCCGCCGCCACGGAATGCCCCGGAAGGGAGGGAGGAAGGGAGGGAGGGATGGATGGAGGGAAGGTGGTTTCCTTGGGGAGTTTTTAGAGGGGAACGTGGAGAGGGAAGACTTTAGTTTGAGTTCTTCATGTGCGCTCAGAGCTCAGACAGGCTCCTACAGGCCGGTAAGAAGTCACTGTAACCTCAGCCACACACGCCCAAGCGCTGTCAAACACACACACACACACACACACACACACACTCACACATGCCTATACACTGTCAAACACACACACACATGCCTATACACTGTCAAACACACACACACACACACACACACACACTCGCACAAACTCACACATGCCTATACACTGTCAAACACACACACACACACATGTACTCTCATGCACACACACACACACCTATAAGCTGTCAAACACATACACGTGCATGCACACTCACGTGCGCTGTCAGACTGACACGTGCACACACACATACACACACACACACACACACACACACACACACACACCCTGGTTCCTCACCATGTATACAGGGGAATGCCTTTGTGTCAGAATGTCGGGTGGGGTGGGTTGGTGGCTTGTATGCCTATAAATAGGTTGTCACGGCAACAGAACTCAGGTACTGTTGCCGTGGAGTTCAGGTTGCAAAGAGAGAACGGGAGATGTGCCGGCCTGTTGCATCATCATCGTCATCATCATTCCGTTCTTGCCCCTCCCCCTTCTGACCGGCACATCAAATCAGATGCACCCAGATAGAGGAAAACAGCAAAACAAACAAGTGTATGAATGGGATAAGCGAATCGAGCATGCTCTCGACCACCATGTAAAATAACGCATATCACTCGCTCCAATCGACATCAAATCGTTTTGACTCTCTTTGTCTCTTTCCCCCCTCTCTCTTTCTCCCCCAGCTATAGACTTACTATACGGAGGCATATATTGCTTTGTGTGTCAAGATTATATTTACGACAAAGACATGGAACAGATTGCCAAAGAGGAACAGAGGAAGGCCTGGAAGTTGCAAGGTAGCGTTTTGCTAAAGCGCGTCTCGCGCCCTCGTATCTCACAGTTCTCATTTCACGTCTAACATGCTTAATTAGAGCTTGAAATTAATGTGCAAGTTTCTGTGAGTGATGAAGTCGAGTTTTGACAGTAGAATCCCACAGAATGTTTATCTGTTTTGTTGGACAGCCCACAAACACACACACACACACACACACACACACGCACACCAATGTCATGCTCTGGCCTCTCTCTGCTGTCTGTCTCTAGGCGTGGGCGAGAAGTATTCAACATGGGAACCGACTAAGAGAGAACTGGAGCTTCTACGACACAATCCCAAGCGCAGGAAAATCACGACAAACTGCACCATCGGTGAGACTCGGCCACGTCTCTGCAGCTCTTCAGAGGCTTTGCTTTTGCTCGAGGAGTCCCGGTGCTTTTTACTGCTGCAGCTGCCGTCGTGTCACCCCCTAGTGTTAGAACCAGGGTACTGCTGGGTCGCTCGCCTGGAACTTGGGTGGGGGTAGTTTGTGTGTGGTTGTAGGGGCTGTCGAGGTGAGGCAGTACTGGACATGATGCACACATACGTGCGTGCGTGCGTGCGCGCGCACACACACACACACACACACACACATGCAGGGAACAGATGCTGTTGTCCAGAGAGTAGCAGGTATAAGGGTAGATGGTGGCCTCAGGCAGGGTGGCCTGATTACAGTGATAGCTAATGGTAAGGAATTTTAACTTGGGTGTGTTATAGGATTGCGTGTGTGCGCTCGTGTGTGTGTGTGTGCGTGTGTGTGCGTGTGTGTGTGTGCGCACGTGTGTGAATTTCACTTTCTCTCCCTGCCTCCTTTTTTTTCTTGTCTTTCTCTCTCCTTCATTTGAAACATGGAAAGGCGATGGATGATGGATGATGGATGTAAGCAGGTGTCTTGGAATCGCTCCAGTGCGCATCGTTTAACCCCCTGCCTTCCAGCCGTCTGTTTGAGCCAGGCCACACCCCCTCATGTTAGGCCCCGCCCCCCACCTGCCACACACACACACACACACACACACACACACACGTACACACATGCTGGACATCACCTGTTTTTCTGTCAGGCTACACCCCCTCCCCCAACCTGGCCCTCAGCCAGCCTGCTCCAGAGCCATGGGTCAAACCACAAAACCTTGAGCCTGCGGACCCCACTGCCAGGTCAAAAGAGAGAGAACTGAAGACAGCACTTACTCAGCATTTACCTCCAGAGCAGAGGGTGTCTAATGGTGTGTGTGTGTGTGTGTGAGGGTGTCTAAAGCAGTGTGTAATTTTATGCGTGTTAGTCCTGTGCTGATACTCCTAACCCTTGCTATGCCCCCCCCCCCCCGGCAGGCCTACGGGGACTCATAAACCTGGGGAACACCTGCTTCATGAACTGCATCGTGCAGGCGCTCACCCACACTCCCCTCCTGCGCGACTTCTTCCTCTCCGACCGCCACAAGTGCGAGATGCAGTCCAACTCCTGCCTGGTGTGTGAGATGGCACAGCTCTTCCAGGAGGTGAGGGTGGATTAGTGGGGGGGTGGTACAGTGGGCCTGGTGTGTGAGATGGCGTATTTGAGTCCACTTCGTCAAAAAGCTTTTGAGTGGGCCACTTTTTCTCGCAAATGGGGGCGCTTAAGATACCAGGGTGAACCCCTTATTTCCGGGGTTTTCTTGAGGGGATTCAGCAGCACACTCATCCACAGAACTGTGCACTCATCCGACAATTTCGGTAAGTAACCCGGAAGTAAAAACGTAAAAGACATAGAGCGTACATGTGTACATATCTATGGGACAAGAGCGGGTCATATAACGAACTACTCTCTTTATCATTCATAATCTACACTTTGTAACCATCATATGATTGATATTCTCAGTAAAAATAAAAAATCTAATATTATATTACGAACTACTTCCTCACTAGTTTGGAAAGAGTTTTGCGGGATTTTTTTTGCGAGTGGACAGGGGTCAGGGGTCGTATTCGGTCATGGCCTGTGGGACTCTTTCAGGTTCTCACGGGGTGAATGGGGCGGGGCTTGTCTCTGAAATACGCTGATTGGCTCGCGCTGTTTCATTCCAACCGAAATTGCAATCCCAGAATTTGAACAAATTCTGGAAAAAATGTGTTTTTCTTAATTAGGTGCTTTTCATGCTTAGAGGGATTATTTTCCCTCTCAAGCCACATTGTTCATTGTTAGCAATAGCTATGCGTGCCCTGATGAAGTCCAATATTCAGTGTGCTATCCTGCAACCAAATATAAAGAGAGATAAAAAATATTTTAACAGTTCAAATTAAAGATGAGGTGAATCAATAGGCCACAAATTTGGACACATGGCCACAAAAAGTAACCATTTGGTAAATAATGAAGAATTTGAAGACGCAGCAAATGATAACGAGCCAAACCTGCATTGTGTTAATACGTTTAAAGAAAAAATGATGACTTAAACACAATTAATTGTTCCCTCTTTTTGTGATTGTTTGCAATATAGCACAATGTGAAGATGGGAATTGTGTTCTTCATTGCATGCTATTTCTGACGTAATACATAATGTGGTTTAAGAGGGTAAATAATCTCTGTAAACATGAAAAAAATAAACATAATTAAAAAATGAACAGCTTGTTAAAATTGTGCTATTGAAATTGTGGTTAGAACGAAAACTAGCATACACGGGGGGGCCCCAGGACCTAGGTTGAGAACCACTGGTGCGTGCGTGCGTGCGTGCGTGCGTGCGAGCGTGCGAGCGAGCGAGCGCACAGCGCAGGGGTCGTTCGAGGGAACGGAGAACCTGCCAGGCTCGTCTTGCTCTGTGAATGTTATTGCGGACAGAGCGAGCTCACCTTCCTCTTCTCTCCTCTTCCTCTCCGGCGGTTAGTTCTACTCTGGGCACCGCTCTCCCCACATTCCGTTCCGGCTGCTGCACCTGGTCTGGACGCACGCGCGCCACCTAGCGGGCTATGAGCAGCAGGACGCCCACGAGTTCCTCATCGCCGCCCTGGATGTGCTACATCGCCACTGCAAGGGTGAGCCTCTCTGGAGGGCGGGGCTTAGGGCAGGGCTTAGGGCAGGTCTCTCAGGTCACACCCTAATGACGTCATGGCTGCGTCCTCACACTCGAAACATCCATGCTCCTTTCCTCCACTACCACCTCCTCTCCACCTTGCCCCGTAAACATATCTTTGTGTTTTAATCTAATGTTGCTGATTTGGCTACATATTACTTACAAATAGTTACAAAATGATTCATGTCTCGACGCAAACCGCAATGTCAGGCACATTGTATACTGTACATGCAACTACTTGTACTCAAAACGCTCAGGCCATTTTGCCTACTTCTCGGTAGGAGAGGAATGGTAGTGGGGGAGAGTAGGAAAGGAGGTGGGGAGTGGAGGAAAGGAGGTGGGGAGTGGTAGTGGGGTAGTGGAGGAAAGGAGGTGGGGATTGAAGAATATTGGGACGGAGCCCTGGTGTTACGTTCTGGGGGTGGGGACTTATCCATATTGAGCATTTGTGTGGGAGGGGTTTGGACACAGGGGCTGGGTCCTGCAGTGTATTTGAAGGCGTTGTCCTGACGAGACTTCCCCCCCCTGTGTACGTCTTTCTTTTTTCTGCCGGTGGTATGGAAGGCGATGACAACGGGAAGAAGGCCAACAATCCGAACCACTGCAACTGCATTATCGACCAAATCTTCACTGGAGGGCTGCAGTCCGACGTCACCTGCCAAGTCTGCCAGTGAGTGTGTGTGTGCGTGTGTAAATGAAATATTACTGAGTCTGAGGCTCATACCCTTACCCCAGGTAGTTTGTGCTCTCTCTCTCCCTCTCCCTCTCCCCCTCTCCCTCTCTCTCTCCCTCTCCCTCTCCCTCTCCCTCTCCCTCTCTCTCTCTCTTTGTCTCTCTCCCTCTTCCTCTCTCTCCCTCTTCCTCTCTCTGTCTTTCTCTCTCTTCGTTTCTCTCTTTCTCTCCCCCTCCCTTTTTTCTGAGGTAAATCCCTCCCTAACCCAGAAAGGCGTACTCTTGACCTCGCCTGAACGACTCACAGGGAAGTTGTGTCGTGCGATGCAGCCTGTTTAAAAACTACTTTTCCCAGCGGGGCAGCTGGAGGGCGCTCATCCGCTCGCGCATGACGCTCTAACTCAGTCTGCCCCTAAAAGCAATCCTACAGGCTCTGCCCCTACCGATCTCCTCTCCCTACCCGGCTGTGCAGTGGGCTCTCTCATGCCACCCTGTGGACACTCAGTGCATTACAGCACTATCACTCATCTCATCATCAAACATGAAATATGCTCTTATAATTTTTCTTTTAAATTTTTAAATTACGTCGTCCGCTGTTGCATTCTGGTGTCCCTTGTTGGTATTTGTGAGTGTGTTTTGTTTTGCTAAGAATGTCATTCTTATTAAAAAAATAAATAAATAATTTTATGTAGAAAAACCTGCGTTTAGACATTTATTGTTACAGGGGCGGCTATGTTTTGAAATAATGTTTTTGTATGCGTCATCCATTGAAAAGGCAACCCACTCTTGTTGCAGTCCAAAAAAAAGTGCTGCACATTACATTGCATTGCATCCATTAAGGAGATGCTTTTAGGCAGAGCGACTTATAAAACCAACTACATAAGTGCTTTCAAAGAGGGCAGTAAACATGAAAGGGAAATGAACACAGAGCCAATAAGAGTGTAACAAATACTGCTTTAATGTTAATGAACTGACAACCTGTACACACACACACACACACACACACACACACACACACACACACTCACACCTGACCTCTCCCCTGTGGGGTTACAGCGGGGTGTCTACGACCATAGACCCGTTTTGGGATATCAGCCTGGACCTGCCCGGCTCCTCCACCCTCTTCTGGCCCCTCAGTCCCAGCAGTGATGGAGGCGTGGTGAACGGGGAGAGCCACCAATCAGGGGCCACCACACTAACGGACTGTTTACGAAGGTACCGCCCCGCCCCTCTCTCGCTCTCTCTCTCTCTCTTTCTGTCCATCTCTCCGCGTTTCTGTCTCACCGGCGTATGTGCAGGTGTGTGTGTGTTTGGGTTCTGTCTCCTGTGTATGTGCAGGTGTGTGTGTGTTTGGTTTTTGTCTCACCGGCGTGTGTGTGTGTGTGTTTTGGTTTGGGTTCTGTCTCCTGTGTGTGTGTGTGTTTGGTTTCTGTCTGAACGGCGGACGTGTGTGTGTGTGTGTGTGTGTGTGTTTGGTTTCTCTCCTGCTTATGTGCAGGTGTGTGTTGTTTGTCATGTTTTTCATAGGTACAGACTGTTAACTCTCTTTCTGTTTCTCTCTCGATCTCTGTTTCTCTGCCTCCTTCTTTTTCCCCTCCCTTTCGCCCTTTCTCTCGATCTCATCATCCCTCCATCTCTCTCTCCCTCTCCCTCTCTCTTTGCACTGCAGGTTTACACGACCAGAGCATTTAGGAAGCAGTGCCAAAATCAAGTGCGGCGGTTGCCATAGTTACCAGGAGTCCACCAAACAGCTGACAATGAAGAAGCTGCCCATCGTAGCTTGTTTTCATCTAAAGGTAAGTCCTCCGGCCGCACCCCGCAACCCCAAATACCCCCCTTCCCCCAGCACCCCGCAACCCCATATACCCCCCTTCACCCAGCACGCAGCGAAACGGAACCGCGGCTTTCTCAGGGACACTGTGATCTCTGACCTTGGCTTTCCACCGTAATCTCTGCATGTCACTCTAGCTGAGTGTGCTCTGCCTGGTGAAGTGTTGACATTTGAAAAAGGCGGTTAAATTGAGGGTCCAGATCGATTTCTTCCAGCGTTCATTTGATCAGAAGTACTTCTATGGCTCAGAGGCACTCTGCAGAGAGCTCATACAGCAGTAGTCTTCTCTTCATGAGGTTGAGATTTGATAATATGATAATAATTTTTACTTGCTTATTTGTTTGTTTTTTGCTTGGGCGGAGGGCGCAGTAATGAACACAGTTTCACAGTGCAGGCCACAAAATAAGTGATTTAATTCTCATTTATTTATTTAATTTCTCTCCCAACTGTTTCTCTCTCCCGCTTGGACCCACTACACACATTCCCCCTCTCCTCCACCGCTCAATCTCTCCCTGTCCCCCTGTGCTTTCCCTTCTCCTCTCTTTATTTCTCCATTTTCCCTCCTCTTCATTCTTCTTCCCTCTCACACTTCTTCTCACCCTCTCCTTCCTCCTCTTTCTCTCCCTCTCTCTCTGTCACTCTCTCTCTACTCCTCCCCCTCTCTTTTTCTCTGCCAGCGGTTTGAACACTCGGCCAAGTTGAGGAGGAAGATCACCACGTACGTGTCGTTCCCTCTCGAGCTCGACATGACCCCCTTCATGGCCTCCAGGTGAGTGCTGAGCCACCTCCCAAGAATCTGCTCTGATACCCCATCACACCCCCAAAAAAACCCAACACTGATACCCCAATGCCCCCTTAAACCAGATACCCCACTCTCCCTGTTAAACAATGTGTGCCTCATTACTGATAGCTCCCTGACGTACCCTGTAAGAGCTGCACCCTACAGAGCGGCCCCCAGCTCCAGTGTTTTATGCTTGTATTGAGCCCTGAATCAAGCAGCCTGTCCTGAAAATGCCCCCGTCCGCTGGACCGGCTCGTTAAACTGTCAGGACAATGGCCCTGCCCATCGATCCAGCCATCATTCAGCAGTCAGCGCGGCAGAGCGCCTTAGCGCGTTAGCGGCTTCTCCTATCCATCGTGCTCCTCTGCGTTCCGTCATTTTCCAGCTTGATCACCTTGATAGCTCAGGCGCTAATCGAGTCTTTCTGTTTCCCTCTGGAAAATGTTTACCGTGAGGCTCTGCGTGACGACCTGCCTGTAAAGGCCAATAAACGCAGAGCGATATAAATCGATCGAGCGAGCAAAAGGATCAATGCTAGAGTTAAGGTTCTCCTGTTTATTGGAAAATAAAATCCTGCGGGCTAATTTCAGGGCGTGATTACAGGGGCAAAGGCGGAGTTTGGGGGTGATTGACGCCGGTCTGGTTTGAAGGTTGTTCTCTGAACAGAGGATTGGGGGGGAGGGGGCTGTGTGGTGTAGCCTTTTTAAGCCGAGTGTGTTTAAGTGCCCTCTTCCCTCTTCTCCCCTTCTTTCTCACAGTAAAGAGAGCCGAGTCAACGGCCAGTACCTGCAGCCAGTGGACGCCCTAAACAACGACAACAAGTAAGCACCGCCCCCGACTGAGAACAGACCAATCAGGAACCTCTGGGGGGGTGGGCGTCGCTCTTTATGAACCGTGCCTGATTGCATGGCGTTAGAATGGCGGTGCGGTCGAAGCTGGTACGGTGATGTCACCCCAGCTTCACGTCCCCGCTCGCGTCACACGGTTTTTTGAAAGCTCGCGCGGGGGGCCGTCCGTCCGTGTTGGTGGCGGGACTGAATCCCTCACCGGCGTCTGCCCCTCAGGTACTCCCTGTTCGCCGTGGTGAACCACCAGGGGACGCTGGAGAGCGGCCACTACACCAGCTTCATCCGCCAGCACAAAGACCAGTGGTTCAAGTGCGACGACGCCATCATCACCAAAGCCAGCATCACGGACGTGCTGGACAGCGAAGGGTGCGCTACATTTTTAAACATTTTTATTTGATCAGTTTCTTATGATTATGATTTTTTTACAATAAATGATTTGCTTTTATATTTTGCCGGTGCTCTTGTTCAGAGTGTTTACAGTACCATTGAAGCCTGATACAGGAAGTACCTGTTGTAAAAGCAGTGACACACAAGGACATGCGCGCAGAACAGGAAGTAGCACTACTGCTAGCATGTGAACATTAAATAAGGACAGGAAGTCGCACCTCCTCTAGTCTTATCTGTTTTATTTAACCAACGTTTCAATGTTACACGCCTTCAAGCCCATATAAAGGCACGGAATGCCGATGGAATAAAATACACGGTCAGGCAAGAGCGGTTTGCTATGCATATGGATTTGTTTTTCTTAAAACATGCGACATTAGTCAGAACCTTGTCAAACCGTGTATTCCTTATTTTCTAGTTCAAATGGGTGTACGGTCACGTGGGCAATATATGATCCCTGCCTGTAAAAAATGTTATCGTCTAGTTTATCTGACAAGTTGAGCTTTAATTACAACATTCTATTTTCCACAGTAATTTAATTCAAGCTGGAATCATCCATCTTGGTTGCTTCTAGAATGAGAGCAACAGAAATATGGCACAACGATTCAGTTAATCTCTGTACTTATAAGTGCAGTCACGATAGCAGGATTTAGCTGAATAATACCTGCAGACAAGCAGTTTAATCTTTTTCTCCAGTAGGGACGTTCAGTTCCAATTACACCAATGTACAACATAAGTCATACGTGCATATCGCTTTGAAAACATTGTAACAGTCAACGGGCTGAATTTGAATTGCCAAGCTTTTAATCAATGACCGTTTGGCGAGTCTTCAGGAAGTGATGTCAAAGTGTTGTGTGACAGCAGTTGCTGCCGAAGTAGATTGTCGGGTCTGACTCCTCCCTCTCTTCTCTCTCGGCAGGTATCTGTTGTTCTATCACAAACAGTTCCTGGAATATGAGTAGCCTTACCGAAAGGGCTCTGTGACACACGCACAGCCTTGGGGAAATTAAAGGGAAAAAAGAAGAAAAAACACAAACTATCACAGAGTTTAATGGAACGAGAAGTAAGAAAGTTGAATGCGACACACAAACCTACCTGAAACCCTTACTCAAGATCATTTTTTCCGAATGAACAAAAAACGGAAAATGATGAGTAAGTCATGCAAACCTAGAAGAAAATTCAGCACTGAGCTACCATTATCTACTTGACGACAAACTGAGCGGGGAGGAGGGGTGCGAGGTCAGATGGAATATGCATCCACACCAAGTGTCGGAGGGGGGCCGGGTGGCCCACAGACGGCTCCGAAAACTTGACTGGCGAGACGGGGCGCGCCCGTCGCTCTCCGGGAGGAGGAGCCAGAGAGAGGGCACACGTATCTGAAATTCTATTGGTGTTTTCATCAGTTCCCATGGTGCTCTAGGTCCAGACTGACCAAGCAATTTGACGTCATGCTGGAAGGAGACCTCTTGTTTTTTTGTTTTCGTTTGTTTGTTTTTTTTATTTTCTCTTACATATGCAGAAAAGTCTGAATGCAAAAAGTAAAAAAAATAATAAATGCCCACAAGTAAGATGTTGTGAACTTTGCAAAAACATTTTTTTTTTAATGTATTGTATTATTTGTGACATTAGTTCTGGAATACTGTATGAATCTAGTAAAAATCTATAAAGAAATAATAAATAAAATAAATAAATAAAAAAACGGTCCCAAGTGGGAGGATGGAGGCGGAGACGGGATAGAGCGTGGGCGGGATCCTCGTGCAGGTGCTGCTCTGTAGACCGTGCTCATTGGACCAGTGTCGCCATGGAACTGGATCGTGACTCTTTCCCGTCTCTCCTTCCATTCCTTTTCGTTTGCGGGCAGGAAGATCAAATTTTTTTTTTTAAACTTGTCGAATTACTTTGCTGTTATGTATCTTGTTGTTATGGTACAGATGTTGTTTTTGGGCATATACATTTATTTTTGATTTTTTTGCTTTTTCTAACTATTGTGAAGATGTTTTTGATATTATGACGGTTGCTTTAGCTCACTTGGTTGTGGACAAAAGTAAGATTAGCTATGGACATGTCGCGGCAATATTGAGTACGCATGATTTCAATATGGTTCACGTAGGAGCTGAAACGTATCGACGCTCATAACTGTAGCGCTGTCCGAAATCATACCTAGAATCGTAAAATAACAGTTTCCCACCGTTGGTTAAGCGGTGGCTAGCCGCTAACAATACCAGAAGGTTGCTGGTTCAAACCTCAGCCCAGTCGTACCAAAGACTTAAAAAGTGGTTTAGGGTTGCGGTGTTGAGTTGTGTCTGCGGGCTCGCCCTCGCACGCATTTTTGGCGAGGATCCCGCACACCCAGGGACGTCTGTGGAGCCTGCACATTTCGGCAAACGTTCGCAAAGCACCTTACCTATTAAACGACGTTGGGTCGGAACTGCAGCGTGCCGTCCTGGAAGCTTAACGTATCTGCAGGGTCTACAGCCTTTCACGTTGTGTTTTTTCTACGCCGAAGGCGGGGATCGTTACGTGACGTGCGCTGCAATCCTTTCTCAGACCCAACAGTATTGACCGTCGCCACGTTCCGCTCATCCTGACAGTATGCGGTAGCTTCAGGTGTGAAGTCGTGGAGCCGGGGTGTACCGAGTCAGTACCTGTGAGCTCATAGGACGGTTTGACCTGGATTCAACAGGCTCTGTGGAATACGGCCGATTACGCCTCACGCCGCTTTATGCTTCATCTCAGTCTCCACCTAAACGCAGCGCAGGTCAATCCTAAAAAAACCACACGTTTTTCATAATATCAGCAACCGCCAAAAGTGCACAGAGAATACGGACGTCTTGGCTAAATGCATTACTTAAGGACAGAGGAGCATTGTGCTTAGATTGAATCTTGGCATAACAGTTTTTTTTTTTTACTTAGTTATTTTTTCTTGTTATATTCTGTGTATTGCTAGAAGAGGCCGAGAGCCATCCTATAGTTAACTACATCACATTGCTGCCACCAACCCTGGGGACCTGAGGAGCTGGTTGGGGGGGACTTGTGAAAACAGAGGTATATCTACGTCCTCCAGTCTGTTGCAGATATTTATTTTTATTACTTTAAACCGGAGAAAAGTGGGGAATAAAAAAAAAAAACACGGAACCTTGTGCACAAACGCGTCGAGGCTTTCGATGTGTCATGGCAGAGAGAGAGAGAGAGAGAGAGAGAGCGCGTCACCTTCGGACATTCAGGGACAGAGCTGAAACGTTGCGAGGAGAAAGCTTCATCTGTTTCAGTGATTAAAAAGACAAACGGAACAAACTTGCGCCGGGTCCTGTGCTTTCTATCTTTTATTTCCCTCCCTCCCTCTTTCCTCACCCCTTCCCTCCTCAGGATTCTGGGCTGCTGTTCTTGCTTCTCAGCATTGCTGTCAGCAGTAGCCTGAAAGCCAGCAGCATCGGCGGCGGCATTGAGCCCCATTTATGGGCGTCAGGAAGTGCAAAGAATTTGCCTTGCGTTCACATGAGGTCATTTCTGCAGTATTCTGTGACCTCTGACCTTCCTGGCTTGATGAAAGTCTAACCCTGTGACACCAGACGTATTTAATGCAGCCTCTTCATTTTAGATACCTTTGACTGCAGTGCAGCAGAGAGTTTTCCTGGTTTATGGCCAGGAGACTTAAGTTTAAGTGCAGAGGAGACGGTCACCGTAATGTTCCCGGCGCCGCAAGTTGTTATGGGATGTTGGGAGACCTGAGTGTATTGAATGGTAAGTTCAGACAGGATGCAGGAGACAAGTCGTCCATTTTTTGGCTGGCCAATGATCGTGAGAGTGGTCAATAAATGATATACACGCATACACACACACACACACACACACACACACACACACTCTGTGGCAGCTTTATTGGTTGCACCTGCTCATTAACACATGGCCTGCCCCACAAAACAGCGAAACGTGGTTGCAACTCCATATATAAAGTATGCAGACATGGTGGAGAGGTTCGTTTGTTGTTCGACCAAGCATTAGAATGGGCAAAACGCGTGATCGAAGCAACTTTGACCGTTGTACGATTGTTATTGCCAGACTTGGTGGCTACCCTTTTTAAAATGGGTATGTCCAGCAGGATAATGCATACGCAAAGCATGCATCATCTCAAGTTGGTTCCAAGAACATGACAGTGACTTTAGTTTACTCCTATTGCCTACATCTCAATTTAATAGAGCACCTTTTGAATGAGGGGAAACGGAGGGGTCACAGCATGAATGTGTGATGCTCTCGAGTCGGCATGGACCAAAATCCCTAAGGAATGTTTCCAGCACCTTCTTGAATCTATCAGCTTTCTCAGGATTATATTTTCTGAAAATCACAAAATTCCAGAATATAATTTAACTGCAGTTGAGTAATAGGATCTACCACAAGGTGGCAATATTTCACCAAATACTGTGTTCATGAACAGCAACCAGAGATCATTGTACAAAAATAGAAGAATTAATGTCCAAATAGATGTGTGTAGTGTGCATGTGCACCTTAAAATGCTCAATGTTGGGGGGGGGGTTATTGTTCTTCATTGTTACAGTAGTTATTACATTGCAATCACTTGTCAGATTACAGGTATTTAGCAAACGCTCTTATCCAGCATTTTTTTTACATATTATCCATTTATGCAGCTGGATATTTACTGAAGCGATTCAGGTTAAGTACCTTGCTCAAGGGTACAACGGCAGGGAATCGAACCTGCAACCTTTCGGGTTACAAGACCAGTTGCTTAACCATTATACTACACTGCCGCCAGATGCTCTTGTAAAATGACTTAAGTCCCTGTAACTTGAATCGCAGTCTTCAAAGGCTGGGAACTGCTGGTTTTTCACCCTTTACCTGGGAGTCAGGTGTGAAGACAGTCTAGCCAATCAGTAGCACTAAGTTAATTACTTGGGTGAAAAAACCGGCGCTGTCTTTGGTTTCAAGGGCCATATTTGAGTATCATAACTTGAGTGGGAAAAAAATAATAATCTTGTGTTAGTCACAAGCAGAGGTGTAAAATCCAGGGGTCAGAAAGTAGAAGTTCTGCCATGTGTTTCTTCCACCCATGAACTCAGCCAGCCTATTTCACTAATTAGTTCTACATCCTGGCTGAAGAATTGTGCTAATTAGCAAATCCAGGTGATTGGAACAGAATACTGGGGAGGAATTTTACTTTCTGAGCCTGGATTTTATACCTCTGGTCTCAGAAATACATTCATAATAAGTGATATTATTATTATTAGTAATAGTAGTAGTAGATTCACATAGGCACAGGGTCAATTTTACATTGTACAGACCGCGCAGATTTGTAGTGGCGAGCTAGTCCTGGTCAGCATAGAGGAATGTCACGCAGATGACTAAAATGCAAGCTTCCAGCAAGAAGGAAATCCCACAATTCAATGCTCCACATGGAAAAAGTGGGCGGTCACCACAGAATGTGGCGGTCACATTTCAACTCTATGGTGTTGCATTTCCGAAATGTTCCGAGGGCGGTTCAGTTCCGCTTTTGTTTGTTTCTCGTCAATCCTCCCTTGCAGAGCACCTTTTAAGTTTAGCAAATAGCGTCACAAGATGGATCCCTCGAGAGAAGTGAGCAAAGGAAGGGGAGTGTTAAATTGGATCCGAATGCATCCGCAGTTTGTGGTCATAGGCTAATCTGCAACGATACCCTGTGGATAATGAAGGCTCGCACTCAAATCTGTTGCCATAGATACACACACAGACCCCCTTCCTGGTTTTCTCCTTCGAGCGCAAGTCATCTAAAAGGGTTCAGCACACAAATAGATAAGTCTTGCCTTGCCTTATTACGTTTGTGTGTAGTTCAGGGGTCCTCAATCTTATCCAGAAAGGGCTGGTGTAGGTGCAGGGTTCTGTTCAAGCCAAGCAGTTACACACTTGATATACTAATCAACCACTAGAGTCTTTGCTATGGGGGTCATTCCGTGTCACTTCAACAAGATTTTTCACCCGACCCTCACAGATTGAAACGATATTTGGTGTGATGATTTGCATATATGAGAAACCTAATTAGCATTTTTAGCATAATTTTGACTAATTAGCATTACCTCCAAACTTGAAATACTTGTATCTCCAAAAGTATAGCACAATCAAAGCCACATCATTTTAAAGCTATTTGAATGGCCACCATTTCATAAAATTAAACCCAAATAGTCGCATGAAGCACAGAACAAGTGCGTAATGAAATGACCTTTGACCTTGAATTATGAAAATGGGTACGCTTCAAATTTCATCATTATTTTTCAAATGTTAGTTTATGATGTAAGAAACGATGCAAAATATTGTGATGGGTGCTCTTAAAGTTTTGCAGTGATTATTTTTTGAAGATAGCATGTCCAGGAAAAAAAACTCATTTATAGTGCCCCACGCCAGCCCTTACTGGATAAGATTGAGGACCCCTGGTGTAGTTTATGATACGACTGTGTGCTGCTAACTACATAGAGCGTCGTGGGATTCACCTTTGTGAACAGAACCAATCAATGACCTGAAAGGACACGGGCGGGAAAGCCTCAATTGCATCATGTTCTTGCGTAATAATTGTGAATTGTGAAGTGCCCGCTGCCGGGATAGTGACTTGCCGGTCGTTGGCCCTCCCTGACCAAACCAGTCACTTTGCCCCTGACAGGATTGTGGAATCTTCCGGTTTGTTTACCGTACAAATGGTAAGAGCGCAGGCCGTGTGGGAGTGTAGCTACGGCACGCGCATCTGCGTCAGGTGCAGGTTTAAATCCACTGCTGTGGTGGTCATGAGCAGGCTACTTTGGCTCATTTCCTCCTGTGAAAACATAATTCCTCTGCATTTCATTTCTATTCCATTTCTAGCTTGGTTTGTTCTGGTTCCACATGACTTTCACGACGGCAACAAATCTGGCAATCTCACTCAGTGTAGCCTACAGTATGACGTTTGAACCACCATACCCAGTTTCAGATTTTTATAGGCTACGTTAATATCGTCTGTGTTCTGAGGTTAGTCTGAGGTTGTCTGTCTTGTCAAGGTCTGGTTCATAGGTTCTCTTGTAAGACTGTCGTGTGTGCAGGACAAAGATGTTGCTGTGGTTGCGTGGAGACCTTTTAATCTCCTTTTGTCTTCTGTGGCAGTACTGTGCCTTTGGTTAATTTGAATATAGTTTTTAATACATCATATAAGATGTCTCATTTTTCTGCCTTTTTAAATACATGTTAGAACCAATTAATGTATACTACATGTCACTCACAACCGAGCCTGCAACATTTCTGTTTACTGTAGCTGTTTTTCTGTAGCATGCAGTTCAGAGAAGAACACAGGCCCATTTTTTAATATGCAGTGTTTTTAATAGCAACATATTTCCAAATAATAATAATAAGAGTTCTAGTGGTAATGTCAAATATTTACAGAAGCAGATATTTATTTTGACAGTAAAGAGAAATGCTTTAACATTAGGCCTACGTGTATTACATTCTTTACCGTGCCGAAGTCCATTGCATCATGGGAAGGATTCACGATCCCCGCACTTGACATGCGCTGTCTGCTCCTTTGGCCTTGTCTGCATGACAACCGTTGTTTCACAATCGGCTTGCAGTGGATCTCCTGTTTTTGTTGCGCACGATTGTGCAATACGCCACTTTGATCTCAGCTGGATCAATGTTGCCGTCTAAATGAATGTAATTTAAATTACAACGAGTTCAGTCTCAGCCTTTCTTAAACCCCTCTGATTTACCGTTCTCGTATACAGAACCAATGTTGCTATCAATAGGGACACGTTGCTCTACATTGTTAGCGCCCATATAATACCTTGCACACACAAAAAAAAAAAAAACTTGGAACATGTCTGGTATTTACACACATGGAAAAGCTTTGTACCCAGAATTTGAAAAGAAACAATAATTTCATATTATGTACAATATTTCAATGAAGAGTATTGCTGAAGAAATAAGTATGTAACATGTTTTTTTTTTGGTGCAACGCAAACGTTTCGGCAAAGGTGATTTGAAGTAAACTATACGTATGACCACTAGAGGGACACATACAGCTCCTTTTTTTTTACCTGAAGTGTCAGTGCTGTGATGAGAATGCCGAAGATGTTTACTTGAAAGTCAGTCATGAGAATTGATGTAATATTCCAAGGATTTATTTATGCACATAACCAAATCGTTATAAATTTTTTAATTTTTGTTCTGTACTCTAGCACTTTGAGTTTGAAAGGATAAAGTGCAGACTGTCAGCTTTAATTTGAGGGTATTTTCATACATTTGGATGAACCGTTTAGAAATTATAGAACCTTTTGTACATAGCAACACCCCCCCCCCCCCCCCCCCCCTGTTTTGGGCATCAAAAAAATATTGGACAGTTTAACATAATGCAGATTCATAGTAGTTCCATACTGTTCCAGTGTAATTTACAGGTAAATCTAGTCCCACCCCCCAATACCCATAGAGATTTTTTCAAATGCAGAAAAGTTATAGTATCGCTTGTAAGATTAATAGAAAATAAGACATCAAAAGTCTTTTGATATTGTTGGGTCACAGATATGAGGAGGTCATGGCATGCAAAGGATATGCGACCAAATATAAAAAATTATACAAAAACCCTACAAAAGGTTCTATAATTTCTAAACTGTTCGTTCGATATAAATGTAAATACCCTCAAATGACTGTCTGCACTTCAGCCTCATTGTCATTGTATCCTTTCAAACTCAAAGTGCGAGAGTACAGAACCAAAAGGACAAAAAAATGTGTGGCTGTCGAATTAAATTGAGTATCAGGGCAATCTCAACACCTCATTGCACTAAACAGATAGAGAAGGGAGTGCAGTCTCTTGCTGTAAAAGTGTGGATGTTTGTGTATGTGAGAAAAAGACAATGAATGATAATATTGTGCATGCACGGATGTGAGTGTCTGTTCATGCAGGCATGCGTAAGCGTGTCTGTGTGTATCTGTGCACGTACGCATGTGTACATGCATGTATGTGGATGTGTGCTGTTCGGAGCAGTATGTTCCGGACCTTTCGGTTCTGATAGTGTGAGCTCTGAATTTTTTTCTAAATTCACTAACTTGCTTTGGCCCACTACCACCCTTTCCATCCACTAGCATCCTATAGCAACCTCTGAAAATGTGTGACAAAGGCATGCTTTTTAGTGATGGAGTTTGGGTAAAGAACTTGGGAGCAAAACGGATAATTCAGGTTCTCTGTCCTCCCAGTAACGGGGAGGAAGAACATGAAAAAAGAATACAATAAATGGGAAAATAAACACGTCTAAATGAACGATCTAGTGTTTAAAATCCCGCGGACTGAGCCATTGAACCGGATTTCCCCCTGGACCAGGGTAGCTATGCCTGGGGAAATTCCGTGTACATGCTCGCGCACATCCTCTCCCAGATGCTTGTAGTCACGCTGTATCCCCCTGGACCAGGGTAGCTATGCCTGGGGACATTCCGTGTACATGCTCGCGCACATCCTCTCCCAGATGCTTGTAGTCACGCTGTATCCCCCTGGACCAGGGTAGCTATGCCTGGGGAAACTCCGTGTACATGCTCGCGCACATCCTCTCCCAGATGCTTGTAGTCACGCTGTATCCCGTACAGTCTGACGCTCCCTGGGGTTCGAGCCGTTGTGTCTCTGGAATGAACAGACCAATCGGGAGTTCATTTGTTCAGCCCAGTCCAGCTGTCTTTGACGGCCGTGGGTAAATAGAAATGTTAATGAAATCCTCTGGACGGTCACTGATGTGGTCGTAGTACAGTTCTGAATTTCACTTGTGCATGTCCTTCCCTGTGTTTGTGTAACTGCGGCCATCGCAAAGAGACTTGTGACTGAACAGCGATTAACCTCCTGACACTTTTTGTTGTCCCCTCTGTATTGGATCGATCATGACCCGCCCCCCCATCACAGAACAGCGTCTCAAGAGTTTCAAAAAAATCGAAGCGATTTGGGAGACAGAGAAACAATTACATACAAGTGCTGTACAAACAGAAGGAAATTGCTCAATAATTCTATTTTAGCTTTTGCAACAGTTAAAACATTGCACTGTACGTGGCAACCACATATACGAGAGAGAAATAGCACAGAATACTTAATCTGTGTTTTTTTTTATTTTTAGCTGATTGGCAGGATATAAATTCCCACAATGCACCTGTGCTTGGACCCCCCAGGGTCCCAGCAGTGCTTAAAGGCACTACGGACAGCTTTTCTGCTCCTGTCACAGGATTCAACCTGACCGAGAGCCAGCATGTTTTACACCATGGCAACACAATTACCTGGCCATGGTCCAAAGCAGCCAGCTGAATGTGTGTGTGTGTGTGTGTGTGTGTTTGGGGGGGTTATTGAGAACACTTCACCCAAAGGGGTGTGTGTTCTAGCCCTTCACAAATGACTAATTTAGATAAACACCTCACAGGTTGCCATGGAGACCCCAGCGTCTCTGACCCTTCCCTCAAGGAAGGGGGAGGTGAGGGAGGGGAGGGAGGGGGGTACATAATGTTGTCTGTTTCAGATCTGCGCCACACACGGGGACTCTGACTGAACACTCGACTGAGCACACTGCATGGCGCCCGCACTATTTGCAGATCCTTTTTTCCTTACATTTACAGAATCTCACCAGATAAAAATGACAATCATTTCATTTGTACTTCATTTTTATAAACTGCAAATACAAATTGCATCTTACTTGTAAAATGTACTGCTCTCTTAAAAACTATATCTATTCGCAATTATGCTGACACCGGTTATAATGTTATTAATATATAATGATAGTAATAATGATAACAGCTAATATTTGTTACTCTACTGGAAAATGGATGAAGCAAATAATTGTCACCAAAGTTGAATTATCAAGTTTTTTTCACTGGTATATAAACGAACAACAAAATATTTCACACATCAGTTCATTAGAATGAGAGCTGGATACAGAGGGGTTTCTATAAAACAACCTAGATCTATACACTAGCAGCAGTTTGGTAAGTGCCTGTCACAATATATAATTGTGCCAGGACTGCAAGTTACAGCGTTATGGTCTCAATTTTCACTGTGTTGAATTGAAACGCTGTAACCCCAGTTCTAAGCATTGCCAGGGATCGTGTGCTATTTTGAACACAAGCACGCACACACTGTCTCCCACTGGTGTGGACACGTACACACACAAGCACGCACGCACTCTCTCCCACTGGTGTGAACACGTACACACACAAGCACAAACATACACACTCTCCCACTTGAGTAAACGCACGCAAAAACAAACACGCTCTCCCACTGGTGTGAACACGCGCATACACGTGTTCTCACCAGTATAAACGCATTCACGTTCTAAAAATAAGGAGTACACTCTTGAGAGAGAGCGGATGGCGTTTGTGTTCTCGCATGTCACTTCCCAGAATTCCATGCAGCAGACATCTGCATTAATCTCATCGTGAGCTGAAAACAGGGTGGTGGGGGAGGTGTGCATTTCACCTCACGACCACGCCTGGTTAGTTCGACCAGGGGGAACGTGAAAGGTGAACTTGCAAAACCGGATCCGTGTCCGACGTGTTTGTGCAAACGCCGTGCTGCCATGGAAATCTGTGCATATTCATAGTCTCGTTTCCTCCGTGTAGCGGCGAGTACCGCTGGTCGACAGCCGTGGTTTAGCGGTCCCGCGAAAGTCAGGTCTGTGTTTGGAACGAGTCTCCAATCCCACAGCCAGGCTGCCTAAATTCTGGCCAGTGTTACTGACAGTCACTGCCTCAAAATTACAAGCTGTTCTGTGGGAAAGATGTGACACAGATGGTTTTGACGCCTTTCAATCGCAAATTAATATTCGCGGTTCATTACAGCACTGCTGTCATCGAAGAGAATGTTAAGCCTGAACAGAAAGCCACTAAAAACATTAGTTCCACCTAGGCAAAAGTAAAACATGGCTGATTTCAAAATATATAATTAAGAAGGGTGACAGGTAATGTGTGCTAAAATCCTAAAATATATATCAGTTAAGGTTTACTTAAAACTGCTGCTAACGCTCGTTTGTTCTGTATCCAGGCTCCTGTCTTGATCTCAATCAGATGTTTTTTTCTGCAGTCAACTCCAATTGGGTAGGAGAGCGAAGCAACGCTCCACGATCACAGGTAACAGAAACATATAACACCGGCCAGATCTGTGTGGTCCCCCCAAAACCTTTTGAGTAAAACCAACTAACTATAAAGACAGAATCCCTGAAACATTTGAATGTTCCGTCTCATCTTGAAGTGCACGTTCTTTATGAATGTTGTTACTTAAACAGGCAAAGTTTTCGTGGAATGGTTAAAGAATTGACATGAAATAAATGTAAATGTACGTGCGTATCTGAAATGCATATATATCTCCGTCATATCATACACGTGTGTGTATCCAAAATAAATATATATATATCTCAGACATATATGCATGTGTGTGTATTTAAAATGCATATATATTTATGATTTCTAAGCCAATGACCTAACCTTAAGTTCACAACTCAAAAGTAAACCGGAAACGGAAAATAGACACTTGAGATGTCGTTCAGGTGTCGGAGTTCTTGTCTAGGTATCTTTGTTTTTTTTTTGGGCACATTTGACAATGAGCACTACCCTGAAATGGAGGGGGGCGAGGCTTTTTCATTCTCACTGCCCCCGAAGGGACCAATCAAAATATATCCAGACCAGAGGACCTCCCTTGGAGACCCCATCAAAGTAAACTGGGTCAATGAGCCATTGATTCTTTTCAGTTCAATGAAGAAGCGACATGTGTCGTGTAGGTGTGTTAAAATCTAAGTTAAAAAAACACGAGATGAGGAACATTAAGGGGTCTGCATTAAGGCAGGTGTTGAGTTTGGACGTCAGGTGAAGTCACCAGAGATGTAAGGAGGAAGGTGGGGTCTTCGTATGTCTGACTCAGGGGAAAGATCTTTGCTATTCTCAATATTAATTATATTCTCTTGAGTTACCACTGAAATAGGAACTCCCTGCCCTGGTACTAAGGGAGAGAGGGGGAGGGATGATATCCCATGTACAACCCCCTCCACCAGTACCTCACTTTGTTAGGCCACGGGTTAGAAATGTTGAACCGATTGCTGTATAGTTCTTCACAGATGTTACTGTTGGGAGGGGGGAAGGGACCACCCTATTCTGGAGGACCCCACTCCCCTAAGATCCTGCTCTTGGCGCTAAGATTGAGAAGTGAGAAGAAACACACTTCTGATCTGGATGTCCCCAGATAGTGCTGGCGGCTCAATTTTTAAGCGCGGGACAGCTGACCGTCCCTGGACGCTCCTTCGTCCCTCTCGCGGCTCAGATGCTGGTCTGCAGGTCGCCGTTGAGCAGCGTGCTCTGCGTCTCCGTGGCGTCGTTCATCATGCGCGACTTGTCGTGCCGGCTGTTGCTGCGCTCCGCCTCGTCCAGCCCGCCCACCTTTTTCAGACACAGAACATTCTGGAAGCTCTTCTTGAAGTTCTCCGACAAGAAGGCGTACAGGATGGGGTTGGCGCAGCTGTTGGCGTAGCCCAGGACCACCACAAATTCGAAGGTGCTTTTGAGTACGGGTGTGGTGTTGATGGTGCCCGTCACGGAGGTGACGTTGAAGACGTAGAAGGGCAGCCAGCAGAGGACGAAGACCGCCACCACGATGGAGACCATGCGCGTCACCTTCCGTTCCGAGCGCTTGCGCTTCGACGAGCCCACTCGGATCCCCGACGACTTCACCTTAATGATGATGAACAGGTAGCAGAGGCAGATGACGGTCAGCGGGAGGAAGAATCCCAGGAGGAAGGTGTAGAACATGAAGGCGGTTTGGTAGGCCTCCTGGGGCTCGGGCCACACGATGGTGCAGAAGCAGCTTTCGTTCTTGGTGATCAGGCCGCTGTAGATGACGATGGGCAGGTTGACCAGCAGCGAGATAACCCAGACCGCCAGATTGATGGTCTTAGCCATGCGCGGCTTCCTCCACTTAGTGGACTTAATGGGATGGACCACGGCTAGGTAGCGGTCGATGCTCATGACCATCAGGCAGAAAATGCTGGTGAACTGGTTGAGGGAGTCAACGGTCATGACCACGCGGCAGAGCACCTGGCCAAAGGGCCAGTGAACCATAGCCAGCTGGATGGCAATGAAGGGGAGGCCCAGGATGAAGAGCTCATCGGCCACCGCCAGGTTTAGGATGTAGATGTTGGTGACGGTCTTCATCTTGGCATAGCGCAGGATGACGTAGATGACCAGCGTGTTTCCGCAGAGCCCCACGGCGCAGACTATGAAGTATATGAAGGTGATGACCACCGTGCTGGTCTTGTCGAAGTTGTGGTAGGTGACATTGGGGCTGTCGTGCTTCGAGCCGCCGCCATCATCCGTCTCGTTGCCCAGGATGTAACTGTCGTACATGAGGGGCTCGGACAGGTTCGGCGGGGTGGAGGGAAATATCCAGGTGTCCATGGCGACAAGTCTCTCTCGAATATGGACGAGGCCCAGAGTGCGGTCTCACCTAGGACAGGCATCAGAAATGAGTCAATTCACCGAAATGTCACACAGAAACAAAACAGCGGTTGCAGTATCACCTGCACTCTCCCAGCTTTTTAGAATTACACTTCATTAAAACCAAGTCACACACTGCTTAGGAACGATATGCCTTGTAAGGCTGGGTGTGTCACCTTGAGTGTGATTTTTAAGACCGGTCGCAAGGCCTCGAGGCTTCATCGTGCCTGCTGACTGGATACTCAACACAATGCAGATTTAATGGTCCTGGAGGCAAGTTGACTTCGTTTAACTGAATCAAGCAAACGGCTGAGGTTTCACAAGGTTTTTTTTTTTTTTTTTTGTATTTTCATGATGGAAAACTAACAGTCGCTAGTCATGTAAGAATGCAGGGATATCGTATGGCACACCAGACCGCTTGCTGTTCCATGCGGCAGGTGTGTTTATGTACGTGCTTATGTAAGGGTTCAACCTGTTCTGTCCTGCTAGGGATAACGCATTTAACAATGTTCCTTTGCTAGGAAATGCGCCCTTATCTGGTGAAGCCAGCTTTGCTTACATTAAATGCAACTGGATGTTTACTGAAACAGTTCAGGGTGAGTGCCTTGCTCAAGGCTGAATCGGCACAGATTTTAACCTATGACCTCCTAGCCACAAGTCCAGAGCCCTAACATCAATGGCACATTGCTGGGTATTGTGTTGAATAAGAAATAGCAAAGAGGCAGTGAGTTTCCTTGCTAGGGATCACAGTAATAACTGCTGGATTCTACATCGTATTGACTCTACACCATAACCATACATGAACTTCTTACTGGTAACTAAGAGTACTCTATCCTACAGCACAAAAACTGAGGATAATAAATCAGTATTTCACAGCTCATGAATTTGGAAACTAAAGGTCCTTAGTTTTCATTTGGACTGACAGAAAGCCGAAAAAAAAAATTATGTTATTAGTGGGGATTCTGCTGTGGTTTGCATTAAATTTATTTAATACAATTAATTTTTGCATTCAAATGCGAAATGCGTGCCATCAGCTGTGACTCAAACTACAGTGCCATTTGTGTTTTACTTTGACAAATAGTGTATAGTACTGTATTTTTTTATATTTTCCCTTGAGGACTTAAAACTATGTACAATTTGGTTAAATTAGCTGACAGCGCATTACATTCCACGCGTTTACTTTCTAAATGCCATTACATTGGAGGTGTTGTACGCCGAATGCGTGCAAGTATTAAAATATACATTATAATAATTATTCGAAGTTCTTGTATGGTTAGCCAGTAGATGCGCTCCATATATTAGAGACAGAATATTCATATCGAAGTTGATTTAAATAAACTGCTAGCCAGGTACGCTATCTCATCCGAGTAAATTACGTTTATTAATTGTGAGTTTAGGTAATTTGCATCCCTGCTTCATGTTACGCATCAACGTGCTGAAATTATTTAGTGTGAATAGTACCCTGTATATTATCAGTCTGATTTGATAGTCCGATTGATAGGCTGCAACCTAGAGAAAACCAAATATATGACAGATATAGCTCATCCCCAGTGAAGCTTCGTCTTTGCGCTTTGAAATGGGCTATGTTGTGGACCTGCACCTGTAACGGAACGGTCTTCGTCCTAGGCCGTTCATCTGCCATTGCAGACTGAGACCTACATGATATCAACGACGCTCGTACGTCAGGGGAGAAGGTTTCGATTACAGCCCCCCTCCTCTGGGTTGTTTGCAATAAATGTCGCTGTCTTTACGCGGATTCGAACGACGAGCCCTCCAATTGCGTTCCGAAAGCGCTATCTGACCAGTCCAGAGTCCAACCTGCCTCTCGAGCCCCACCTGCGTCACCGTAAGGGCTTCGAATAAACGAACGTCGGGGAGTTCGTGACACTGCCACTTTGCAGTAGTATTGCATTGGTTGATTTGCGTATCGGAACAGATCATTCCGTAACCTGGAAGTGTGCCAAAGATGGCAGTGCTCTGTATGGGGCAGATAAAACAAATGAAATGTCAAGAGAGAGAGAGAGTGTGTGTGAGCGATAAACGTTTAATGTTCCTTTATTGACCGCAAACGAGCCATGACTAAGAAAATCCCCGTTTTGTAATTTTTCTAAAATTACATCTTAGCTTCCCTGAGAGAGGAAATATAGATGAGAAAACACACAATAGAGTTGGGGGGGGTGCAGACGCATTGGTGTCATAATTTGCTTCGCATCTTTCCGTAACATGTCTTCTGGCACTCACAATTCCATTTAAAACTTCTCTAGAGAGTTTAATAAATTGCGTTTTACATATAGCCTCGAACAACAGGCAAACGTGGAACTCTGTGGACTCTGTGTATTCAAGGATATAGAATAATAAAGATATATAACCTACTGCGATTCAGATTACTTTTAAAAGATCACATTAAAAAACCATAGCCTTATTGCCTTGTGATGTAGACTACTTCACGCGCAGTGTAGCCTACGTGAAATGGGAAACGCACACGCGTATCGCCTTGCATTTAGAACTAACAAAACTGCACCACGAAAAGTATCAACTGAAACCACGGATAATAATACACGAATACACACAGGATAATAGATGGATCGTTTGACAACTGGCAACAAGTTAAGCTAATTAGCAGGCGTAGGCTATATGCAGCAACACTTGTTCCACGGGGCACGCTCAGAAAATGAGCGGTTGGATTGCCTCTGCAGAAACACTTTAATTAGCTACTTTAAAAAAAAAACATGTAATAAATTTCATATGAGTAATTTGCATCTTTTAGAAAGCGTGCCATAATTCTAAATTTGACTTTAGAAAAGAACGATGAACAAGGATTTGGTCTAAACCATAGCCTACAGATAGCGTAAAACACCTTAATCATGATGTAGCCTACATTACAGTCATTTAGCAGACGCTTTTATCCAAAGCGACATACAGTAAGTGCATACAGAAACGTCATCGAAGTAACTACAGAACAGATAAGATAAAACACATTCTTCCCATAAAGTAGCAGCTATCCCTAGTAATGAACATTGAATGCAGTTCACAGTAAACTGGATAAATCAGCTCTACTACAATTCTATTCTAAATATTATAAACTTCAATACACAGTTCATGAGTGAGTGCCTATGCGTGAGTGACAGACGATTCAATTGTGAACTGAGGCTTTTAGCGTCATGTCTTACCTTCAGTTATAAAAGTTAATTCCGTTGATGGGCATTGCAAAAGAGCTAAATAAATTCCAAAATAATTTTAGCCCAGTGCCTTGAAACCTGTATAAGAATCCGTTCACCCCTCAGACACCTGTTCACCGAATGCGAACTGCGTTCAGTTGCGGTCAACTGTAAGTCCGTGCATTTCTTCGCTGACCCAGACTGACGGCAATAAACACACCCCAAAATTCCCTTGCGGCTTCGTCGTTTTCGATTGCGACTTCATCTTGCAGGGTGTGAAATCAATAAATTGTGTTACGGTATGTTAAAATTATTGGCAATTTTTTTTTGTTGTCGTTGAATGTGGCGCACTAGATTCGACGTCGTGCTGTCCACAGGTGTGTAGGTGCGCATCTGGTCAGGCAGAGAACGCGGGCAATGCTGAAGTCAGTGCGCAGGAGTCCTCCGGTTGTCCGACGGAATGGGCTATGCCATCGACCGAACTCTCTCGCATGCGTTTGAGGGGCGGGGGGAACTCCGTGCGCTGTTGGTTTCCAGAGCTGAGCGCAGACGGAGCGACTGCAGCGTCTGGCTTAGGCTATCACGGTACCAGTGGTTATAAGTCCTGCTTGAATATGCAAAGGAAATGCGTGTCTGTCACAGTAAATTGATAGGTGTTGCAGACACTTTGATTAAATAATCTCTCTCTCTCTCTCTCTCTCTCTCGCACACACACACACACACACACACACACGTGTGTTTGTGTGTGAAAATGATAATGCAATTAGTGGATTGTAATTAACATATGGTGATTTCTATTTTTTATTGTCTTCATAATTAAGCTGGCCAGACTACTAGTGTCTACTAATTTTTTAAAGCTGGCCAGTATTATAGTGTACCGCATTGCATTACATCATTTCAATAATAAAGGGATTTAATTAGAATAAATACATTGGAGATCAGAGCGAACACAATATAATTCATTTCTCATTGCAGATAGCTGAAATAACGTCACTCGAATGGCACAAAGTCAACACGTTCACAGATGTTATAAAAATTAGTCAGCCTAATGGGTGGCCTTTATTTAAACAGGCGTTATTGTTCAGAACAATGAAATGCAGGTTTAGTACAGTTATCTAAAGCTAAGGTCTCTGCCTCCCCTATCACAGCTCTCCAGCAGACACTACTTAGCACATAGCAGTCCAAACGTATACGTTTTATCTGTCTAAAATAACTGCTTTCGCTTTATCTTGTCCTCTGCTGAATAAGAGCTCCGGGGGGAGACTTGTTTGTATCGTTCTTCATTAGCACGCCGTTTGTTAAAGGCCACACGACGGCTCTGTTCTCGTAGGATCACTGGCATTGATGCTTCCAAATGCATGGGTTAAAACGTGCTTGTACGATACATGCTAAGCTAAATAGCAGCTTGCCAGCCTGCAGGACTGACTGCCGCTGACAGCAGCTACGTCTCATTTTTCCTCCTCCTCACAAATTACGGCACTTAGCTGCAGGCCCGGTTTGGGAGAGAGACTGCTCATGTGCTTCAGTATAGAGCAGGAGCTATACGCAGAAACGTATGTCGTCATAGCACAAATGCATCATTCCCATTGCGTTACTTCTATTCTGACATGATCCTCATCTTCCAAATTTGATATCTTTTATAGTTCTAATCTAGTATATATGACTATGCCTGTTTACGTAATTGGACGTTTACTGAAGTCATTGGTTCAGTGGTACCTTGCTCAGTCGGAGTGTCCTACCAGGGCTTTGAACCTGCGATCTCTGGGATACAAGCCCGAGCTCTTTAACCACTACACCACACTACTCTCCCTCTCTGCGCTGCTACCACAGCGATGCACATATCAGTGAGCCGTGCCAGTAGCACCCCGAGGCCGCTGACCCGTCAGACTAACCGTCGGCCTTTCCCAATCAGGACTCCGAGCGCCGCCTCAAACCCCCAAAACCCTAACGGTGAGTTTTACCTCCCGGTTCCCACAGACTGTCCTCTGCTCTGACCTTTCCGCCCAGAAGGTAAACAGAGGTGGACAAACAAAAGAACGGCGTAGCGCTCGTACCCGGGCGTGGGAAAGTTTTCACTCTCTCTGAAGTGTTCTGAGCAGACAACCAGCCCTGTCATCACACTACTTTAAAACATATATTTTTTATCCATTTTGTTAGCCAAGAAACTGATGAAAGGCTTACTGGCTTAGTGCACTTGCAGAGAGAGTTTTTGCCTTTTGATTGAAACCGCTTAAAGTGATACTGCAGTCAAAAACCGACTTTTCCCGTTGAAAACCGATGTTTTGGGTTAGATTATGACCATACACAACTGTTTATGTCCGAAAATATTATGTTTAGTCAAAATGTTTTTTTTCTGAGTTTTTGTGTAGGCTTTCCAATACGCCGGTTTCCGGGGGTTCGTGACGTCACGGGATTATTAACATAAAAATGGGTGGAGTTGAGGTGGTCATAGGGGTGGTCTCGGCTGGGCACGTGGTATAAAAGCAGAGACCAACAGGTTTGTTTTTTAGTTCACCAAGACACACCCTTTCACTCCTTGACCATATGAATATTCATAATATGACTACGTGGCATCATCGTCATATGGCCACACCTACTCACGAGTTCCAGTTCAAATTGAAGCGGTAAAAAAAGGCCTTAGAAAAGGCTCTGCAGTATCTCTTTATTAAGGCTCTGGGTGCTGTCTCTATTTGGCTCTTGCTATAGGTTTTTATAAACGGTACCTGCTGTCTCTGGTTTAGCGTATGTGCAATAGACTGGTAACTTGCCAAAGGGGCTGTCCTTTTGCTACAATGCAGAGAAACTGGGATGAGATTTGGCACAAATTTCGTCATGTCTAACGTCTGTCATACATGGTGATGCATTTAATGTGCTGTTCCAAACAGTGCCCAACAGCAGGTCTAAGCTGCTAAGTACAAAAAAAGGCATTGAGACTTCACGGCTGCCAAAGTCTTATTCAACAGGGTCAGAGAAAGACAGGGACACACTCAAATAATCTTCCTCCATTTTGTGTGTTTCATTTTGTCTTTTGGTTATAAGAGCCAGCTAACGATTCTCAAGCGTGGCCTTGCTGAATCGCTGCAAGGAATGAGGGGAAAAGAAACGTTATAAAGTGATGAAATAAAAACTTTCAAAAAATCAATTTGATTTGAGAAGCTTCCCTCTTTTTCTGAAAATGTACTAAAGTCAAGTGAATGGCTTGTTTATTTATTAATTTTTTTGTATTTTTGTATATTATTTCTTTTTTTAGTCAGCAGGCGTTTTTCACATTCTCAGAATTCTCAAAGGCACCCCAGGAGCCTTGGAAACAGCTATTTATTTGGAGCAAATTACCACAGTCTCCGAGGAGGAAATGAACGTAAACGAACACACATTTATGCTCTTTCTGTTCTTTGAAGGGTACGTGGAAGGAAAGACGTAGAAAACAGTGTCTCTCGACAGAGTGTGTTCTGTGCCACTGCCACCTGTAAGTGCTGTCAAATCAACCTCAAAAATGTACTCATTTCGTCTGTGTCTCACAAAGCCTTTCATCCTCATCTACTTATGAAAACGTACTATCCACACACACACACACACACACATGCACACACGCACACACGTACACACACATACATGCACAGGTTCTCACATGACCTCTGCCACCAAAAGGACAGTCGTGAATGCTCGTAAAAGGTTCATAGATGATCAATATGGTTATCTTTGCAGTTTTTGGAAGTGGGGGAGGGGTTCCCCCATGACCTTTGCAGGGTTCGGCCTAGTCAGGATGTGTCTGGGACACGGGTCCAAACTGACAAGGTTTAGAAGAATGTTGAAAAACTGACAGGCTGACTAGCCTCGTCAACGTTGCTCAAAAGTAGCGCAAACATTACGTTTTAGGAATATGTTCATTCTGTACCCTTAGTCCAGATTGCATTCATTCTGTACCCTTAGTCCAGATTGACTAACAAGGATTTAGTGCAATTTTCTGGCTTTTACATAAAAATGGATTAGGAGAAAACATACCACTAACCAAAATATACATTTCTACGGGAGAAAAATTTTGTTCTGAATTCAGGTGAAAATATATATATTTTTTAAATGGTCATTAAACTGCAAGATTCTTTAACGGTTTGTAAAAAAAAGTATTTCAAAGAATGATGTGACCCAGCACCAGGTCTGAGCAGGTGTAGCATTCTGTTGAAAATGTCCCCTCCTTAACCCTGGTGAATCCCACCCACAGTCCTTCAGTGGATCCTTCAATGGATCCCCATACATTGTAGTATTGGCTCCATACAAATCTGAGCAGAAGGACTTTAAATAAAATGGAATGTGGATAAATGTGCTCTGAATTAAAGTTTATTGGCCTAAAGATGTTACAATGTTCATGACGGTTGAACACCCGTAGCCTGGGAATAATGGGACATGGAGAATATGGTCTTTATCTCGATCATGAGCGGTCTTTAATGACAAAAAAGTTTAATTGTGGTATTTTTTCTTGATGTTTCATCTCACTGCACTCGATCAGTCTCGTACCCATTATGCTTATGTTTGGAGCTGTATATATATATATATATATATATATATATATATACACATGTATATATGTATATACTGTATATGCATCTATATAAATTATGCTATGCAGTGTAAACCTTATGTAAGATAATAACTGTCTTTCTTTCATCTGACAGCCTGTAATTTGTCAGCGGAGTATGGTACACGCTGAAACGGAGCCAGTATTCATATCCAGTTGTTTTTTTATTTTTCATTATTTTTTCCTCTGTAAATTTGTGAAGGGATTTGTTTTAGGTTGAGATTCTTGGCAGAGCGTTATGCAGTGTGTGTCTTAACGACTCCGCTAATGGTTCTGCTGATGGTGCTTTGTGAGCGCGCTCATGAGATCGCTTTCATCTCCACAGCAGCAGGCTCTTTGGTGCCTGTGGCGTCTGTCTATCTGTCTCACTCTGTCTGTCTGTCTGTCTGTTCATAGCAGTTTTATATCTGTACATTGATCTGTCTGTCTGACCTTCCTTCTCTCTCTCTCTCTCTCTCTCTCTCTCTCTCTCTCTCTCTCTCTCTCTCTCTCTCTCTCTCTGTCTCTCTCTCTCTCTCTCTCTCTCTCTCTCTCTCTCTCTCTCTCTCTCTCTCTCTCATTCTCTCTCTCAACGTAATTGTGACCAGTTTTATGGTTTTCTTTTTCATCCCAAAAACAAGATGGAATAATACTTGCTTACCAAATGAAAAAGCCTTTTATTTCTTACACCCTCTCCACCTATTAAAATATTATCTTCTTATAGTGTAGATGTTGAGCCCCCCCCCCCCTCCTGGCTTGTTTTTACATCCCCCTTACATATTGATCTTGGGCCTCTATGAAAATGTTCCAACGGTCACGCCAAAGTACCGGCAGACTCAGTGCTCTTCTGTCCGTCCTGCAGTTTCAGATGACAAACATTTATGGGGGAGAGGGGTTTGAGGGGGGGGGGGGTTGATCCATGCTGCATGGGCTGGTTGGTCACATCAAAGCATGAGCGAGAGGTGAGCCGTTATCTCTATTCTGTCAGCTCAATAAACAGCAGGTTTTTTTCACAGGACAATGGAGATCCAGGGTGAGGCATGCACCAACAGTCAATACTTTTGTTATCAGAAATAGTATATACAGTATATATATATATATATATATAAATGCAAATGTATTGGGACAGTGACACCATTTGTGTTGTTTTCGGCTTTGTTCTCCAGCACGTTGGATTTGAAATGAAACGATGACTATGAGTGCAGACTGTCGGCTTTAATTTGAGTGGCAGCCATACATGCCGTAACACTACCTCCACTATGTTTCAAGCGTGAGGGAGGGGGAGGGGGTGCTTTAGATCATGAGCAGTTCCTGTCTTTCTCTGCACTTTTCTCTTTCTATCACTTTGGTACAGGTTAACACTCGTCTCATCTGTCCATAAGACTTTGTTCCACAACTCCGACCTGTACCGCAGCCATCTTCAGTTCCTGTTTGTTTCGGGTGCGTTTTGCCTTCAAACGTTCAGTTGGATTCGGGTCGGGTCATTGACTTGGCCGGCCGAGAACATCCCACTTTTTGGCCCTGAAAATCCCCTTGGTTGCTTCAGCAGTATGTCTTGCTGCAAGGTGAAGCGCTGTACAATGAGCTTTTGGTTGGATCTGAGCAGATAAGATGTTTCTGTACACTTCAGAATTCATCCCGCTGCTGCTGTCAGCAGTCACATTTCATTTCATTTATTTGTACAGGAAAAAAAGATCAAAAACAGCATGTCCAAAGATGTTACAAGAATACACAATGTGCTTATAACGCTGAGCCCAACTCGGTTTAAAAACTGATTTGCAGCGGGTTTTCTGTCCTGCAGCTTAACTAAAACGGAAAACGTAAACGGGGAAAAAAGACAGGAGGAAAAAGAGTTATACGTGATGGGTGTGTAGGTGGCACAGATAATGAGGAGTGAGCCAGTTCCAGGGGTAGCCGTACGTGCCCAAGCCCATAACACTACCTCCACCATGGTTCCAGGGGTAGCCATACGTGCCCAAGCCCATAACACTACTTCCACCATGGTTCCAGCGGTAGCCATACGTGCCCAAGCCCATAACACTACCTCCACCATAACACTACCTCCACCATGGTTCCAGGGGTAGCCATACGTGCCCAAGCCCATAACACTACCTCCACCATGGTTCCAGGGGTAGCCATACGTGCCCAAGCCCATAACACTACCTCCACCATGGTTCCAGGGGTAGCCGTACGTGCCCAAGCCCATAACACTACCTCCACCATGGTTCCAGGGGTAGCCATACATGCCCAAGCCCATAACACTACCTCCACCATGGTTCCAGGGGTAGCCATACGTGCCCAAGCCCATAACACTACCTCCACCATGGTTCACAGATGAGGAGGGGCGCTTTGGATCATGACCAGTTCCTTTATTTCTACACACTTTTCTCTTTCCATCACTCTGCTACAGGTTTATCTTTGTCTCGTCTGTCCATAACACTTTTGTTCCACAACTCTAGTTTTTAATGTGCTTTTCTTTTTTTAAAGCAAACTCTAAACTGTCTGTTCTGTTCTTGAGGCTTACCAGTGGTTTGCATGTGAGGTTATGCTGATGTAGTCTTCTCTTTATTTTAGTCTTTGACTCATCTTTGTTTACATCCTGGAGTGTATTTGTGATTTTTTAAGACAATTGGAAAGGTTTATTTTTTCACAACTGAAAGTATTTTTTGGCGATCCGCATCATCCGCTACAGTGGTCTTTAGTGGTCTTTAGTGGTCTTTAGTGGTCTACCAGGTTGTTTGCTATTGATCAGCTCACCAGTGCGTTCATGCTTCTTAACATTGTACCAAACATTTGATTTTGACACACCCAATGTTTTGACTATTTCTCTGATCGATTCAGATTTTTCCACCAGATGGTTCACCTGACATGTATGTAAATACCCGCAAAATAAACCTGAGTGACTGCACATGCACTGTGTGTGTGTTTGTATATATATATGTATATGTATATATATTTCTTCATCCAGTTCTCACAATTATGTCAGAAAGTCGATATAACTCCATCTAGAGTACAAATAGCAGTGGTATTTGTGGTAAGTGGTGTGTGTGTGTGCGTGCGCGTGAGTGTGTCTGTGTGAGCGTGTTTCTGGTGTACAGTGGAGTTCACCATGAAGGATATGACGAATAGCACTTCACTCATCTGTACTTTGTCCCTAGAGATCTTCCTTTTGTTGTCTTTGTGTCCACAGTCGCTCGGCCCGTTTCTTTCAATCGGCGAATGGAAAAGGAGAAACAAAAGGCGCAAAATCAGATTTCCTCTTGGACGTAATGTTCGGCTGCTCTGCGGACTCAGGGAGCACGGCTTGAGTAAGTCCGTTCGCATCCCGCTTTGAATTTAGACCACGTTTTACATCTTTTTTTCTCTCTTTCTTCATCATTTCCTTTTATACAGCACGTTCAGATTAGATCAAAGAAACACCCCATTCATGAATTAATGAATGGCAGTGAATCTTACTTAGAGTGGTGTCCCTGTGGTACCTTTGCATTATATGGTCATTCCAACACTGAAAAACAAATTACATAATTTCAGCCACTGGTTAGATTGGAGCTTGCAATCTTATATGTTCCCCGTATCGCTCTATATATAGCCCCATTCAGTCCGCTATTGGTGGAGGGTTATCTCTAAAACATGGATCTCCAGGACCAGGAATCATCAGCACCTTATAATAAATGTATCATTATTTTTTAAAGCAACTCGTTTTCGGGTGAATTTGATGAGGAACGATTATATTCCATTTAATTACTGTATTTGTCTGATTAGGATTGTTAACCTAGCCAGCCAACCAACAGTAAATCTCCAAGGTCCTGAGATACGTTGCCCCCTGTATGTGGTCCACTGCCAGTGCAACCCCCTTGATCTCTGTGAATAATACACAGAGGCTGCGTCCCAATACTCGAAAAATGCACCCTCCCTTCCTCCACTACCACCTCCTCTACTCCATGCCCCGGAAACGGATCTTTATGTTTTAATCTAATGTCGCTGATTACATCTTAATTACGTATTAATGGTTACATCTTAATTGATGTCTTGACGCAAACTGCAATGTCAGGTACATTGTATATTGTACATGCAAATACTTGTACTCGAAATGTTCAGGCAGTTTTGCATACTTCCGGGTAGGAGAGGAGTGGTAGTGGGGGAGTGGAGGAAGGGAGGTGGGGAGTGGTAGTGGGGGAGTGGAGGAAGGGAGGTGGGGAGTGGTAGTGGGGGAGTGGAGGAAGGGAGGTGGGGAGTGGTAGTGGGGGAGTAGAGGAAGGGAGGTGGGGAGTGGTAGTGGGGGAGTGGAGGAAGGGAGGTGGGGAGTGGTAGTGGGGGAGTGGAGGAAGGGAGGTGGGGAGTGGTAGTGGGGGAGTGGAGGAAGGGAGGTGGGGAGTGGTAGTGGGGGAGTGGAGGAAGGGAGGTGGGGAGTGGTAGTGGGGGAGTGGAGGAAGGGAGGTGGGGAGTGGTAGTGGGGGAGTGGAGGAAGGGAGGTGGGGAGTGGTAGTGGGGAGTGGAGGAAGGGAGGTGGGGAGTGGTAGTGGGGGAGTGGAGGAAGGGAGGTGGGGAGTGGTAGTGGGGGAGTGGAGGAAGGGAGGTGGGGAGTGGTAGTGGGGGAGTGGAGGAAGGGAGGTGGGGAGTGGTAGTGGGGGAGTGGAGGAAGGGAGGTGGGGAGTGGTAGTGGGGGAGTGGAGGAAGGGAGGTGGGGAGTGGTAGTGGGGGAGTGGAGGAAGGGAGGTGGGGAGTGGTAGTGCGGGAGTAGAGGAAGGGAGGTGGGGAGTGGTAGTGGGGGAGTGGAGGAAGGGAGGTGGGGAGTGGTAGTGGGGGAGTGGAGGAAGGGAGGTGGGGAGTGAAGAATATTGGGATGCAGCCCCAAGCTCATCTGAAGACAGTTTATGGTAGGTCAAAGGTCGAACTCTGCTCCTGGTTGCCAAGATTCAGATTTAATTATTAAGATTAGATTTAATCTAATTAGTCTAAGTGTGTTTAATAACAGTTAAAGAAAACACTGCAACAGTCTTGAGAAGTGATGCATCATTTACTAAATCTTAAAAGGTCACAATAATTTTTTGTTCTCAGCAAAATCTGCACACGCACGGAAATTAGTCCGACACCCCTGGGCTAACGGTCTAGCAGGAATTAAATAAACCCAGAGACTTCACACTCCTGCACTTAAGTGACCTTTAAAATATGGAAAGTATAAGTGGATTTCCAATTTAATTTATTTTGACATGGACTGTGTGGAATCCACCACACAAAAGTGAAAACACAAAATGCCCAGTAAGAGATGGAAAAATATGTTATTTTTCTGGGGTTCCTGCTCAGGCTACAAAAATGGCTAGAGACCAGAGACCAGAGAAAATTCTGTGAAGGCTCCACTCGAAACAAAACCTCTCTGATTGCACTCTTCCAGGGTTACTACCAATAATCCGCTGAGTACAAAATAGACCGACAGTCAGTCTTTTAGTCCTGGCCACGTCTGAAACTGCAGAAATGCAATCAAGGTTATTCACGCTGCCGGTGGCACCTCGGCTTCTCGCTTTGGTAGCGTTTGAACGATTGCTGTGACGGTAGCGGTTTATCGTAACCTTTATTCTTCACAGTGCATTAACATGCAGCCGACAACCGCCAGCAGGATTACATGCATAAATCGCGTCGTCGCGGCGCAGTACCAGAAAGCTTTTTTTGAAGGCAATTTTGAGGTTCCTGTTTGTGACGTATTGATTGCAATCATCTGAAACGGAATGTGATGAATCACTCCACTTTTCAAAAGGAGTGTGTGTCTTTGATTACATTGTATTCATTTTATGATACAAATAAATTAATAAAGCTGTTCACGTCTCTCTGCGTTGCATGTTCAATTTATTGCGTCGATGTCTCAGCTGCGAGCAGTCTTCGGGGTGGTTTATGTTTGTTAATTTTAAAGAAAACAAAAACTGTAATTCCACCCCAATTAAAAACATGCAGGCGTTCCTCGACACAAGACCAAAGGCCCATGCTGCTGTATTTAATTGTGTTCTGAAATGTCTCTGAAAAAACCTCACAGTAGTGCCCTGCTGGTCCACGAACCGCTGCCGTCGAACATGTTCAGTTTGAGTTAAAATGACGCTTTGCTTAAAAGCGTAATGCACATGAAAGCTCCATCCATACCAGCCCTCTTTTGTAGTTCTACATTCATTCCCGTGTATCACTCTAAATTGGGACCTCGAAGAGGGCCGTTCATTGTCTGCCTGTCGGAGCCTAAGGACGCTGCGATTAGGCCTGATTTTCCGTAAGCGGTACTCTCTCTCTCTCTGTGTTTACAGACTGGGTGTGACTCACTCTCGAGAACTGATGGGAACCCCAACTGAAATAACACCCCATCCCGTCAGTACAGTCAGAAGCATAGCTCTCTACAGAATTGCTTTGGGCCTACGCTGGCAGAGATAATTCGTTTTGTTCTTCAGAGGATTTTAAGCTGTGTTTAAGTTCACAGATCACTTTTACATCATTTAACATGCCTTCTAACACGCTGAGTTCCTTTTGTTTATTGGAGGGGAACAGAATGTTTCTGCTGGAATAAAAAACGTTTGAGCCCCAGACAGAGGTGAAAGTCCAGGTTCAGAGAGTAAAGGTCCTCCCCTGTATTTTGTTCCAATCACCTGGATTTGCTAATTAGCCCAATTCTTCAGCCAGGAGGTAGAACTAATGAGTGAAATCAGCTGGCTGAGTTCATTAGTGGAAGAAACACATGGCAGGACCTTTACTTTCTGACCCCTGGACTTGATTGTAACATCATCAGGTCAAAGTTCCTGGGCCTCAACAGAGATATTTCATTCACTGCTCGGATACTTAATGCAGGGGCATGAATAAAGATGCCACAGGTATGGCTTTCACAGTGCGTACAATGGATAAACATGCTACCAGACTATACTGTTTCCAGTGAAAATCTAACAGGCATGGAAATCCAGAGAACAGAAGAAGTGCTGAGTCAAAAATCTGTCTTGTAACTTAAATGTCATCAGTACATAGTCTGGTTTCAGGATGGTTCTGCCGGGCCTCCATCTTGTCTGAGCGCTTGTAGTCTATACCACATACCCAATCTTGAGGGACAGAGGCAGACCTGAATTCAATCAATTTATGCCCAATTTTCGCTCTCGGTTAAGTGCTTCTGTCCTCTCAGTGTCATTTCTCTCTTCAGGTAAATGGTGTGGCGAGGTCATCGGACGTCACCATGAACTTGCCAAGCTGACTGTGAAAGAAATGCACTGAGACATGCAATTGTTTACAAGTCAAAGTTAAGGACAGATACAATACGTACAAGGTGCACATCAAAGAGATGCATTCATTTCTCTCTATGTAAAACACAGCAACAATCTTTTATTCTAACCAGGAGCAGCTTGATTTCCCCCAGGCCTGTCACACTCTCTCTCTTCTCTGGGGTTTCCACACTGGGCTCAGTTGCAGCATGGTTGTAGTGGAGCGGCCTGGGAACCCTGACCAAGGGAATGACACCCAACTGTAGGCCAGCACAGATTCACACTCTTATTAGTATGACCCCGTACCAGCATTATGAGGTCCCGGAGACCGTGCCTGAGGAGTGGCTGGGCTGTGAGTCTCCTCCTTATAGTAAGTTAGTGCATGCACAACTTTAATCAATGGTCAGTGCAAAGTTTGTGTTTGTGTGATGATCAGCAGTCATCTGCCTGAACTTTGACCTTCTGGATGAGTCAACAGCTGCATTCCTGTGCGCCGGGGGTGAGGGGTGGCACGGGTTCATTGCTTACTGATGAATTTTCTTTTTTCTGTCATTGACGTCACAATTTTGTTCTTTCAGACAACATTGTGATCATTTTAGGGCCGGGGTGGAGAACCTTATCTGAAAAGGGTCAGTGTGGGTTTTTGTTTTAGGCTCAGCACTGGTGCTTTTCGGATGAGGTTTCCCGCCCTGGGGATCTTGAGATGGATAAGTTTTTTTTTGGGGGGGGCAGTTATGGTTGCCCATAGCAACGGCAGGTTCTGGAATACAAACCGTGCATTTATTTCCTGCTGGCTAAAAAAAGCCTGCAAAGCCTGCCTGCACTAGTCTGAGTGACAGTTGGCATGCCCATAGGCCGGCCCCCTGACGCGTGTTCTGGCACAGCTAATTGGACCCCCACAGGTGACAGGGATCAGCCATAAAGTTGGCAAATGCTGTGTTTGGTGCGTACTGCATGCACACGTAGGAGTTAAACCTGTCTCTTTTTTTTGCCATTTAATTTGCCTTGCAGGTGAGAACAACATCAAGCAGAATCACATTGCAAATGCAGCACTTGATATGATTTATTTTTGTATTTAGATACATTAAATACAAAACATTTTCTAGTCTTTGTTTCCAACAGCATAGAAAAAAATGTAAAGAAAAAAGTTTCAACCTCTAAATATTTTGTGATGGGTTTAGTAGCGATGAATCAAACGCTTAGGTGAGGGAGATCAGAACAAGTCACCCACACAGGTGAGGACCAATAAGGGAATAAAGAACACAAAAAGAAGAAGAGAAAAACAGGAACTAATTCCTGATAGTTAAACAACTAAATTAAATCTACCCCGGAAAATAGAGCGAACTTGAATAGAACGAGTGAAACACAAATCAAAATCTCCTGAACTCAATACTAGAGCACAAAGAGCGCTGAATTGTTTTTTATATGTTGTGCCTCAATTGCTGCTCACGTATTAACATATGCGAGAGAGCTCCACATTTTCTGATTTGGTAAACATGGAATATGGATGATGCAACACGACAGGAATCGGAAAGAAAGCAAAAGTCTGTCTAAATGTAAAGATCCTGCCCTTACAGAAATATAATATTCTACAACGTATTGTATACATTTAGCCTTTTTTTGTAAGATATAATTAATATATTTCCAGCAGTGTATGCTTTAACCCTTTTGAAGAGTAGGTTTTTTCGGAATGTCAGTGTTCTTCATTGCTTTGTGATGATGTTACGTGGCGCTGTACTGGCGACATGTAGTCCAGCTGTCTCTCATGTTTGTGTTTGTTAATTTGAATGTATTTTGTTGTGTCGAGCTTTTGTCTTTTGTTTTTTTCATGCGCTGTGTGTCTGTTGTGGTACGGGGAAGTGGGCTGGAGATTTTTTATGGCACTCCTGCTGCTTGTTTTGATAGTATTGACGAATTGTCTAGTCTGGATCATTTTGTTTGTGGTCATCACCATGGAGACACATTCGCAAGATCGCAACATATACTCGGGAATGTCCGTTGGATCTGCAGCAACAAAGTTTACCATCGCTTTATACCAGAGTTGAAGATGTCGGGCTGATCTGGGAGTGCAGGGAATCTCCAAAAGTAAACCAGGGAAGGGAAGGAGAAGGAGCGAGGCGACAAGTCTGACTCAGTTCGGTGCTCCATTTCGACAGTGTACAGAGACCGCAACACTACGTGTGAAGGAAAGTCGTGGAGGCGAAGTTTGTGTGTTGGACTGCTTAATGACACTGGACATTTTGGGACAGTGGGGGCTATTTTTAATCATGGCTGTATTCCACTTTAATTCACTTAATTAGTTTGATTAATACAATGATTGTATTGAATGTCTTTATTTGATATGTTTGTTTGTGTGTTGTGGGTCTGCCCCACTGTCTATGTATTTTTTGTTGATGCTGGTGGCTACAACTGAAGTTCCCTAAAGGGAAAATAAAAGTTATTCTAAGTAGTGATTGTTACGTCAGCATTAGAATGTTCAGTTAAGTACATTCTAATCACGTATTTGTGATTTTACACCCAAAGGCTTAAAAAGAAAAATATATTGTAATATCTTAAAGCAGTAATCATTTGTAAATGTGCCCATATATTGGTCCCCTCATAGCTCCAAAAAAACAGGACAGGAGAATGAGTCTCTTCAGCAGACTCTCTTGGTCTGTAGTTTAATAGATCAATTAAAAAGCAAGCAGGAAGCCGCCGAAAGTTTTTTTTCTTTCATTTCCCATTAAAGTTTGATTACCTTTTTGACTTTTGCAGTGGCCCCAGGCTGCATTAAGTCATTGGACATTGGAGATTGTTCCCTGAAAGACCTTTTATATAAAAGTAATGTACTCTGAATGTGACATTAAGAAACTTTCATAACTGCGACCCTTTTGCTAAACTTTTTCCAGGATGACTTTTACCACCGTTATCCTTGAATTGCTGTTCTCTAAGTTCACCTCCATATTCCCCTAAATAGTTCCTGGAAGGGTAAAATGGCCTTTTCTTATCATGACCCATGTCCTTGTGTTCTGCTACTTGCATGACTGAAAGGCCGCTCTGACTGAACTCTCAGAGTCAGACATGTTTATTCACAATCAATTTAAAGCGGTGCTGAACAAGTCAAACAAAAGGAACGGATTACATTAGCGAGATGACTAAAAAGGTTCTCAAGTTGTCTTTAGAAAGGGCTTCATAAGCCTATAATGGCAGCCTGTTAATGGTGCACTATGCAAGATTTTTACGTAGAAATGACTATAAAATAACCATGCTTAGTCTTATATGACGCACTGGCAATCTCCTTAGAAAAAAAAATTGCGGAAACCTTGCTCCTCTGCCTTTATTTATTATTCTAAGATGCAATCGGGATGTTTCTGGGCATGGCGCTCATTTCTGTGTGGAGAGGGGTAGGTGTGGCTACAGAGCCTGTGGTGTGGGATCAGGTTACTTTCAGCAGAGCGTTTGTTGGATGCTAGCTACTGCAATGGCAGGGGTGAAGAAGCGGATCACAACGAAGCCAAACAAGCTGAAATGGCACATTCAAGAACCAGAGTAAACCCGGGATTAGCTTTTTCTCAATAGGCAACCGCTAAAGTTTAGCAAGGGGATGAAAAGCGAGGTATTTCTGTTTTATGTCAGACCTGTAAGTAATGTTACTTCTGTCTATCCAGCTTACGTTAGGTGGAAATTGAATTAATATAACGATGTAATATTACATTGTATTTGAGAAAATAAATTATATTCGTATACAAATATTTTCATGAAAGTAAAGTTTTTACTTTACAAGGGTAAAGTATTAGCTAGCTATGATCTGCTATTGTTACTTATTCCACACACGATTCAATCTTTGCATTCCAGTCCTAAATTAATTTAGTAACGTTAGCTAAATACTGAACAAGGAAAACCACTATAGTTACAGTAACAATGTTCCTGTGATGTGCACTTGTAGTACTTAAAGATCATTATATCACCTGTTGACTCTGAAGAAAGTGACGAAAGAACGTCCCTTGTATTTAATAAACGCGCTTAATTCAATCACGAGTGCAGGAAAGAAAGAAACAAGAAAAACAAAAAAACAAGTTGTTTTATTTCTTCATTCTTGCAAATAAAGGAATGCTTTTGTGGAAAAATGAACCTTTGTGAAAACCCGCATCAAGCAACTGCTGGTGGGTTGCCATGACAACACAACTCAAGGGGAATATATATTCTGTTCTGTCTATAAATATATATATATATATATGTGTGTGTGTATTGGTTTTGTGCCTGCCAAAAGGTTTTGCACATGCTCAAGGTCTTAATAAACTAGACCCCTAATGCCAAGCTAGTTTCTCATATATCAGTGGGTCTGAAAAGGTTTTTGGTTCTTGTTGCAGTGTCTTAAGTGTGGACCTGAACATTTAAAAACTCCCGAGCAGCTTGGAGGTAAAAACAGCTGCAGCCTGGAACTCTGGCCTCTGCCGTGTCATTAGCCGGCCGTAACCGGGAGTCGGCGGCGGCAGCGGCGGCGGGACACCAGTTGGCCGCATTCCCGCCAGGCTTCGGGAGGGTTTAAGTCGGCCGCGGCTCTGCAGTCAGCCGCTACATCTGTTCCTCCCGGCGGCGTACGTGCCAGGCGCTCGCGGGCCGACCAGATGCTGACAGTGGGAAGCGGACGTCGACACCGAGCCGAAGGTTGCTGCCGGCTTGCGGAGAAGCGTGGTGTGGGAGGGGCGGCGGTTGCTTAAACGCACAGCGCCCCTGCCCTGTTTCTGCCCCGCACGTTGGGCTGCAGCCCGGCCCGGGAAGCCTGTCCCAGATCCGCCGATGAGTCACTTGGACGATAAATGGATAAGTGGCCTCACATTTTTCAGTGAAAGGAGGGGCACATAAAACATCACTGCTTTGTGCCGCTATAACGATTCAATTTTCCTCCGGGGATTAATAAAGTCATCTAACTAACTAAACCAACTCACGAATCGTGCACAAATAGCATTAAATCCTTATGTGGTAACTCCTCATCTGCTCTAGAAAGTGAGTAAACTCTACTAGTGTGTGTAGTTGCAGTGGTTTAGATGCAGTGTGTAGATGTAGTGTGTAGATACACTGTTTGTAGATGTTGTCTGTAGATACACTGTCTGTATATGTAGTCCGTAGAGACACTGTCTGTAGATGAAGTCGGTAGATATGTAGTCTGTAGATAAACAGTCTGTAGATAGTGTTTTATGTAACACTCTGCTTTGTTGCTTACGTGGGAGGAGAAAAGTGGGTCCTATTTTTGGCACCCATGCTGTTATATTTTGGGAGACTAATACATTTAGTCATGGTGTCACTTCGCCTGCCTCGCTCCGGGCTCCAGCATCTGATGGAAAGATTTCACACGGGATTCTCGCCTCTGATGTGGATAAAACACACTGATGGGCCAGTGTGGAGTATGATTGTGGCACAGCTGCAGATTAAGGCAATGTGGGGCAAAAGTATTGCAGGTTCAGTTTAAATAAAAGCCTTCACTTGAGAGGCTAGATCCTTACTCGTGTCTTTACAACAAAGGTCCAGAGGAATGAGTCAGAGTTGTGATTTTAAGTCCTTAAGATCCTCCTCCGTTCATATTTCTGGACCTTGGTGATAACATCTGTCTGGCAGCAGAGGTATGTCGGCTTAGTGATGTGTAGAACCGAGGGCAGTTTTCATAACAGGAAACTGTACAAAGCGGTGAGTGTCAATGTTGTGTTCTTCCTCTAGATAACAGATGGGATCGTGGGCTTTGTGGTGAGGGTGACAGAGATAACAGAAGGGCCTCTGAACATGTTCCTATTGATCATTCCCTTTATCCTTATGGTAAAGCTGAACTTATTTTTATTGCCTCTGACATGGACTGGCCATACACTGTTAGCATGAAAATAAATGTTGAATTCCAAACACTTTCTCTCTTTCTGGGTGGACTCATTTTGACCATGTTGGGCTATCCCGCATCACATGGCTGGCGAGGGAGGAGCTCGCTGCTGGAATCGAGTATAAACGGGCGCCCTGCTCGACGGCGTGCATCATAAGCAAATCAAAAGATCCAAAAACATTTGACATCATTCTTAAGTGCTTCGCCAACTTTCGCCTTTTGTTTTTAGCGGGCAAACGAGTGCAAAACACGCCCATTCTGTCATGGTCGGGCAGCCTCCCGCTTTTTTAGGAGCGATGTTTTAAGAGAGATTGTTTTCGGAGCCAGTCGAGAAACGCAAGCAGATGGATAGTGTTGTAAGGGCCATCAACGCTAGGTTGTCATGGTGACGGAGGCCTTATGGCAGTCGGTGGCTGTGCCTACGTCTCTCCCCCTCCGCCGGTCAGGCACAGCAGCTCAAACTTGGCTGGCCCCGCTGCTCTGCCTCACTCACGCTCAACCCATGGTCCAACAATCATCGTACGAATTTGATATATTTTTGGTGTCTTGCCCTGTTTATTCTTCCTCCTCCCTCTGCTCTGTGCTCCTCCGTTGCATTCCAACATAAGGCCACCCACGGCCTCTTTTGTGCGTCATAAAGATCTAAAAGATAATCAAAAAGTTATGAAGTTTGGGTTTTCGCTGGAGCGGTATGAATGCGGTCAGTCAGCGTTTGCAGTTTGACATTTTCAAAAATGTATTTTCCCCTGCAAAGGCAAGAAATCTTAATACTGTGTTGAGTGTTGGAGATGGATGTGAAGCGTTAACTGGAAGTGAAATATGAGTGAATGCAATCAAACCTCTGGGAGTTTTTTGAAGTAGTCAAGTACTTGATACATGAGCTTCATCTTTTGATCATTGAGTCCGTAGTACTAGTCCCAGTGTGTAAACAATTGAGAAAAGCAGTAATGTTGGAATAGCTTGCTGGGATTTGTAGTAGGATCCAGATTCTCTAATCACTGAAGACTAATGTGGACCTGAGTCTAATATGGAGGGATGATCATATTCCAGTTGTATTACAATTTCATAACGTCTTTCTTCATCTTTATAGATGTGTTTTTAAATTGTATTGATATTAATGTACAACCCCCCCCCAACACATTTATTATTGTGGTTGTTTTATGATGATTATTAAACTTTTTTTAAATTATCTCGAAATTAAGTCTTGCTACATTTGTTGTTCATGTTTCCGTTGGTTTAATCATTTAATTGCTTTAATTCCTTATTACAATTAAAACCCTAATATCATGTATTTTAATTTTTTAAATATCTAGGCAAAGGTGAGCTAAAGATAGAGGCAAAGATGGACTAAATGGCCTGCTCTTATCTGCAAAAGCTTTAATGTTCCGGTTAGACTAGGTATCAGGTTTAGGGGTGTCTTAGTATAAATGATACCATTTGCCTCAGTTTCACTGGGTGTCTGACACAATGGTCCTTTTCCAGGCACTGCTGCTACCTCAGGGAAAATGTGAAGCATTTTCAGATCAATTTTTCCCTTCCTGGCGCTGTTCCTGAATTAGCTATGCCCATTAAGATACCTTCAGAAACCTTCACAAATTCATCACAACTAAGGACTACAGGTATTGCAAAAGCATAAAATACATTTCTCTTAGAAGAAATGAGTTTGCATATGAAAGGGAAAAATATTCAAATCAGTTTTTCTTTATTATTTTCAGCTTCTTTGCTTTCATTCAACGTCTGGTCGATTACGGACCTCTCCCTACCTACATTCAGTCAGACTGATCCCTGTGCAGGGGTAGGTGTTTACGAAGCGAATTCTTTCTTCTTAAAATGTGAAGAGAAAAGACATAACACAATGCTTTCTTGAAAATTTTCGAAACGAGTAAAAATCAAACGCAGTAACGTGAATACATTCACCAGGAATTTTTCCATTTAGTAAATGTGAGCTTTTACATGGAACCAATTGCAACGGGCTAAATCTAGATGCAGGCACTTTTTACTGTTAACAGTTTTGGCTCGTTCTTTGTTCATGGCAGCAAGCGTTGGCGCCCAACGCTGGGCGTCGCATCCACATTGGGTTCCCGCCAAACTGATACACAAAAGTGAGTAATGAAAGTGAGCTGCCAATCAACCCTCAGCCCAGAACTTCACTCGAACGAGGAGTTTCTGGTTCTCTGTGCACCCAAACACTCCTGACACAGTGGGTGCGTCCCAATATTCTGCACTGCACACCTCCCTTCCTCCACTCCCCCACTACCACTCCTCTACTATCCAGAAGTATGTGGAGGAAGGGAGGGGAGGAGGGGAGTGGAGGAAAGGAGCTGTAAAGAAAATTGGGACAGCGAGGGTACGTCCCAATACTCAAATAATGCACCCTCCCTTCTTCTACTACCACCTCCTCTACTCCGTGCCCCGGAAACGGATCTTTGTGTTTTAATCTAATGTCGCTGATTACATCTTAATTACGTATTAATGGTTACATATTATATAATGTCTAGACGCAAACCGCAATTTCGGGTACATTGTATACTGTACATGCAAATACTTGTACTCGAAACGTTCAGACAGTTTTGCATACTTCCGGGTAGGAGAGGAGTGGTAGTGGGGGAGTAGAGGAAGGGAGGTGGGGGGTGAAGAATATTGGGACGCAGCCAGTGAATAGATTACTCCATACGTGCTCAGTCTCGGTAGGGGGACAGTGTTGCTCCTACTTCCTGTTTTCTGAATCCCTGGGGTCACAGTTTTAGCATCTTTTTCCTCTGTAGTCTGCTGCTGCGGGCGAAGCTAGGCATGGAGGAAAAACATACGGGGCGTTTAAAGGGAATCATTAAGGAAAATCAATGTCAGTCCGGGGTGAGAGCAATACCCGCTCTGAAGTATCTGTTTATCGCGATGACCTTTTCGAATGCAGTAAAGCTTCCGTGATTAATGACAGTTGGTGGCAAGCCCCGAACCGTTACCTTGCCATCGGAGCGCGGCATCTGTTCCATTGTGTTTGTACTCTGTAGTCAAATTAGCACCTATATGGAGTCCTGGCCACTGCTCGTGCACACCAGCCTGGTTTTTGTCTCGCGAGTCTAATGAGCTCCTTGTCTGTTGGCCTACTGAAGACTGTATATTCCCATTAGCTATTATAATATATTTTTGTTCGTGATTTATGCGAAGATAAGCGGGTCGAAAGAGCTTCCTGTCAGACTGAAGCAGTGAGATTGTGGCCATTGTGTCCGTGTTTAATCAAGAAGTGAACCTCAGAGGGTCCGCGCTCGCACCGGATGCTTCTTTTCTGTCAGGCTGCTTGATCGATAGCGATGGCTACGGTACAATCGTTCGATGACAGAGGACACGTGATTGCATTGTGGACTGAGTGGACCTGCCTAACCTTTTCAAAGAGACATTTAATCAAAGACGCGCCTTACTCCGCCATACCCCTGCCCGTTAAAGTCTTATTGGAGTTGATGGGTGCAGACGGAAGGGGTGCAAATGGTAGAGCCACTGAAATAAAACTAAACACGGCTATAAATGCAGGTAGAACATTTCTACTCCGTTTTCACCCTCTCTGTCTGGTCCCTTTAGCGACGGAGCTAAAGGGAGCACTGGAGTGTAATTAATTAGCCATCGGAAACATAGGAAAGGAAATTAAAATCTAACCGACGTGGAGAGGCTGGTCGTTCATGACCCGCTGTTAGCATAAAAGTGTTCAGTGGCGCGGAAGCCGATTCCATAGATAGCGTCAGTCAACTGTCGAGGTTGGTTCGTACGTTTAATATAATGAGCAAAATGTCTCATAACGTTTTCAGAAAGCGGCCCGACATATCGAGGGGTTGTAATAAACAGGAAAGACAACGATTGTTGAAGGTGCGCCGTTTATCAATTAGCCAACAAGCAACAGGTGAAGCAAGTTTTACCTTCATGGATTGTGTGAAAAGGATATTATAGTTATTTAAAAAAAAAAATTAAATCACGGAGCAAATGTACAATGTAAACCTTCAAAGCAGCACTGAAAAAGCAACAGAAAAAAAGCCACAAAATAAAAAATATCTCAGAAGTGTTATGAAGTGTTAAATATATGAATCACTGCACTAATAGTAAATGGCCCCACAATCCTTCTCCCGAAATGTTAGATGGTTCCCAAGCTGATGGTTGTCTGTGCTCCAGTCGTTTCTCAAGATGGATAGGCTATATGGATGCAGTAAGTTGCAAACTCATAGAGAGGTTTTGGCAAATGCACTGAAATACTGCCTTTGAATGACTATTCGCTAGCTAATTTGTGTAGTAGATGGTTAACATATCAGAGATCATCAACGTGGAATATAGGCTACAGTCCATCTGTATTTGTAGGCCTGCGCCATTCAATAATAAAGAATAAGCCACTTCATAGTTACTCAGATATATTGTCCAACAGTACTGACAATATGATATTGCTTTTTGAAAAGCGTAAACAATGTGTTCCACATACTGAACACGTTTGCAGAACCAATGAAAAACATGACAGAAAAGACATTAATATGACGGTGGTTTTTGTTACGCGAACCGATGGGAACCACACACAGACACCAAGATGAGTCGACAGAAAAGGGTCAGAGTCCAGCAAACAGTGCAATACAGGAAAGGCAGAATGGTAGTCAAGTCCAGGCAGGGGTCAGAGTCCAGCAAACAGGGCAATACAGGAAAGGCAGAATGGTAGTCAAGTCCAGGCAGGGGTCAGAGTCCAGCAAACAGGGCAATGCGGAGAAGGCAGGGCGAAGTCCCAGAGCAGGCAGGGGTCGGAACCGGGTGATCAATCTGTGGGGGCTGGAGAACAGGAGGGTGAAGGGCTGGAGCAGGGCTAGGACGGAGACAGGAAGGAGAACAGGAACTCGGAACAGGAACTCGGAACAGGCAGGAATCACCGCTGGAAAGTAGTGAGACGAGCACAATTGCAGGGCACAAGTCGATATGGCACTGAACAACAAAACAAGTGAGCTTATATGCCAGACTAATGACGAGACAACCAGGAACAGGTGAGACGATACCACACGAGAAAACACAATCAGAAAACGTGGAACGGAATACAAAATACAGAAAACACATTGAAACGAAAAAAGCAGGGACTGAATTAAAACACAGAGGCACGGGACGTGACAGCTTTTTTTTCTAAAAAAATAGGTTTCACAATTATTCACAACCCCATTTCAAAACTGTTCTCTCACATCCCAAGGATAACACCACTGTTTGTTGTTAATGATTGTTGTTGTTATTCAAATTTATAAAAGGTATGAATCATTTTGGAGGGAATTGTATCTAGCAGTATATTTACCTATACATTTCACCGTAATATTAATAGCCATATTGCTTAGGCTACTGGAATTGTGCAGTTGTTTATTGGTTACAGGCTGTCCTGGTGCCCCTGAAAAAGTAAAAATAGTTCCAGAAGATGAGCTAATTGGGGTGAAAATGGCCTGATGCATGCATCCTGTTTTTGAAACAGCGCTTGCTGCTCTTTCCAAATGAAGCTGTCATTTAGAGGGTTTTTCAGACAGCACCGAAAACCTTTCTTATTCAAATCATAAGGAAAAAAACAACAGCAAATTAATGAAGCCGGATGAGATCTATTTCAGCCTCAAATTAAAAACATGTTTTGGACGGCTGTCTTAAAATCCCTGTAAAACTAAAAACAAAAATAAAAGCTGTCTTTAATGTCCTGACTAAAGATGGCATGGGTGGCTTTATTTGGTAACTCAAAAATGTTGACATACAAAATTAGTAACTGATTGAAACTGTGGGTTGCTAAGCATCGATTGTTTAATCATGCTTTAGGTTTAGCAGAACAGAGTGCCATACAAAATTGTTGAAGAACAGCATGTAATATTCAATGTATGATTGATCAGACATTTTGACTAGCAGTGGGGAGCCAATCCCAGCATGCTTCAGGGTTTATTTTAAGTGACAGCCGATAATTGAGAAAGGCTGGGGAAATGATGGAGTACTCCGCTAGGAGGACTTATTTAGATAATTCCTCTGGTTTGATGAAGTGCCTTTTCTTCAGCCTCCTAAATTGGAGGTATTGATTGTGTCCAGAATAGATAAATGGAAAGCGGTCATCAATAATTTGTTTCAAGACTCACTTAAAATCATGTATTACTCATGCTGTAGTACCTTGGTATTCAGCTCACGGTCCTCAAGGTCTGAGAACGGCTGGTTTTTCACCCTCCGTTTACCTGGGAGTCAGGTATGAAGACAGTCTGGTCAATCAGTAGCACTAATTTTTCAGTTACTTACCTGGGAGAAAGAAAACCGGGGCTTGATTTGGATTTGAGGTCCAGATTTGAATATCCATGCTATAGTAGATGAGTTGGTTTTTTCCGTAGAACGTTAAGATACGGAAATGAACCGTTTTTTGTTGTTGTCATACTTGTGCTTTGGTATATTTTAAATGCATTTGTTTTAAAAAATAAAGTTTGATGAGAAACATTGCTCTAAAATAAGCAGATGCGATCGTGTGCGTATTGTTATTCTCTTGGCCGACTGTGCCGATGGAGACTGCTTGTGAGCCTCATTAAGATGCCGGTCACTGCAGCTCTCGCTCTTGGACGGAGGTCGGCTGAGAATGTTCTCTTCAGTCATCCGGTCAAACGCTCAACAGAGTCGGAGTCAATATTTTCATCTTCAAGGCTTTTCTAAGTTCAGAGTGGAGGCGGTCCCTTATCATTTCAAAACCCTGCAGGTAAGCAGAGAGACAGGGCCCTTTATATTTTATAGCTTTCACATACTTAATCGCTCTTTCTGCCTATTGGATTCAGGCAGATGGGCTCCGTTTGTGGAGGTTGTTTGAGAGCGATGGTGTGTGAGATCAAAACTCATTTCCCCCCCCACCCCACCCCACCCCCCTCCTTGATTAAATGTCTGTCTGCACTTTTTAGATCAGTTTTATAAATTTCGTGCCTTTATCCAGGTCAGGAGCCCCTATAAATTGATTTAGTTTCACTTCTCGCAAAGGGCTTGGGGATCCATTGGCGCAGGCCACGATACTGCATTCCCAGCGCTAACACTCCTGGGCACTCGCGACATCGCCTGACGCCATGAATTTGACTAGAACTATGGATCCACTTCCTGACTTCAGATTTAACCCATTGCACCAGATGGAGCCGAAAGGCTCCCACTCATTAAAAGGAGCATAAGGAGCCACATTTTGACCAGATAGCAGCTTTCGTCAACCATTATAAACCTATTTAATTGTACCTCTTTCCACATCATGTCGGCTCTGCAGGAGAATCGTCAGTAATGGCACTCCAGTTCAACTACGGCTTCTCATTGCTCATAATTGCAGGGCACCCAGCTGGAAGGGCCTCTTACTGGGTAAAACCTTTCAGTGTAGGGCATTCCACTTGCAGAAGAGCCTGCAGTTAAGCACTTTATTCGTTGACATCACTTCCTGCCTTGTTTTAACTCCAACACCATTGAAAAGCCTACTTGACTGGCCTATATTTCCACCCTCAAGTTTCTGTTAATGTGTTTTTTTTTCGAGGAGGCGGTGGGGGGGGGGACTGGCTTTAACCAGCCTGATTGCATTTTATCAACTCGATTTTCACCTTTACGCAGGGTGGCAGGGCTGTCGTGAGCGAATCTAATGGAGTGGAGAGATGAGGTGGGGCCGACTGCCAGGTGCTGTGGTCCTACAGCGCGAGATTCTCTTTTTTTAAAACTGTATTGACATTTTCTTTTAACAGGGGTAGACATTAGATCATTCAATAACATGCAAAGTCACGTTGACTGTGTTAATCACATACATTATGTTCACATTGATATTCACTGTAATGCTTCACAATTAGTTTACTGCTGTGTCCAGGACCATTATAATATAGTCGTCATTCTCTGTGTCTGGGGTCAAGTATGTCACCCATTTTTTACAGTATCTCCCTCCTCTTTCTTCTTATAATCTTAGGCCGCATGCCATGCATTCAGAATATTGCATATACATTGAGCACCATCATTCATTGGACAGTGACACATTTTTTGTTTTTTTTGGTTCTGTACTCTAGAACTTTGAGTTGAAAGAATACAATGACAATGAGGTTGAAGTGCAGACTGTCAGCTTTAATTTGAGGGTATTTTCATCCATTTTAGATGAACCGTTTAGATTAACCCCCCCCCCCCCCCCCCATTTTCGGGCATCAAAAAATATTGGACAGATTAACATAACGTAGAATAAAGTAATCATTTTTAATATTTGGTTGCATATTCTTGGCATGCCATAACCTCCTAATGTCTGTGACCCAACAATATCAAAAGACTATATTTTATTTTCTGGTACTCTTACAAGCGATACTATAACTTCTCTGCATTTGAATGGATCTCTATGGGAATTGGGGGGTGGGACTAGATTTAGCACATGGTTGGCGAAATGGCTGTAAGTCATCAAGAGTCTGAGGTATGAAACGAGCCTCAAACCATCACTTTGCTGCCAGATATGCAGTAGATATGTCAAAAAAAAAAAGATTTATGTAAAAATAAGTCAGGAGAAGAAACCCCAGTTATCCATCCATATCTACTGCATATCTGGCAGCAGAGTGATGGTTTAAGGCTTGTTTGATACATCAGACTCTTGGTAGAAAGAGAGACAAGTGAAGTCAATATTAAATCATAACATCTTTGTGATTGCAATTTGTATGTCAGTCCAGAAGGGATCTAAGTCCAAAAAATATGAACATGGTCCAACATCAGTTGTCCAGAATCTCTCCAACATTGATTCTGAGTGTCAGTTTGTTTTGATTTTTGTTTAGGAGTAATAAAACATCTCATGTAGTTTTTCTGACAAAGATCTCTTCAACTCTTGCGCGTTGGTGAAACAAATCAAATAATATTTGCCCGTTCCTCTTGAGATATTTTCATGTTCCCGTTGTTCTTGAAGTAATCCCCAAATGATATGCACTGATAAACATTTGTGTGATTTGAGTCGCCCCCCTCTGGATTACTGTCCTTAACTTCTTTAGTAAAGTAATGATGGATTTATAGAAATATCTATAAAGATTTTGTCTGCCTAAATAATACTTTTCACAAATGGTCTGGTAAGTCTCCAATTCCCAATCGTGTCCAATCAGGCAGTAAGATGTAATGCCATTCCTTATCCATGGTATCTAACCAAAGTCTGGAGTTGCAGGGAGACAGTCTTGGTCATATGCTGGCCACCTTATCAGTTTAACTTATTTGTGGAGGTTGAATCGTTTCACTACACTACTTGATGCTTAGTTAGACTCTTGTTAGATTATACATAGTTTACGGTTGCAGACTCTCTATTGCTACAAAGCACCAGGAGGTATAATGGCCATTCTTTTATTAGATGTGAATTTTGCGTCGTGTTGCTTCTCCTTACAGAGGAGACATTCAATGGTAACGTTTACCGATGTGATTGTTTGTCTGACACGTCCATGGACACCTCTTTTTCACCCCGGGAGAGACTGGTTTCTGGCATTTCCCCATGAAGAGCTTCAGTGTTCGACTTGTTCTGGCTGATGTAGCTTTTGACTTCCACGAGGCATGACACCAAAAATGAATACGGACAGGAATCGCACCCTCGGAACTTGCAGCCGAAGTTAAAGTGTAGTCATAAGTTAAAGTTAGTCATTTATGTCAATATACTGGGCACGGCAATACCTGAGAGCACAGCCAACTAAAATGATTTGAATCTTTTAAAAAAGTTTAGTGTCTCTTCTTAATTATAACCCGTTTACAATCATGCAGTAGAACATATTGCAAGCACAGTTCATTTTACATTTTCATTCCACGTTTCATTACATTTCATTCCAGATTCACGCAGGGAGAAAGAAGAAGGCATTGTGGGTAAAAATAAATGCTGCTTTTGAGAATAAATGTAGTAATGATGATAGGTACTTCACAAGGGAAAAATAAAAGTGGAACAGATAGATAGCATACTCGTGTATCTTTGGTATCATTTGAAATCATATACTATATATTTGAAATAGTATATGATCATACAAATACAGTATGTGCAATATATAGAAATATGCAATATGATATACAGTGCAGTCCATAAGTAATGTGTTTGGACAGACACACATTTGTTTGTTGTTTTGGCTCTGTATTCCAGCACATTGCATTTGAAATACAGTAAAACAATTAATGTATGAGGTTAAAGGGAATACAGTCAGGTTTAATTAGAATGTGTTTACGTCCATATCGGGTGATTCGTAGAGGAACTACAGCCCTTTCTCATACATAGTCCCTCCATTTTAGGGGACCAAAAGTAAATAATGGGACAATTGGCTGCTCAGCTGTTAATGGCCAGCTGCACAAAAAAGCTAACAAGCTAACACAAGGTCTAGAGTTGGTTGTAGGTGTAGCATTTGCATTTTGGAGTCTCTCAACATGGAATTTGTTATGCGAAAAGATCGGAACCAATCACAGACACCACAATAGATAGGCACAGGGCACAGGGCACAGGGCACAGGGCACAGGGCACAGGGCACAGGGCACAGGGCACAGGACACAGGACACAGGACACAGGGCACAGGACACAGGACAGGCAGGAATCAAATGCTGGCTAGACTGAGACAAATGCAGGGCACAAGACAATCTGGCAGAGAACACAGAAACAGAGGAGACTAAATACCAAACTAACGAAGAAACAATGAGAAACAGGTGAGATGAAACAAATGAGAAAACACAATTCAGGTGTGGGGAAGTGGAGACACAAAATGGAGGGAGAGAAGGTAAACACGAAAAGGACTGCCAGATAAAAAATACATATAAACAGAAAAACCAGACGTAGACTAAGACGTGGAGGCACGAGATGTGACAGGAATTGTTAAATGAATGACACATTTAAATATGGGGTTTTTGTTTTGGTTGAACCTGGGGATACATGTCAGTGGAATTAAGTAAGTGCTCGTACATTTTTATTGCATTATGTTTTGTGGCTCGATGAAATTCCAGCTGGGCATTTTTGACAGCACCCCACTACCAGCATTTTTATTTTTTGTTGAATTCCCACCAGTTTAGACAATCAGTAAGTGATTTAAAGTGAGATTTAAAAACGTCATTGCAAATAATATCACCGGCTTTGATCCACTTAAACGGGTGTCGGCAATGCTGTAAATAACACGCAGTTCATTATCTGTCTCATAATTCCCTGTCCTTGGAGTGCGTCTCAGCCCGATCAAGATGAATACATTTCCGTTACGGAGCCTGTTCAGGGTCCCGTGGAAAATCATTGCAAAATTAAATAATGTGTCTGATGAAAAAGCCTGTCAGGTAATAGCACTTTAGAACAAGGAAGAACTCTTATTTCTGGAAGCGTGCTTGTTCTTGTTACGTCCAATCTTGCCAGCTTTATTTGTCACAATTACCGGGTCTAAATTTACACTGCTGCATATCCCAAGATGCTTTGCAATGTGCGAGTGTTGGGCATCTGTTCAGTATCAGACCCCTGACCCCCGCCCACCAGACCATCCCTCTTGGATGTGAATCCAGTTTTGTATAGAATATGCCCCCCACCTCCCCACACACACACACACACACACACACACACACACAGGTGGGGAACAGTTCATACACCGCTTTACCCAGGCTGGGTACCTTTGGATACTTGAGAGGGAAGAGCTGATTCCAACCCATTACCCTTGAATATGTGAGGCAACAGTGCCTCTCTCTATAGCACCGTTCTAATCTTATTATCATTTTGTTACTTACTTTGCAATTAACTTTCAAGTCATGATTAATTTCCATAATGCCGTTACATAAAACTACTCCCCAAACAGGAAGGCAGAGAAGGCAGAGACGGCTCAGCAGCTTATTCTGACTATACTGAAATGAACTTAAGGGTTCAGGCACTGATGCCTCTTGCATGCACTTTCCTGGATGCACAGTGGTAAAAAAACAACTGTGTTTTTTCTGTGTTTCAGAAAAAAACATAAACATAAAATGGTTCATCGAGGTTTGTCAACTTGCCCTCTTGTTTGTGAGCGTGTTGTTTGTAATTATTGTGCGTATTGTACATATTGTGCGTATTGTACGTATTGTACATATTGTGCGTATTGTACGTATTGTGCGTATTGTGTGTATTGTGCGTATTGTGCATATTGTGCGTAAATGCGATATCACTGGAGACAGTTGTAGGCCATTAGATGTTTTTTTTTTTTTTTTAAATTAACTTTTTTTTTTTATAGGTTCAAGCTTCACTCATGCATTATTCTCTGTGTCGGACTGTGACCTGTCCCTTTTGTTTCCGAACCATTCATGTGTACAGCAACGGTGTCTATTATGCAAATGTTATGACGTTATGGAAATTAAATGATTAAAATGGAAATGGGAAATTTTATTAATTCGTTTTCAGTGTTCGGTGGGCTCGGTGTCTGTTGTTGGCAGCGGCTGTGTGTAGGCTGTGGAGGAGAGATTTGTATGTCAGTATCTCGGCCCTCTCTCTTCCCTTGTAATCCTTTTAAAACCAAATAAATACCGTAAGCCCTCCTCTTCCAGATTACAGCGCCATCTAACCCTTCTATTATGTCAACATTTTATGGTGCCTTTTATGTTTGGGGTCAAATTAACTGCAAGATATAACCGCAAAAATAAAGCTAACTGGTTTTTAAGAGAAAAACACTGATTAGGGTCAGATTGACCCCAAATATAAAAGGGGGTGTTCTGCACTCGGGGCTCTATCTTGTCGATCTTAGCGCTTTGTCTAAACGCATGTCGTAAAGTGCATTTAGGGCGTGTCCAAGCCAACTTTTGCAAGTTTGATGGCATGACGGCGCAACGTGCAAATGGGCTGAACCTAGTCACTTCGTTAATTATAGGTGTGTCTTGGGCGTGACATGCAATAAACCAATCAAAATGTCATATCCCATTTTTTTAAAAAGCCTGCTTTTCCACTTTGGAGTTCCCAGTAATTCCTGACAGTGCTGTTATTTTACAAAATAGGCTATATGCGGTTAAATTTCATTTAAAGCACCTGCAACAGCTGAGAATAAGCTTACCAATAGCTTCCGTCTCACCTTAGAAAACGCCAAATTAGCCTGCTTGTTTAACAAATTGAGTTTGATTATGCAATGAAGCATTGTCAAACATCAATTCCATGAGGATGTTTTCACGGAGTTCTCGAAGTTCAAGCTTCATCCAAAGTTCATTACCTGCATTCTAATATTGATTAATAACATAAATACCGTTATTTTGCCTTAATGATGACACTAAATACAATAAAGCTGTCAGGTTGGCAACCCATAGGTTCACGCATATTTTCCCTTGTTTTATAATGTCCTGCTTATGGAAATGTGACTTTTTTACAGGTAGCGTATTGCTTTAAAACAATCTACTTTCCCAGGAAGACCGTGAAAAGTGTGATTTACAGCAGGGGAAATAGACCTGCTTCTGCATGAAATTAAAACGCACATGCAGAGAATGGCATTAAAATTAATTGTGAATTAATTGTGTAACGTGCTGCAAATTTGTTTTAGTTTCTAATTAGACGCTTAGTTCTGTTATGGAATAACAGATGTAATCAGCTGGGTTTTAATAAGCTGAGAGTATCGAAAACCTTGTCACTGTAATTAAAAAAAATATGAAGGACGAAGAATACTAAGGTTCAAATTCAGTTAACATGGTGACATTTATCTCCATTGTTTAACCGTAGGCTATGAAAAAAACCTTATGCACAGCGAATCCGCTGTAGCTTAGGCTATTTGAAAAACAATAAATGCAATATTCACTGGACAAGGTTTTTAACTTTTTTTCAGTCAAAACCATTCTATTTACTTACAGGCTGTAGGCCCAGAGAGCTGTATTGTAATGAAATCTGAAGCACATTTTCAGAACTCAATTGTCCGTCTATTGCAGTGCGCGAGTTTTCCATTGAATGACATGTCACGCATTAGGTGTAAATGACAATTCGCGCATTAGGCTTGCTATATGTAGGTGTTATCAACAAAGTGTTTAATGGATATCCATTGTCCCATGACAGAAGATTGTCCCTCCAGAAGATTACTTCTTCCCTCCAGAAGATTTCTGCCAAACATAGGCTAAGTCATAGCTTCACCCAGGATAATTGACAATAGTCTGTACATGTAAACGTACACATACCATCACATATCGCCTGGATGTTGATAGAGTGGGCTGAAAGCAATTTAATGCGGCATTCCCCTTCCACTTCACTGAGGGACAGGTAGCTATGTGGTCTTTGACCTATGAACCCTTTTATTATTATGCATTTTTTGATATAGCCTACACAATAATAATATTTCACATTGTAATCTTGATATTTTTTGTCATGCTTGTGCGCCTCTGTGCCTATTTAGACGCACTTATATGCGCCATTAAAATAACATGTAAACAACTGCGACATGACTTTAGACCAGGTTTGTGGTGGTTTTAGCGCAAGCGCTTTCTGCTGCCTCAAGATAGCAATACGACAAAAATAATCCTGGCCACTCCTCATTTTAAGACCAACCCGCCCAGTTCACTTGCTATGGGTGCAAAATCATTTGGTATTTAAATGACGTGAGCGCTTGGGACTATAATGAACCCTGCACCGGGTGTAAGATAGCAAAGACACTTGTGTTTGGGTTAGCGCTGCTTAGCGCCGGGTGTAAGATAGGGCCCTCGGAGTTAAAGTACTACAGATGGTTACTTTGAAATCTTCACGTTTCATGGTGTTCACTGTGTGAATGTCCAGAGGTATAATATAAAAAATTCCAAATAACAATCAGAAAATCACAAAGCTGGAAGATTAGATAACCAAGATTTTAAAAGGAGTCATTTGTTTAGACAAGCAAGCCAAATCTACAGGCGTTCTCGGTAGCATTCGCATTTTAGTTGAAAGACAAATTGTTTTCTTGTTAGCTTAACAGGTACAATTTATGTTGCGACTCTTTGCTTGGAGGCACCAGCCTGTATTTTCATTTCTGAACATGATGAATGAAGGGAATTAAATTCAGGACCATGGACAGTGCAACCTAGCCTGCAGGCATGCGCATCCCTATCTGACTGGTACCAGACCGGCTGTGCCTTATTGCCCTGGCCTGGCCTGTAAAACAAAGCCATCGTTTCTCGCTCTGTAACCCTCCTGTGTTTTTTGTAGCCTTCCACTTATTTTTTCCCCTTGGCTTTTTATCGATTTTTTTGTTGTTGTATTTTTCAATTTTTTACATTGGGTCTGTTTTATATTATGTCTCCCCTGTCACAGAGAATAACATATCCATTAGCTGGTTCCCAGTTCAGTTGGCTTCGAATCGAACCCTCAGCCGCAGTCATTCATATATGGGTTTATGAGTGTTCATCGCCCAACAGACTGAGTCTCCCCTGATACAGACTTGTGTTGTGTGATTACTGAGTGCAGAGAGCACACACACACACACACACACACACACACACACACACACACTCACACACACACACACACACACACAACACACACACACACACACACACACACACACACACTCACACACACACACACACACACACACACACACACACAACACACACACACACACACACTCACACACACACACACACACACACACACACACACACACACACACACACACACACACACACACACACACACACACACACACACAACACACACACACACACACACACACACACACACACACACACACACACACACACACACACACACACACTACTTTCAGAGGGACTGTCACTGTCCTTGTTCCTGAAGTCCCACCACTTCCCTCTATCCTGGGGAGCCTGTGGTGTTCAGTCGCAGGACTGAAGGCATTTTGGCCCCCACTGACCTGATGGACAGGTATAGGACCGTTCAGACCTGGAATCTCAAACTCAAATCCTGGAGGGGCCACTGTGTCTGCTGGTTTTCCTGCACTTAAGTGCTTAGTTTAAGTCATTGATTGGCTAAAGAGTGTGCACACCTTGTTTCCAAGGCCTAAAAGGGCTGCAGATACTGCGGCCCTCTAGGACTGGAGTTTGAGGCCCTTAGTTTAGACACTTTCAACACAATGATCTTAGTTTTTAGTGTGTGTGTGTGTGTGTGTTTTGTGTGCATGTAAATTTGTGTGGGTATAATGTGTGTTTTTCACAGGAAGCTCGTCGCGTGCTCCCGATAGGGGGCGGCGGCTTACGCCCGCCGCATGCTCCCAATAGGGGGCGGTGGCTTACGCCCGCCACAAACATCGCTGTGCTTTCATTCTTCGTTCGCGGTGGCATTAAGGTCACTGGAATAATAAGATTGATGTCGAATGAATAACAATGCAAAGTTGGCCTTTGATGCATGAAGTACGTTTGAGTGAGAGAGAGAGCGGCCAGCGTTTGCATCAGAATCGGCCACCCCGCTGTTCTGAAGCCACGCTACCCGGTCTGTTTTAGGCTCTAGTGCGGTTGATGGCGACCGTGTGCTTGACCGTCACCACTCTACCTCCTACATCCTTCCATCCAGTGTGTCCCCTAGATGTCCCCAGCTTCACAAACCCTTGCGTGGGTGGAGCCATGCTCAATTTTGGCATGTTTGCCTTCTGATTTTCGTGTTCAGGTGGGTGATTGAAAGCACATCTTAGCTCCGCCCATTTTGAAGTTTGTGAAGCCCTGCGGGAAACATTATTCCGTGGGCGTGCATCTCTCAAAATCAAAATTCAACTAACTCAGAATACTGGAACTGAAAAACTGACTTCGTATACAGTACATTTGTCTGTGTATCTGACTGACTGACAGACAGACAGACAGACAGACATGACATGTCATGGATATGTAGCTTGACACAAAGAGGTATTTAGCTGGTGTTCAATGAACGGTTCTCAGCTCGTGTTTTTTCTATATTGCCTTGGATGATTAAAGGTCATTTTCACTTTCATTTTCAATCACTAGTCATTAGTGAAGTTAAGCTGAATACAATAACCCCTTAATTTCAAAGTCAAAGCCTTTCATTCAATGCCAGGGAATCTCATTATATTACATTGTTTTGAACGGCAGCACGAAACCAGTCACATAGAATCTCTGATTAGAGGTTTTTCAGCACAGCTTGCCTTGGTGCTTCTTCTGCAAGAATACAGAGGCAGAAAAAACACACAGTTTCACTGGGAAAACAAATGTGCCAATTACAGACCTCAAAGAGAGGAAGACAGAAACTCAGGCTTGGAGTCACTAAAGCTTGTCCTAAAATGGCTAAAGACTGAAGCAGTCAAAGAAGGAAAATAATTGTGTCCAGAGACTGAATATTGTTGTCATGGGTGAACCAGGTGCTCTATGGGATGAGGGTGTTGATCAGTGAAACAGAAATCAAATATGATTGGAAAAAAGCGAGCAAAAACCGAAAGAATATATTAGATTTAGCTGCAGTGTCAGTGACAGCCATTAATTAAATTGCTCTTTGGTGTTGTAACATTCCACAGGAACACATAAACTTAGACCTGCTAATACCATTTGGAAAGTTCAAAGGTTTCATTTTTATAACCATAACTGAAGAGTGTACCTGTTTTTTAAGTATTTGATTTGGCGTCACTGTTTTGTCCTGTATTGTCATTTAAAATAAATTATTTTCTTTGTTTTCTTTTTATTAGAAAATGCTGCTTTCTTTACCAGGAGCTTCTTAAAAAGAGGTGACTTGATAAATTAAGGATAAACAAAGAATTGTAAACATGAATCCAAGATACTTTTGACAGTGTTTGATGATTTTAAATGGTTAATACATTTTTTTTGTTTTGCTGTATTAAAAAATTTGACATATCCCAAAATGCAATACAACTGCAGGAGAGTGGCCAAAGCACCGGAGTTGTGTGCTCAATACGGTTTACGCCTTTGTGGTTTGGTTTAAAAAAAATCTTTTTTTCGGTATTTTAGTGACAGGTGTCAGAGGTGAAAGGTGAGACGTGCCAGGTTTCTTCTGAAATGGTAGAAAAGTGTCCGGGAAGGAGAAGTGTTCCACGCGCGTGGTGTGAAAGATTTATAGTGCTTGGCTTGAGCTGTTATCAGAGGAATAGGCAGCGAGACTCATTCTCACGGCTGCTGATTTGAGGTGTCTGCTGTTTGGGGGGGAGGGGGGGGGGGCTATAGTCTTCCCCCCCACCTTCTCTCTGGGATTTAAACCATCATGCAGATAATTAGCGAAACAAAAACTTGAAGGGAGCACGAATACACACACACATGAATACACACACACAGACACACACACACTGATACACGCACAGACACGTACACACACACATACACACACAGACATGCACACACAGACACACACACACACACACACACACACACACACACACACACACACACACACACACACACACACACACACACGCCCCTGTGTTCTGCCTCAGCAGGCATTGGGAGCCCCTGAAGTGTGTGTTGAGCTCCTGAAAGGCTGGTATCCACGCTGTTATCTCACCACAGGGCCGTTTACGGAGTTATAGCGTCCCCCTGGGAGGACAGAGCCTGGGAGTTTCTGGCTAACTGCCATCACGAGAAGCACAGATCACAGCCCATCAAGTAACACAAGAGCTACTCCAATTCTATGAAAGCCGTGGCTGATATACCCAGAGCCGTTAAATCAGTAGGGAGTATGTGGCTGTAATGTAAGATGTGAGCATTAACCGCTGCCTGGCTAGGCTAACTCTTTTCTAGTTTCTTAACAGAGGAAAAATGGAAGTGTTGTTCAAATGTCCAGTACAGTCCTTGCGCTTGCAGCGCCATATAATGATTCGGTACTGAGGTATAAACATTATAGGTTTTGATTCCCCCCTGTGGTGCTGGTGTTGCACTCTCGAACAGGATAGCCTGAATTACATCAGTAAATATCCAGCTGTATCAATGGATCATATGTATAAATGTAATCACACTGGATATGAATGTCTGCTAAATGCCGAAATGTAATGTCATTTACTCCTGTGACTGCAGCGCCATTTTTTTAACTTATGGGGATTTGTGAGTATTGGAGCCATTTTGTCTCATTTCTCATTTATACGTTATGCGTTTGTTTGCTTACACTTTCCAACACTGGTATGTATAGGGGTACCGGTGCACTTAAGGTGAGTGCAGACGAAGTGGAAACAGGTTTTTCTTATTGGGGGAAGCCTTTTGATTGGTTCAAGTGAGCCAGTCACTGATGGCAAACACAGTGACACAATACTAACATGCATTGGTCAAAACTGAAGTCACATTGTCAAAGCTCTTCACACAGTCAGCGAAACAGATGTCTATGTGGACCAAACTGTGAATCATGTTTCATTGCTTTCACACAAAATGCATTCAATGACCACATTTTCCAAAATCCATGAGCTCTTTTCTCATTCATACTCCACTACCCGCAAAACACGATATTTTTGCAGCACATTTTTCAAATGTTAATACACTGTTTAAAACTGCTCAAAGCTGTTAAAAACACATTCAAAACAGAATGAAATGTTTTGCAACAAGCAAATTTTGTGCATTTCTGCAGTAACCATATTTAAATATATATAGAAAGTCTATAAAAATATATAGAATATTTACAATAAAATGAAATAATAATCATTCCAAGCACAGCTGATTGCAATTTCAGCTGAAAGCCTTCCCTGGTGTCCTGTTTGTAGTCTCATTACCAAACAGACAAAAGGGAATGGCTTCTGAATGATTTTGTTTGGAAAAATGGATCAAGGAAGACAGGTTGGTGGAGAAAGAAGAGTGGCAGGGAGAGAAAGAATGAGTGGAGGACAAAGGAGAGGAAGACCAAGAGCGGTGGTCTCTGATGAAATATAGGCCACAATTATTGACCATGTTGTAAACCATGGTCTCTCTTTGAGAGAGGCCAGTTTAAGAGTGCAACCAAATCTGCACCATTCAACAGTCGGATCAATAGTACGAAAACAGGTGAGATGTGCATCCTTCAATGATAATTGAACTACATATTACAGTACAATACAGTACGTTTAAATTTGTACATGTACTGACATTTTGAAATATATTGATTGTTTTGTGTTTTACAGTAGGATCCAAAGGTTGCCTCCCACAGGAGGGAGAGGCAGAATATTTTCCGATGTGCAGGAAATTGCCATTGTTGACATGGTACTTGGCAACAATGCAATAAAACTGCGGGAAATTCGGGACAGAGTGCTGGCAGACAATATCACTTTTGGGAATGGGAATACGGTCAGCGCAATGACAATTGCCAGAGTCTTAGAGAAACATAAAATAAGAAGGAAGCAGTTGTACACTGTACCCTTTGAGAGAAACAGTGAACGTGGGAAAGAACTCCGGTATCAATATGTCCAGGTAAGACGTCTGTTCAAAGATATTAAAAAAATAAAGGATATTGAAGCAAATTGCTGCATTTATGATTCATTCTTGTTACATATACTTTAGTACAGTCAATATGGTGAATAGGTGTTCTTATTCTATAATGAAATACTGATTTATGTGAAAAATCTTTCAAACTTCAAAGATAAAAGTTAATAATTTATGTAATGCTCCCTGTTGTTCGTGTTTTTTAGGTCAGTGTGTTATGAGTTTGAGTTTTGGAAGTGAGATTAACTGTTTGGCCAAGATGCATGTTGGTAATGCAGACCTTATGAAGAGTTTTGAAAAAGTGGCTTCAGTATTGATCGATGCTTGTTAGCAATTGAAAAAAAACTGTAACCTCTGCTGATAAACTGCCCGGTTGCTGCTCTCTCATACACACGTAGACTTTATTCTTTCGAGTCCATAGCAATGAGTGGGTTCTGCCAGGTCTTCTTGGCTCTACACCGAGGGGCATCGGCACGTTCCAGCAGGTGGGACACGGTCTGCACTGATCCACAGCTGCACGTGTCTTCTGTTGTGTAGTTCCAGGCTTTCATCAGCGCTTTGCACCTCCCCTGCTCCACGCGCAGTCTATTTAGAGACTTCCAGGTTGCCCAACCAAGGTCATGACCACTAGCAAGGCATTCAGTGGGTATAATTCCTCTGTCCAGCCATTCACGAGCTCGGGGGTAATTTTTTTCTATTCATCTTTCCAGATGTTGGTTCTTGCTTCTTGTTTGGTCATCTGGAGGGGCAGGACCATCTGCACAAAGCTGGTTCTAGATCACAACCCGTGTAGGGGTGCTGCATGGCCATGCAAAGGGTGCCTGGTGTCAAGCTCCTGGGTGAAAACGGATCGTCTGATGTGGGGGGGGAGTAATGCCGGCTAGGGCAGTTTCACACTGAAAACATTTTAAACCGTAAACGCAACGAACTTCTAACCCTGTGTTTGCCAGTCGGCCATGATGCGAAAGTCAACACCTGTTCCCATTTATATGTATTTATGGTTGTTTTTGCGATTCCGCATTGGTCACGTCACCCGTGCCCACTCCCGAAAATAACAGGAAGCACGGAACAGCTGTAAAAAGGCTAAACGTTCCTCTCCGCTCTGTCGGTGGGTGGCTGCCATTCCGTTTTCCGTGCGTTTAAATTTGTATCCACCGCGTGCACGCCGATGTGCTGATTTACGCTCTGACTGTGCGCACGCCGGGCCCAGCTGTGCAGAGAGAGATAAACGGGGAAAAGCCTGGCTTTGTTCTTACGTCCTCTCGGCTGGACGGCTTGTCCGTCCCGCACCCCCCGGCCCTGCAGACAAACAAAACGAGAGGCGTGTGTTTTTTAAAACTGATTATTTCTCTCTACGGAATACGTGTGTTTTGGGGGTCCCAGTTTAAACACACAGGGAAACTGTAATTTCTGTCAGTACAGCTATGGGCTTCTTGGGTTATTGGTGGGAAAGCTTGTGATTGGACATGACATGTGAGTGGTCTCCAATGCATTCGTTTGTTTCCCCCATTATGGAAATTCCTGAAGCCGTGATCCATTCTCTATCTGTTACCCTCTCTGCTTTCTAATCCGTCCGAAAAAAAGGAAAATTCTGGAAGGAGAGCAGACAAGTTTTGTCATTTTACATCGGTCATCACGAAAAACAAGTCGTGCTAATTAACTGATTAATGCTAAGTGTTTAAGTCATTGAGTTAATGGGCAGAGAAAGGGCCATTGCTTTCTAAGATGAGGCTTTTATAGATGTTTAAATGCTGTACGATGAATAGCTGTCAGTTGATTGGCCAGTGATTGAAGAACGCCATGGGAATGTCGTCTCAGGCAGAGTAGATGCTCCCCAGGGTCACATTGCTGATACTTTATTATCAACCAGCAATCAGATAACTGTGTATGGGTCAGGCCAGATGCCAGAGATGTTATTAGGCTTGTGTGTGTATGTGTGTGTGTGTGCGTGTGCATGCCTGTGTATGTGTGTATGTGTGTGTGTGTGTGTTATAGTGGGAGTATGGAGCTGTGGGTGTGTGCATGGGCGTGCGCGTGTATTTCTGCGTGTGTGTTATAGTGGGAGTAAGGGGGTGCGTATGTGTGTCTGTTTGTGTGTGTGCTTGTGTGTGTACGTGTGCGCATGTGTGTGCACGTGTATGCGTCCGTGTGTGTTATAGTAGGAGTAAGAGGGTGCGTGAGTGTGTGTTTGTTTCTACATGTGCGTGTGTGCGTGTGCACATGGGCGTGTGCGTTAGTGTGTGGTTGTGTGTGTCTACATGAGCGTGTGCGATGGGCGTGCGCGTGTATGTGTGCGTGTGTGTGTTATGGTGGGAGTAAGGGTGTATGCATGTGTGTGTGCTATAGTGGGAGTAAGAGGGTGCGTTAGTGTGTGTTTGTGTGTGTCTACATGAGCGTGTGCGATGGGCGTGCGCGTGTATGTGTGCGTGTGTGTGTTAAGGGGGGAGTAAGGGTGTGTGTGTTATAGTGGGTGCTTCTGCTGTTCTACCACGCTTGGCCCAGCCCCAGTTTTGAACAGGAGGATGAGCTGTTTCTGCTTGATGCCCTGCCAGTTAAATTAGAATGAAAAAAGGTGCAGCAGACCAAAATGGAACATGATATTCAGCCGCATAAAAGGGGGACGAGCAAAGGCTTCCAGATCTGGGAACCATTCAGAGAGAGATCTGGAAACCGTTCAGCAAGAGATCTGGGAACCGTTCAGAGAGAGATCTGGAAACCGTTCAGTGAGAGACTGACACACTCGCACATTTGCACACTAATGGAACCCTGATACACAACAGCAAAGTCACTCTCGTTTTTTCTCAAAATTAAAAAAAATCTTTCACAGAAGTTAACATTTGTCCTTAACTTGACTTACCTAGAATTGCAACTGAATACAATCCCCCCCCCTTATATAAGAACATGCCATTCGGCTAGCAATTTACCTTCAAACAATTTACCTTATTTTTGCAAACAACGGTTAGATCCAAAATAAAGGCAACCGTTTTTATAGGGTGACTATGTCCCTGTGATGCTTGGTCTCTGGAATTGTGGCGATGCCTTTGGCTTTTGGTGGCTGTCGGGAGCCACGTGCGGCTAACATGGCCTGTGCTTAATATAGCCTCCAGGAATAATTGGCTGTGTCTGCTTCCCACACCAGGTGACGCGTTCCTCCACAGCAAGGACTGGGGTGAAAAGAAGTGGCGGATGGGTGCACGCGACTTTGGTGGACGAGTACGCTCATCTGTGCTCTCCCAAGAGTGTTGAACTAGGGCTGAGGGCTAGAATGAGGGCTAAAAATACCAGCCAAATTGGCGGGAAAGATAGCTCATTTAAAAAGGGGTGGGGGGGGAGGGGCGGGAATAGAAGCAGGTGACTGTCTCTGATCTATACGCCTCTTAGATACACGGCGTGGAAGCCGCCATGGGCAGGCCGTGATCCGTGAGCAGCGAACCCCGCCTACCTCGAGCAGACGCATCTGTACATGTCTGTACGTCTCAATAGGTCGGGACCTCCCACCCAGATGCCCTCCTTTACAAACCGGTCCTTAGAGACTCCGCATCCAACTTCTCCGATATCATAAAGTTTGTCTCCACTTACTTGGGGAATTTTAACATTCACCTGCATCTTAATAGTGCATCACATTATACCTTTAGCCTATACTGGACTGCAAAATATGAAGTATATTTAGTACAATAATATATTTATTTTGCCTCAGGTTTCAGAAGTGCTCCACTGGACCACTGTAGCTTACAGGGATAGTTTACTTTATGGAGTTTTTTCCATATTATTTCAGTTTATGTTTTCAATTGGCCTAGTCAGTTTTTGTGGGCGATTGATATTTTAGATACCTGTTTCTGACAATTTGCTGGTTTTATAATGGCTGGCCTTAGGTGGTTCAAAACAAAAAATTCACTTACAGGTTACTCCTTGGCTGCTTGTAGAGAGATGTTATGCCTTCTGGGGTTGTATGTGTGATATACCAGTGTGATTATTCTATATTAATGTTCAGTTGAAACTATTTCCTGTGACACATGCAACCTGAGACTATACTCTGCTCAAGGAAACAAGTACCAGCATGATAGAAAAACAGATATTTACCTTTGTGTTCATGTGTACAGTGGGAAACATACCAGTGCTGTGCAAGCTGCTTGCACAGTATTCTTGCATTAAACCAATACTTGCAAAAGCCCCATGCTAGCCAGTAGCCACTATAAAGCCGACAGGTCAACAGAAACTCCTGAAAGCATCTAAAATAGCCATCGCACACAAAAACCATCATGGCTAAACGAAAACCTGCTGTATACTAGAAATACTTTTTTTGTTTTAATCCAGTAAGGATCCAACTACTCAACGTATCCTTTCCAAGTGCCTTTGGAAATATGCTAACGGAATTGGCGTGAGACATGGAGGTGTCGTGCCTTGTCTGCCACCAGCCCATCGCCCTGCTCTCACACAGCCAAACAGGAGCGTCAGAATCCAGCCACCTGTGTCCTTTTTCACCCTCTCCATAGGCCCCCTCCCCATGGGCGGCAGAGCTCGGGGCCTCCATCTTCCGCGAGCCTGCGTGTCACTTATATTTTATTGTGGAACAAATTGAAAGATTTATTCCCCTCTGCCTCCCTCCACACCCTCTGCCTTTCAAAGAGTTTTCACTCTTCTGGTGAGCTGACCGCTTTCATCGATCCTCAAATTCCCTGACAGCTCTCTCCATATCTACGGCCCCTAATGTTGCCTCCGCCCCCGCCCTTCTCTCCAATCTTTACTTTACTGTAGTTGATGTTCTTTACTGAGGCAGCTCAAGGTAAGTACCTTGCTCTCGGGGTACTGCCTTGCCTGGGAATGGAACCTACAGCCTCTAATGTTATGCTGCAACTCTTCATTGTTGTTTTATTGCTTATTGTTGTATTAGCGTCCCATTAGCTGACACCTTGGCGACTGCTAGTCTTCCTGGGGTCCTCACACATAGAAACCATACATTACAACAACAAAAATAAAATAGACGTTTAAACACAAACAAAACAAAGGGAATACAACATAACCACATATGATATTAGGAAGTTATACTATACAATACTCAACTGATAAAGTCCATTATCTCCACAGTGACCGTGGCTGCATCCGCAGCAGGTTCAGCATGATCCCACCACAATGCTGCATCACTGAGAGGAGTAGGCCTAGTAGGCCCATCTCGCTCAGCTCCTCATCGGGATGGTGTTGATTCTGCAGGTCTTCCTAGGCCCATCTCGCTCAGCTTCTCATCGAGATGGTGTTGATTCTGCTAGGCCCATCTCGCTCAGCTCCTCATCGGGATGGTGTTGATTCTGCAGGTCTTCCTAGGCCCATCTCGCTCAGCTCCTCATCGGGGTGGTGTTGATTCTGCAGGTCTTCCTAGGCCCATCTCGCTCAGCTCCTCATCGGGATGGTGTTGATTCTGCTGGTCTTCCTAGGCCCATCTCGCTCAGCTCCTCATTGGGGTGGTGTTGATTCTGCAGGTCTTCCTGTTAGCGCAGCTGTCGTTATCGCCTCAAACAGCCGAGCCTGAAATAAAATAAAATAACATTATTTTTCCCAGGGGGGAACTTGAGAAAATGAAATGAGTGTTAAATCTGTTTGAAGATTGTGTCGTGTCGTGGATAGTTGCATTACACTTTTCAAAAACTGCCTTCTGGCTAGTTGTTACATATTTCAAAGGAGTGTCTCCTGGCAAGTTGTGTTGCACAGTTGCATTATTCAACAGGTTTTCCTGGCTAGTTGTGTTACACTATTAGAATGGTGTGCCCACACTAGTTGTTACACTATTAAAACCATGTTTTCTGATAGGTTTTACGTTATCAACACATTATTAACACGTAATTAATTACGTTATGTTTTCTTGCGAGTCGCCAGCACGTAAGCAGGTTAGAACTGCAGCATCACCGTAGTGGGGACGACTGAGGAATTGATTTTGTGTTGATCTGGTTGATGGATATGTTTGTTCTCTTGTTGATTGGGATTGATTGATTAATTAACGGGTTCATAGCCTAATTGATAGATTGTTTAAAGGCGTAAACACTCCGCACAGCGGGTCGGCACTAAGACTGAGGCTTGGGGACGGAAGATTTCTCCACCGCCTGTCAGTTTCCATAGCAACAGCATGCATCCGGGCCGGCCCTGGCACAAAAGCAGCGGGTGATAAATTTAAGGAAGTGTAAATTCAATTATTGTGCCAAACTCGGAACATCAGCAGGGATATCGTACATTCTCTCACATCTAGCAGATGTGACTATGAGCCGTTTTTGGAAATTGACCCCCGCCACCCCCACCACGTAAATATTAGCATGCGCTGTGGGATATCACCTGCAGAATTTTTATATTGATACCGCCCTGTCTGATGTTATTCGGTTGCGTGCATTTCCAGCTGTTTCGCCCTGGCAGCGTGAGAAATGTAACAGACACAGAACGCGATGGCACTACAATGACACGCCATGCTGGCAAACATGAAAGACAAAACTGGAGAAGAATCATAAATCGCACATGGCGGGCCCCCTCCATGATTGCTTTTGCTGTCTGTCTCTCTGAAGGTTGAGATTGTTTATTTTGTTATTTTCTCATTTTACACTCTGCTTTTCCCCTTCTGTAACTGTTATCAGTGTAGCGACGGGACTGTAAAGATGGGAGAAGCCGCACAACGATAATAGAAGCGACTTTTCCCGCAGCGCAATGACGCGCTTATTGCTGAACAACAGCTCTGGGCACGCCGATCGGTCCCGGAACGACGCGGCCGATGCCCTTCAGCCCCGTTTCACCACGGAAACCGCCAGCCACCCGCCGCTATCGCTGCCCCCTGAGATCCGCAGTGGTGGCGATCATTACGGAGAGTGGCGATAAGCGGAGCGCTCTGATTGCCAGGCATGCTGGTATATAAGTGTTTTATTGCAGTCTCCATAGCATGCCAGAAACAGAAAACAAGCAGACCGGCGCTACCTTATTACCGTGTTTTCCGTTCAGCCTCCTTTGTGTAAGCACCTGGTACAAACCCAGAGTCCAACGCGTCTGATGTTTCCTGGAGATTCAAAGAGCCTGTAGATTACACTTGTAAAACAAACAAAAAAAAGATTATTACCAATACACAGCAAAACACAAAATAAGAAAATTGAGTAAGTAAGGCCTTTATTGTGTCCGGGGGGCGGGGCTGGTCCACCCTGGGATGCACAGTGCCAGCCCAGCCCTGACTGGAGTAGTGCAGAAGGGTCCTCCACTCTGAGCAGAAGAGCAGATTGTAAAATGGGTTGTGGAAGTGAAGGCCTCGGCCGACTCCGGGCCAGGTGATGGATGGCGTTGGGGGGGGGGGGGATCGGACAGGCCTGGCTGTGGCTCAGGCCTAGAGGGGAAAAAACGGAAGACAGAACGTGCACCCCGCCCCCCTCCCCAGCACTGACCTGGACCGGGGGCCAAGGCTTTAATAGCGGCTGATGGATGGTTTGAGAGCAGAGAGCGGGACCTGCGGAGGATCGACCGCCAATACGCTACCTCTCCAGGCGCTTTAATGGAGGCCTGTCAGCGAATTAGCGCCCAGAACGCTCTGCAGGCCTGCTGTTCTGAATGACTGACCTCCCCCCGCATCGGGGCTTTCCACATCGGGAGCAGGTGAAGTCATCCTCCGCAGAGGTGTCCCGCTGCGTCTGGGGCGAGCCAACCTGCTCGACTGTGCCAGTCAGTCTCGGAGATGTGTTCGGAAATGGTGACCTCATTCTGTCTAAAGACACACGTCTGTCTGAAGACACGCGTTGGGAGAGTTTCACACTGTCATTTTTGATGCAGGAGGCAAGGGAAGGGGCGTTGAAGGTTTGAGTGCTTTTGCAGATTAATAGATGTTGGAAATTTGAGTGGTTTTCCAGGCTAAGAGATGTTGGAAGTTTGAGTAGTTCCAGGAAGTTTGAGTGATTTTGCAGATGAAGAGATGTTGAACATTTAACTGGTTCCTGGAAGTTTGAGTGGTTTTGTAGATTAATAGATGTTGGAAATTTGGGTGGTTTTCTAGGCTAAGAGATGTTGGAAATTTGAGTGGTTTTCCAGGCCAAGAGATGTTGGAAGTTTGAATGGTTCTGCAAAGGCAGAGATGTTGGAAGTTTGAGTGGGTTCAGGGCAGATGACCTTCTAAAGGAACCGCCTCTCTTACGCAAAGCATCACCAACTGTACATTTTATTTTCAATTTCATTCATTTGATGAGGGATTTACAGTGTCAGTTACGGCTTAAATTGCTTGTACTGGACATATAGTTTTACTACCCTAACGCATTATTAATGTATACAGATAAATACTACATTATACTACACTGCTGCCCTGTGAATGGCTGAACCTCCCGGCAGTCACATACCGAGCTACACTGTGATTGGTGGAGCCAGTTCCACGAGGCCCTCCCTCACTGTATGGTTGCTGTCCTCAAGCTGTATCTCCTCCGTACTTGCAGCCTGCGGCCAATGGGGGTCTGAATGTCTATTGCCTTCTGGGTAATTAACTAAGAGAGACATTGAAAGGCTATAGATTGTGAAAAAGTGCACACATGCTCTCATTACCCAAGTTAATAAGGAATTATGCAAATTAAGACAGCTGTAGACTGTCAATTAAAACATCACGAGCCGCCGTAGCTCTGTTTCCATACGGCTGTGTTTCTGGATGGGGGCCACGATTTGGTGGTGTACATGATGTTGCCATTACGTTGGCCATGTCAGGCCATGTTGATTTGTCTTTGAAAAGAGCAGGAACCCGCAAGTTTCAAATTAAAATGGCGGACCGCGTGATTGTTTTGGCTTCTGATAAATGTTTTTTAGGCGCTTACCTGAGAGCAAGCCTTACGAGGCTTTTTTTATTAAAATGAACTGCTGTTCTTTTCGATGAAATAATTGTGTGCAGATGCCAGGTACTTCTCTGTAATTGAGTCACACGCCGTATGTTGAAATGAGCATGTTTTCGGTTTCTTTGCACGTGTTTATCGTGTGATGCAAGACTGGTGTGACATATAATAACATTTCTGTTGCTCCTAGCATGCTTAACAATCCAAGGGCTTAATTTGTGCATGTATAGTAAATACCCTCATATGCCATTAAACCATGGTTTCCATGGATACATTTAGTGACTCTGTGGCCTAGTAACAGTGAGGCAGCCATTTTCCATAAGGGGCGTATTTTATGAAATGTTGCAATATGAGACAGAACAAGCTCAACTCAGCAGGGTCAGCTCAACTCAGCAGGGTCAGCTCAACTCAGCAGGGTGAACAGATAAGAGATCTTCATGGATGCAGTCCGAGCCAGTTTAGATGGATCATTACTTACGTAAAAAAAAAACTTTCTCCCCCTCTGTTTCCCCCAATTCTATTTATCAGCGCGCGTTGCTGCTACTTCCGCGATGGATTTTGGAGAAGCGCAGACAGCCACGTGCCCGTTTTCTAAGCGCATGACGTGTGTGCCGTTGCTTCTTATCGCGCCGAATTTCGCAAGTCGGTCTCGCGCGGAAACAGGTCAGAGGACGAAGCTTTGCCAGTAGCGCCGGAGGTGGGCCTGCAGGCGTCCAATAAACCCACAGGGGGTCGCTGGTTCAGATGACATGCTGTCATACGGCCTGACATTCTGTCATCCGGCCTGACATTCTGTCATCCGGGCTGACTGAGACCCTTCCCATCATCCCCGGGTGACGCTTGTGCCAACTGTGCATGGGCCTGCCGGGCTGGCCTCCGCAGTCGGCACTACCACAGTCCAGGTCCAACACCCTCCCCCCACCCTAAAAACAAAAGGAATCCGCACAGTCCTATTCTCCCTTTCTGCGTTTCTGTGTTTTCACTCAACGAAAACCAGCCCTCGTTCAGCCCTGCAGCGAGCCTGCCTCATTCCCCCCTTGTGTAGCTCATTAAATATGAATGCGATACTTGTTTGTAGGCAACTGCATGCGTGACTTATGAATAAATCATACAGAAGCTCAAAAAGCAGGCTGAAACGTGTATTTATGACACTTTCAAAGGAATTTGTTTAGTATGTACGGTATTTGTGTGGCATACATGAACAGCCTATTGCTACTTCCATACTGTTCACAGTTTCCTATTTGTAATTTTATCAGGATATAACGTACATTTTATTCAACAAATATGTATATTATTAAATGTACATGATATAATCCTGAAATTACATTCATGTAAGTGGCCATGTGCGTACTGTATCTATTTTCATATGTATTTTAAAAAGAGCAATAGTTATTTATACTGTAGCTTTTCAACGTAATAAATAACACTAATATAATTTCCGCAAAGACTCGTTGCTGTTTTCTGTTCTTAATTAGATAACGAACGATAACGATAATGAACGCTCTGTGTCTGCTGCGGGTTCGTCTGGTGGATACGAGGCCCTGCGTGGCACTGTAGAGCCGTCTGGCTGTATGTCCCAGATGTAATTAGCCGTCCCTGAGAAGCCGAGCGTGTCGCAGCGCGTCGGATCGAATGCGGCTGATTACCCTGTGCAACCTGCGCAGATGTTCGGCGCGTAGTTCAGGCCGCGGCTTTAGCATCGCGCGGGCAGACGCGGTCCCTTGTAAATCTTGGGGTAGAGCCCGTTATTACCTCAGAGAGTATTGACAGTGAAAAAACGAGCCGGCTTTATGATCAACAAATATAACGGAGACCAGAAGCAGGTGTGCAAAGAAAAAAAAAAAAAAACCAAACAAACACGACAGACAGAATTCTGTCCTCTGATTCAGCACCGTGTTTCTATAGCACGACTGTGGTTTCACGGTCAGTGGTCTCCAACCTTTAAACCTAAAGTTCTGTCCTAGGGTTTGTGTGTGGAAATTGTGGGTTCCTCGGGGTTGTCTAAACAGACAGTGACGTGTCTACTTTGAGCGTGAATGGGCAAAGATGACTCAATGCAAACAGAGTCACGCAAACTCATTTTCCCTACGTCCCCTTGTTTTGCTGGCAGAACCTGAAGTATCTTCTGCAGTTCACTTTATAAATCCCTTTTGAGGATATCAAAAAAAGCCACAATCACATCCAAACTTAATTGGATAGTTCACTCTTTGGAGTTGGTTAATTTTATTTAAGCTTTAGTGTGTTTTTGATTAGTCTACAGTTTGATTGGTCTACATTTGGGTTGGAGTGATGGAGGGAGGATGGGTGGATGAGGCATACCAGAGAGGTGAGTGGGGGGGTGTGAGGTAGAGGGAAAAGGTGGAAGAGAAGACCAACAACTTTCATCCCGACCTTTCAACTTTGACCCCCTCACTTTGCATTTTTGTTTGGCAATAGCGTGATTGCTGGGTGGCGTAAACAGGCAGACTTTGACGTATCTATGTATCAGAGCCTGTCCTAGAGGAAGTGGGTCAGTGTAAATGGTGCTAAGCAGTGCCTTTGATCTAAAGACTACAAAGTTCACCTTAACTCTGTTAACCTCATTGTTTGCTTTTCTGTTCGCATATAATTGTATCTGCAGAATGAATAATAATGATAAATAATTCAATAAAGGTTTGTTCTTCATTTGACAGTATAATGTACAAAACTTGACTTTGACACGGTTTGGTGAGTTCAACGATCACCAAAATAAATTTGATAAAAAATGCTTTAGAACTTGCACTTGATACAGAGATGTTAATACCTTAATGGTATAAGGGTTTTATTGTAGCACTTTCTAGTGTGCATTTAAGCGCTGTTTTTTTGGGAAACAGAAAGGAGTTTTTAGACTGCAGACATGGTCTTAAAACATTTAATACACAAGGGGTTTCTTGACTGTTTGCTTTACACATGCGATCGCCTCTGTGTGTGTGTATGTGTGTATGCGTGTGAGTCTGTGTGTCTGTGTGCGTGTGCATGTGTCCTTCAGAAGTTCCCATGTCAAATTTCTTTGTCACCCCCTGTCCTCCCTTCATCTTAGTCGTCTTGTCATCTGCCTGTCCCTGTGCAGTCCAAGCTGCATGCCACACTGGCAGGACTCAATCAAATAGAGCTGAAAACAATCCCCTGCCTTGAAGGGAATTTGCATTTATTCTAGCTTTAGCTTTGACGACGCTCACCGTTGTCTGCGTCCTCGCCATGATAAGTGCATGCATTTTTAATGCTCTTTTATTAGGGTGCTGCTGGGTGGCTCATTCAGTTCAGACACATTTCCTGCATTTGGTGCCGAATCCCACAACAGTCCTGATTGGCTGACAGCCTCACAAGGAACTTTGGTTGTAGTGCCACCACCATGAAATTTGAATTGCATCATATCTCAGTCGGTGTATCTGTTACGTTCTCAGTTACATCGCGGTAAGGACCCAGACGCGGACCACAGGATCAGGCAAAAGGCGTAGTTTAATGATACTTGCAGGGGTCAAACCAGGAGATCAGATATCAGGGAGGTACAGGAACGACAGGCAAAGGGGCAATCAAGGGCAATCCAAAAGGTCAGGCAGTACCAGGGAACAAGGCAGGAGAATCGTCGACAAACAGGTGTGATCAAAACCGGAAACCAAACAGAGCAGATAAGGGCTAATCCAAAGAATTGTCGGGCAAAGGGTATCTCCTGAAGCATAAACAGATCTCTGGCATAAAAACAGGTAGCAGGCACAGGAAAAGTAATACAACGTTCTGACACAGACTGGAAGTAACACAGGGCTTAAATGCACAAGGTACAAATGACACAAAGGGAATCAGGTGTGTGAAAGGGCGGGGATCCAAACGAGACAATTGAAAATACAATTGGGAACACTGAAACAATCACGGAGACAACTAGGGAAAACGCGGACTGGATTCCAAACATACACACGATAACAGATGACCTGGAGTTTCAGGAAATCGTGCATAGATTAAGATGACAGGGAGAGAAGATCAGATGCAGCTGGGAATGATTAGCAAGGACAGAACAGCGTGAAAATGTGCGCTCTAATATGTTAGTGAGATTAGTAACTATACACACCCCTGCCGTTAGTATGATTAGTAAGTATATACAAATTAGTTTGTTAATGGAGTTAGTAGATCTTATCTATCATTAGTATGTTAGTGGTAATTAGTAAATCTAAGTGCACAGAGATAGGTGTGAAGCAAGAGGGAACCCGAACACCAATGAGATCACCCGAATGGTACAGAGACGTAAACAGGGAGTGACAGATCAGAAGTAAACAAGCAGACAAAGGACAACTAGGAAAAACTGGAAAATAAACAAGCCAGAATACAAACTAAGAAACAATAAATACAAAATAAAGATACAAATAACAAGCAATACTCAGATCCTTACAGTATCAGTCCTCTGGTTAGTCAGGCATCTGTAGTTTGGCTGTATCGGCTGTCTAGTGACTGCGCAGCTCAGCTGCACTGTAGAGTGGGAAGCAATTATCTTACCTTCAGCTAACGGGTACGAAGATAAATCCCGGTTAAAAAAAATTAAACGGCGATAAACATGCGAATAAATAAACAAGCCATACCTTCTGACAGCATGTGACATAGTTAAATACTTCTCAAGAGTGCAAACGGGACCTTAAAATGAAGTCACGATTCGGTGAGATCTCAAGGGGAAGCACTTCAGCTGATCTACGGCAGCAGAGACTCGGCTGCACAAACAGATTAGGCTATATGCAAGGTCAAAGAAATTACATTTTAACGGTTCTAATTACAGCCTGTGTATACGTCATTATACCCTTAGTTACAGTTATGTTCTTTGGTGCTATAGCTACAACTCGTGTAATAAAAAAACTAGCACGGGCCACGGAGAATCTTAATACCTAAAGCGGGTTTTATGTTAATTAATCCCTGTGTCGGTAATTAATAAAATAATCCTCGGATGAAGTCGGCCGGCGTAGCTGAGAACAGTAATTACTGTGCGTCGGCGTTAATAAAACAGTTGGCTGAAATCCCAGGGTGTGTAAATTCGTCAGAGCAGGCGGGAGCGGAGACGCTCCTCGGCCGTAACCCTGTTGGACGGGACCAGTCGCTCCCCGCTCGCTGGGTTTCTTTTAACGAGCAGACGGAGTTAAGACCGCCGTGCTACAGGGGCGGAAAGTCAATTTATTTATTTTTATTTTTTATAGGAGAGCAGACGGTATGTCCTGAAGTATTTTTGTTTTACTTTATTCAGACAGGGCCAAAGCTGAGAGGGTTACAGATAGAGATGAGATCGCGGTGTAGAAAGGGGTGAGGATTTAACACTGGGGAAGTGTGCATGAGGGTGGACGGTTTGAGGGGAGGGGGGGTCAAGACACCATGTTCACATCTCCAGGTGAGGCTCTCAGGGCAGCGTTTTCCAGCTTCTATCGCTGTTATACAGGTATTCTTTTAATATTCAATGTCTACAGTTAAAGTCTACAGGCCAGGAAAAAGGATGTTGAACTCTGACTTTTTGAATGTTGAGGGAAAAAAAGAAATGATTTGCGAAGTTTTTATGGCCTAGAAACCAATGCGTAAAAACATTGGTAAAAATGAAGTTTTTCTTAGTGTCGTGAAAAAATTTAAGGATGCATTTTGCTTGTATCTCAGAGTAGCTGTCCAAACCTGTTCTGCAGGGCTGCCAAATTCCAGATGGTAAATTAAATTAAATTAAATTAAATTGAATTCAAATTCAAGTTTGACATTTTTCTTCCTCAGCACAATTTGGCACCTTCTGTGATCAGTTAAATGAACTTGCCAGACAAAAGTAACTTTTTCACTGACTGTAATTTTAAGTCCAGGCTACATCATTGCAAAATATTAAGTAAAGAAAACTCAGTGAACATCGCCATTGAAACAACTTGTACTTGTTTCACCAAAAAATAAAAATACCAAAATATGTCCAAAGCAGACTCATTTGTGTAATGGTAAGACGTTTCTCTAATGCCAGAATAGCACGAAAGTAAACAGGGTCGGTTGCTGGCTGTTCCCCTGCATGTCGCCTGATTCCAGTGGCAGTTATGGAGCACATCTCACCCCTAAAAACAGTCATTTGCGAGAGAAAAAGCAAAAAAAAACAACCAGTTTTTCTGGTGGATTAGTCCCTGTATTGTTTGGACCCCCCCCCCCCCACACACACACACACACACTCCTTTCACTCTTTTTTCAAGCTCTGAGATCAGCAGGGCGGCGGGAGGTGGGGGGGTTTATTGACTTGTTAGCGCATGTAGGCAGACAATGGAAGGATAAGACCCATACAAGATTTAGCGCTTCGCTCGATTGCCTTTAGAGACCCCCCTCTGTGATCTCCAGGGGCGACGGCGCGCAACCTGCCCATAAACTGGTGCTGTTATCATAAGGAGGCTAACGTGGAAACGTGCGCTTCATTCTTGCGGTATAATTCGGGCAAAACCAGAGCAAATTAAGCTTTTTTTTTTAAAAAAAATTTGTTTCTGATTTTTTCCCGTTTTTCTCCCAATTTAGTAGCCAATTGAACCCCTATTCTAATTCAATTCCCCCCGTGTAGCAACCGCTAGAGAATCACTGCTGCACAACCTCCGTCAGCCGGCGGTAGAGCGAAGGTAGCCACGCTACCAGAGCGCGACTCCTTCCGAGCCTGACCGTGATTCCAACTCGTCCGTGGCTGCTATATGCTCAGCGATTCTCTCCGAGCCCCTCCCCCCACCCGGAAGCAGCCGCCAATTGCTGCTCCCACAGGGCGCCGGCCATGCTCAGAAAATGGCAGGTCCGGGGCGCGAACCCCGATCCTCAGCAAATTAAGCTTTAACGTGTAACGTCCCGGCGAGCTCTATTAGTCACAAAAGGGTTTTGTGACCACGCGTCTGTGTTATTTCTACCAGCGATGTAGCTTTGATTTGATTTTTGTGACCTTTCCAGTAAAAGCTGTAGAAAACTGTCAGCTCATGCTGGTGGACACTGTTTATCTGTTGGGTTTATGTCGGCCATATTTCTGAGGGTAATGGCACATTATTCAGTTGTTATCAGTGAGAGACTCGCCTCTCCTCCTCATTCGCCTCATTAGTCACTCTAGTGGCCACATGCCCGCCGCAGTGTTGCTGGCGCGCGCGTGTGCAGGCGACATAGCGATAACTCCAGAGACACGGTTGGCGCTTTAAAATGGTGGAGAGGAAAACAGGGAGCAGCGGCGGTGATTGGAAGAAAAAAGCCCACGTTCGCGATTAGCTCAGACAGTCAGCCAGACAGGTTGCGGAGTTTCGCGACTGAATCGGAGAAGGAAGCGAGGCCTCATGGGAGCGGTGCGGTGATGCGCGACGCTCTTCTCCCCAGGGGGGGGGGGGCTCCTAATTAGTTAATTAATTAATATCGCGCAGAAAGCAATGAGGTCTGCTGAGACCGGAGGCCCTAAAGGTGCGGAGCGAGATTAATTAACTTGCCGCTGTGACTGAGGGTGTAGCAGCTTTGTTCCCGCTGCGTTTTGGCGATAGATACAGTGTTCTAAAAGACCAAAGTCCTTTCCTGCTTCGGAGGGGCCGTTATCTTCCCTGTGTTTGTGTGGCTGTCAGCTGACTTTGCTGCGTCTCGGACAGTGCATGAAATTGTCTTTTTTCACCTACTGGCCTGAGTGACTTGTGGATTCGAAAAATCACCAGTCATTTTCAACATTTTACCAGCCACATTACCTTTTAAAATATAACACAACCTGGGGCTGCGTGTATAAAACTCTGAGTAAAAGAATGTGTAAAAGAATGCTCAGGGAGAAGGTCAAGTTTAGCATTTTCTCCCTCCGCCTTTCTATCACGGTGTCGCCATATCAGGCTGTCTCCGAACATTGTTTATGCATGGTGTCCAGCGTGTGCAGAGGTACGCAGGTTCGCTTAAGTCATACATCTGAATTTCTGCGTGGAAACTCGCTTACGCAGCTTTCTGAGGGCATTTTTCTGCTCAGCACTGTTTATACATGTGGTAACCCTGGTTGGTTACCTGCCAAAGTGGCTGCTAGAGTAGAAAATCTTACCAGCCGCATTGAACATTTTTCTAGCGTTTGGCTGGTGGTGGGTGTTAATTTCACACCCTGGTCTCAGAGGTGGGAACTCATTTAAGCCTAAATGAGAGGTCTTGCTGAGAGCTTTGGCATTGGGGACCAGAATGACTCAGCAGTCAGGACAGAGAACTCTGTGATTGGCTATGAATATCCCAGCATTCTAGGGGGAGGGAACATGGCAGCTTAATTAATTTTATATCACTGCCTGATTTCTCTCTGTCTGTTGTCTGAAAGCCACTCTTTGTGGTGTAAGGGATCGCGCAGAAGTGTTTCTTTATTCATGCGTGAATACCCTGTTCATAATAGCATTTTGAACCAAATTTTAATTACCTTAAATACCAGCCGCCTGAATTCAATGTCCTGCTGCATCTCAGAACCGCACTAGTGTCTGTTATGTACGAACCAGCGACTGCCGATGGACAGTTCTGCCTCTAGTGTCTGCCCAGCCATTCTCTGTTTCTGTACAAATGCTTGGAAGAGAGAGAGGACTGAGAAATGCTGGGAAAAAACAGCTGGGAGTATTTTAAGTCCAGAGCTTTGTGAGTACTACTGTCAGAGTGGAAGCAGGAGGCAGGGGGTTTTGGCAGTGCATGCTGGGATTGTTTTCAGCACCAGGGTCAAGAGTATTTTGATGGTGCATGCTAGAGTCCTGAGTTTTTTGGTGGTGCATGGTGGAATTGGTCTGGGGTCCAGAATCCTGAGTCTTTTGCTGGTGGATGATGGGATTGTTCTGGGGCCCAGAAATGCAGTAAAGCCCCACAGAATGTGGTGTGGAGCGGATTTCTCGTGCGATTACACCGCCTCCGTTAACTTTCAATAAGAGGTGATTCCTCGTGTCTGCAAAGCATGTTAAGATTGCCTGCGATGCAAGGCGTCCAGACGGGGAACGTGGCGCAATAACCAATCAGATTAAAGATTGTCGGAGGCGAGAGCGATGGCATGCGATTTCACCACTTTCTGTGGGGTTTTACCGTCATGATTTTTGTCCTGGTGCATTCTGGGATTGTTCTGGGGCCCAGAGTCATGAATGTTTTGTTGGTGCATGATGGGATTGTCCATTAAAAACTATGAAATTACACAGGCCAAATTATACTATTTTGGACAGTTCTTTTAAATTCAAAAATGTTTTCACACCGAAATAATTACTCTCCAGGGACCAATTTTTTTCCTGAGCCCCACAGAAGAAGTTATGAGATTGTTTTCATTACAATTGGGTCCGCATGTTTAGGTACCTAGTGCACATGCTCCTCTGGTTCCAAAAGTACCCAGCTTGCATGCTCTGCTTCCTAAAGCCCCATAGTCTAACATGGCATCTTCATGAATTGGCTTCATGCGCCGATGTGCAGCTCTGATAGGAATCCATGGAACCAGTACGCGGAAGCTGTCTCCAGTTCTTATATATCTCGATGGCCCTGAGTCATGAGTTTTTTGGTGGTGCATGATGGGATTTTTTGCTGTAGTTTCCGCGGGAGATAACCCCACTGAACCCCAGGATGGGCAGTGCCTTTCTTACAGAGGGGAGGTCAACAGCGCCTTTCCCCTCTGTTTTGTTTTTTTGGGGAGTGGGGGTCACTTCACTGTTCACTGCCTGGGAGCAAGAATTCTGGGCTCCTGTGGAAACATGGAGAAAATGTAACACCAGCGTGCCCTTTCTCATACTCCCAATTAGGGCTGAAGTCTGTGTGTGAGGCATTAATAATAATAATAATAATAATAATAATAATAATAATAATAATAATAATAATAATAATAATAATAGTTTTGTAAGCATGATTCAGGATGACCGATGGGAACCTCTTGTTCTGCCTGTCTTTGGGCTCTTTTGGCCTCGCGTGCTCCTTAAAGGAGGGCCGTGCGGGATGGAGATATAGCCACCGCGTCTCCGCCACGTTATCAGCCACTCCCAGGCGGCTACGGATATAACTTCTTAAAGAAAAAGAATGCACGCGTTTCAGATTCTCAATGGCGGCCGAATGCTCTGTTCCCTCGCGAACAGGCTAACAGGCAGGCTGGGGTCTTAGAAACAGAGCAAGGGCCTCCTACGGGTTGCTCCCGCAGCTGTTCCAAACTGTTAATATCAAACAAGCACAGAGCCTTCCGACCCTCTGCCGAGCCAAATCCAAACTTGCCAAAGAACCCCTGTGAAATGGGGCACACAGGCTAAAGCAGCTGGTATAACAGAAATAAGACGCACAGTGAATACAGAATTGAAAAATGAGCTATCCCCAGAATTAGGCTGGCATCATACCACAGGAAACGGAGCACTTATCTTTTTGTCAAAGATATTCTCCATGGTCCTTTTTTTTCCGCTTGGCACGTCTTATTTTTTATTCTTGCTGGTAAAAATATTTGAAATAAGGGGGGGGTGGGGGGGGGGATTGGGAGCAGATTCATTGCCATTTTTCTCTTTTCTAATTCTGATTCATGTGTGTTTTTGACGCTTGCCATTCATTTTCATGTATAATATTTGCCAGTAAAAGTAGTTTTTGATATTTCACAGAAATTATATTCTTTATAGCTTGTTTGATCCATTCATGCATTCATGTCTGAGATTCCATTCTTTACATTCTAACACACATCTTTTTCCTTATCTAACAGGTTTTCAGAGTCACTGCTAGGTAGGTTTAAAGAAATTAAGTCAGGGATAGTCAGCGTGTGCTCACAGTAAACCTTAGCAAACCCCTGCAAATCCAAACATGCCCTTCATGCATTTCTGAGCTTCAGAGTGTCCCTTTGGCGTTCCCCCCCCCCCCCCCAGTGTACAGACTCTGGGTTTCACCAGATCTCTGGGTTTAATCAGAACCACTGTTTGTCACACACAAACAAAGCGCTGTTCAATCTGTAAATTAAATCCAGTGACTGAAAAGCCACCTCCCAAAACTGTAGCATCTGCTAGGTTCTGTCGAAAATGACCAGCTATTTCTTGCGCTAAAGTCATTTTGATTTAAGATGAATGGTTTATTTAATGGTTTAGTTATGAATTCATTTTTAGTTTGAATCTCACCTTTGAATCCGGGCCTTAATTCTGTCCCCTTAGCAGCATTGCTTATGATTGAAGACCCCTTTTTATTTTTTACCTTTGTAGATCAACCCCCCCCCCTCAAAGCCTTACCCCCCCACTCCACCCCCACCCCCAGCCTCATTTGTACTTGGAGACTGACATGGCTGAGTGCACATTTAATCAGGGTACCCTAACATACCCCCCCCCCAAACACCCTGCCCCACAGAGAGACTCAACACTCCAACTCAGCATCATTAGAGCACTAATACAGGGCATAGGGATGCAGACATAGCTTTCACCTCTAAGCTAATTGGCAGTCACTGGCATTTTTCGCCTGCTAAAAATCTCCTGCCCTTGGAGACCTGCTGGGGGTGGGTGCCTGATTAACTTGTGTCCAGGCTCTGGTGAAAAATTCATTTAATAAAACCGCTCCCCAAATTGCCTTTTTTTCCTGATGAAGCCACACAGACGACGGTCCCTTTTGTCAGGGAATTATGCCGGTGGGCAGTTTACCCCTGGATTCAGTCAAAGCTACCAAGTCGTCTTTAGTGAAATTTTTTATCATTTAAACAACAGCGAGTCTGGTCCTGAATGGAGCCAGCAGCAGTGTTATACAAAGAGGGACACCCCGAATAATAAATGACAACAATAAATAAAAAATGCTATTTCAGTGTTTAAGATCTTCTCAATCTGAGTGCTAACCATTCCTCCAGTTTGAAATTCACTACTCAAGGTGAGTACCTGCAGATCTTTTCCCTGTTTTAAGAAAAAAATTCATCGAAAAATCCTTTTTTTGTGTGCACGTGTTTGTGCATCCTTGTGAGAGATCAAAGGGGCACGTACGTCATCGACACCCCTCAAAAGTGATTCGGTCAATAGACAATCAATGCCTCTGTATTAAATTTGAATCAGAGTAATTAAGTTTTATTTCCATTTAAGCATTTACGTTTGTTTGCCTGACTGGCATCTGTGCCTACAGACTGACAGCTGGGATCTGGAGGTGTTGAAACTCGTTGAGTTCTTCTCACAAACACACCATGTACAGGCTACACATTCTCATTTTGAACCTTTGGGATTTATGGAGTGCGCCAGGCTTGTCAACAGAGCTGTAAAGTGTAATTGCTTCTTTTACAGGATGGAAAAGACTAATTAAATATATGATAGTAAAAGACAATATGGTCCTCTATAATTGCATACTCATTATTTCAGCCTTTCTGTGGTGTGCCGCCGTAAACATCAACGATTCGGACTGTTGGAGATGAGTGCATGTTTTCAGTTAGTGGGAACAAATAAATGTAGTTCTCTCTGGGTCAGGCAAAGGCAAAATGTATTCTTTAGCATTCTGAAGCTTTGTAGTTGAGGGGGGGGGGTGAATGGCATGCTGGGAAACATTTTGCTGGTGGTAAAATCCAACTTGTATGAAAAGTGCTGTGACTGCCTGTTGGAAATCTTAAGAGTTTTTAATGCAGTTTTTTCATCACCGTTGCCCCGAGTGTGTTACCTCAGGATCTCCGTCTGTGCATTTGCGTGTGCGGCTCACTTGTTCAATTTGTGTGGGACACAGATATGGAATTTTACCACGAGAGGTTGAGGCCTTGCTTTGGTCTATATCACTCGCATTCCATCTGCTGGGAGGGCAAGTGGACAAAGGCGGAAATTAGTTGCAGGCGAATTTTACGCTGGCATCAGGACATATTTATTTTTACCTTAAATGAAACCTTTGCCCGCCGAGAAATCGCAGCACGCACAACAAATCCTGGTAAGCTGCTCCTTGCATTAAAATTGAACGCACGAAGCGGCTCCCCGAAATGAGTTCTGGCACCAGATGCTCCGGGGAATGCTCAAGACCGGGCCGGGGACGCTAAGCTGTAGTCGAGCCGACAGAGGTGCCTGTGAGCCGCATAAAACATTCATGTTTTCATGTCGGAGTGTGTATGAGAATACAATGCGTTTGAGTGCTTTGTCTGTTCCAGTCATTCATTAAACTACAGCACAGGCTGAGTAAAGTAGAGGCCCACACAGGCTAGCAGCCCTGAAGAGCTGGTTAGGCTATAATCTGTGTTACCTGGGGGGGGGGGTACGGGAACCAGTGTTCCCAGGGGCCCCTCTCTAAGCACATTAGCAGAGGGCCGTTGATCCAACGGACTTGGAGATTTATGTCATTGTGGCCCTCAGCATTGTGGTAAGGTAGGAAACTAGAAATTGAAATTACTACAAATATATAATTGATGTGAATATTTACTTCCGTAAATGATTTGAAAATATGGTACTGCCGTCATAAAACACAGACAAAACAAAATGGTGTCAGTGTGGAGTTGCCAGTGTGTGTGTACATCTGTGTGTACCTTTGCCTGTGTGTGTTTCTGTGTCTGCACATTGTCTGTTTTTGTGTGTGTGTGTGTGTGTGTGTGTACATCTGTGTGTACCTTTGCTTGTGTGTGTTTCTGTGTCTGCACATTGTCTGTTTGTGTGTGTGTGTGTGTGTGTGTTTCTGTGTCTGCACATTGTTTGTTTGTGTATGTGTGTGTACATCTGTGTGTGCATGTTTGTGCACATACTTGTGTGCGAAAAAGTCCTGAGTGAGATCAGTATGAGGGGAAGTGAGGTTGTGTAGTATAATGGGAAAGAAACTGGGCTTGTAAGGTGAAGGTGGTGGGTTGGATTCCCAGATATGAGATTGCTGTTGCTTATATCCAGCTGTATGGATACTGTGTAAAAATGGCAAGCGTTGCGTAAATCACTGTGGATAACAGTGTCTGCTAAACGCCAGTCATGTCATGTAATGTTGTTCAGTTGAAACCACAGCCTCTTTCTGAGCCCCACAGGGTTGGGATCGATTAGAAAGCCACCTCTGGGATCTGCGGACCTGAACAAGGAGGACTAAAAGCATTAAGAACAGGCTGTTACCTCGTTCTTTGCCCATAACGCGACCCGAGGAAACTTATCGCCGTGCCAAGTTTGATATCTGAGGATACATGGGCTGTGTGAGTCGCAAAACCTCACACATTTTTCCATGGCATTATATTTTGTAGTCTGAACAACGTGTGATTTCTGGCTGTTACTCTCCCCCAGGCCCTGTCTTTCTGCCCCAGGCCCTGTCTTTCTGCCCCTCCCCAATCAGAACTCTTTTAGTTCTTGTCAAGGTGTTATTTTTTAGTCGGAAAGGCGAGAAACGCTGTATCTTTGCCAAAACAGAAATCACACAGGTTGAAAATCAGTCAGTCAAGCAAGGCATTATTTTAATATTTTGATTACTTTAAATCAAGCAACATTTCATCATACAATATAGTCCAAACATTTTTCTAGAAATAAAATTGGGAATTTTCTATAAGAAAACAAAAAGTTATTTTTCTGCTGAGTTATGTACGTTTAAGAGTCATAAAATGCATTACTGTAAGGCGTGTAAGGCTGTACTATTATATTATTTTATTGTGAGTTTTGTCAGTTTCATGATAGAGGTGTTATAATTTTAGTTCTGGTTCTGGTAGTAGCCGTGCTCTGGTTGACATGTCACCAACAGATTGCAATTAAGCCCACTGCCAGCAGGGGGCACAGTTATTTTTTTGTCAGGCTGTAGTTCGGCCGTAAAATCTGGAACGTTCCTCTCTTAATTACTTAAGCTGTGATTGGGGGTAGAGAACAGAACTCAGCCAATGTTATCACACACTTGGCATTCAGAAAAGTTTCAAACAATGGTTGAAAATGTAATTAATTATTGCAAAAAAAAATGGTCTAGGTATATAGGCTACTGTAAATCTGTCATCTGTGCAATTAATTCATTTTAAGGGGAATGCCCATTTTGCACATGCTCATGCACATTTTGTCTGGCAGGCTGAAGGATAAACACGCCTCTCTCTCTCTCTCTCTTTCTCACACACACACACACACACACACACACGTACACATCTTGACATAAATAAATGTAGTAAATAATTTCATAAGACGAAAGTCCTTTTTCATGACTTATTCTGTAATTTATTCCTGAATTTATTCATTTTTTCAATTATGCATTTGTGCATTGCATGATTGTGTTGTTGAGTTAATTTTGTCCAGTTTGGTCCTGCGTAGCCTGAACGTTTTTTTCTCGATCTTAATTTGTTACACAGTGGCCTCCTGGTCCATTCAGTCCTAAATTCCAGAATTCAGCAGCTATACTCGTGCATTTGTTCCCCGATCAGTACCTTTCCAGTACCTTCTTCAACTGCAGTACGATAGCTCATTATAGGAGCATTTGTGCTCGCTGCCTGACGTTCTTATTTCACAGTACGTCCCTGTTACCCAGCGAATGAGTGCTTTTACCCACTCGGGATTTGCAACCACTTCCCTGTGGTCAGGGGCTCCAGGACTCAGGGGCTCCGTTCAGCCCACCTGTTCTGCCTTCAAAGGCTGTGCAAACACAGGGTCTGGGGGGGGAGGTCGGTGCGGGAACCGACCATCAATCTCTTTGTTCCCACTTTATGTCCATCATTGATCACCCCAAACTTGTAGATAATAACCCAGCCTCAAATATCAGGACCCATCGACCCGCACTGTTCATGCGACGGTTTATTACGAAGGAGGACGCAGAACTGAATCCGCCCACACTTTATATGAGATAAATATGCATATGAAATAAGTCGAGGGAGCGGGTGGAGGGACAGCAACTGCAACGTACGCCGCGTGAACGCTCTCTATTGCTTTCCTCCTTGCGTGAGTTTGTCCAGCTTCCTGTCCGTCGCCGATTGCCCCTCCCTCCCCACCACCGCTGCCAGCTGATCCTGCCGCCATCGGCACCCGGTTCCCCACCATCATTGCCGCCACATCCGGACTGTCATCTAGCTTCTGCTATTTCTACTATCATGGATATTGGCCGTCAGTTTTGACCATGCTGGTCATTAAGATCTAGACCCTGAGCCGACCTGAGGAGAATGGGTTTCCCCCTTGAGTCTGGTTCCTCCTAAGGTTTCTTCCTAGTTACCTCAGGGAGTTTTTCCTTGCCACTGTTGCCTCTGGCTTGCTCTTGTGGGGGTTTAGGCTGGGTTTTTTTCTCTGAAGCGCATTGTGACAACTAGTTGTGAAATGCGCTATATAAATAAATATTGATTTGATTTGATTTGTCCGTCTTTCCTTTGATCTTAAAAGTACGCGTATCCCAGCTGCTTCTCTCTCTCGCTGAATGAATGAAAGGTATGTCTGCGCTGCATTCATCTGCTTGTTAACCCGCAGAATAGATTTAAGAGGGCAGAGAGGGCAGGAGCTTTGATTTGGCCTGCCGTTCGCGAGCCGATCGTTGACAAAAAAGCACGTGAAATGCACTACAAACACAACCGCTGTCGATCATACAACATTCTACCTGGCTTCAGGCTGGGGTATTAAATTGAAGAGCCGGCTCTGAATTAGCTGCGTTGTTCGCCGGTTGGATCTGACAGCTGTGCTGCGGTGTTTGAGAAAATAATTCAGCGTTCCTTAAATGGTCCAAGATGGAGCGTGGGCATTATTGGCATGTGGGGCAGCAAAGGAGGCTGCCTTGGATCTCTGCTTCTCCAGAGAAGAAAAAAGGACTTGAACGTGACACCCCGGTGATGAGATGCTGACGAGCTGATGACAACGATCTCGGAAATCCGACATTCAACTCGGGCACCTCTTGATGCGTCAGAGGTAAACAGCTGAGCATCTGTAAACATTGAGAAATCTGGAGCTAGAGAGACCCGTTGCATGGCGTATGTAGTCTTTCCCCTTCTGCGTTTGTTTTCATCTTCAATATTTTTGCATACGCTATTTAAAACATTTGGAACTGCAAATGTTGCTCAGAGGCCAGCCAAACGAGCAGCAGATTTCTGCGGGCGTCCATGTTTTTTGCCGCTGAGCGTTTGAACACCTTTATCGTAACAAACGGGACCACCGTCACAGCAGGCATGCCATCACACACGATCCTCCCGAGTTGGCCACTTGAATACACCATACGATATGCACTTCAACATATAATCGTACGCAGCATTGCACACTGATACACAACTATCAGTAATAAGTGGCAATAAGTAAAACTCAGACGGCATCGCTACAACACACATCTGTAAAGGTTGAATAAATAGTTACACAGCGAACAAAAAAATGTAAAAAGCAGGCTAAAAGTGTTTCACTATAGCTGGGCTTAATTTATTTTTGTCTATAGCCTCTCACAGCTGTAGAATTGACCCTTCCAGGCCACCACCAAACCTCCAGGTATTCAGGGCATTGGTTGTTGTCGTTTTCTCAAAAATCTCAGATTTCTTGTGCTTGAGGTCCTAGAGCCCCGAAGCTTTTATAGTTGCCATTAAGTGAGTCGGATTGCCCTGCGTTCTACTTGAAATAGAGCTGTGAGTGCTCCCATTCAGTGTACCAGTGATGGACCGGCGTCAAGTGGCAACGACATCGCGAGAGTGGCGATGTGACAACCTCAGCAAAAAATGTTACAGCAACACATTAAGTAGGCTGTGGTTCGATGCATCTGTGTGTGGGGAGGAGAGGGTAAGGGAGGGGAGGCGGTGACTGTCAGTGATTGCTGAAGAACTCATTGGATTTAACCGCGACTCCCTGGTGCGATAGCCTTCAAGTTGTGGCTGCTCAGAAATGCAATTGCTCTGCACTGCAAAAAAAATAAAAAAACGAAATTAGGGACAGGACAGCCAAAATTGCTGTTTTTATTAATTTTTTTACAGTGTAAATAACTGCTGTTTGCAAAATTCATTATTCATGTGAAAGGTTTCAGGAGTCAAATATGGACCCCTCTTCTGACGATAAATGTAACTTTCTTGCAGACCTGCTTATGGGCAGACCCATGAGAATTGCCACATTGTGGAACTGACCAATCAAAAAGCCCTGGCACCCACGCTGACCCTTTGAATTGTGGGCAATAAGGTAAGGTGTCACCTCTGACGTCAGTGTTTTCAGGGAGCTTTCGCTATGGCCTTGATCGCGGTTACAGTAATTAAGAGCTGAGCCCCTCGGCTGGGGGCATATCGATTTCCTGCAGAGAATGCATGTCTCCCGGATTTGATGTTTTAATTATCAAGTGCAAAAATCTGTCGGTTCCACACTAACTGAGGTGAGGCGGGAGATGAATCCTTTTTCGTTTTCCAATCTGATGTCGCTCAAAATAGACCCAGATGAAGGAATGAATCAATTTGTGTTCACCAGGGGTTCTGCTTTGGGCAAAACTGAGATAAGTTTTTTACCTGGGATGACCAGGCAGAAAGAAGAAAGTTTTTCTTTTTTCATTTTAATTTGACTTTTCCGGAAAGTGGGGTTTTAAAAATTAATTCGCTGTCCTAGAGATGCGGTTTGCAATAAAACTGTAGATTGTCAGTCGGATCAAAATGGCCTCTGGGTTTTTTTTCTTTTTTTTTTCCATCTGCCTTTTTTTGGCTACCATAGAATCTGGGTCAGTCACTGAAATGTCTCGTGTCTCTCGCACACACAGCAGAAATGTCTCGTGTTTCTCACACACACAACATAAATGTCTCGTGTTTCTCACACACACAACTGAAATGTCTCGTGTTTCTCACACACACAACTGAAATGTCTCGTGTCTCTCACACACACAACTGAAATGTCTCGTGTTTCTCACACGCACAACTGAAATATCTCGTGTCTCTCACACACACAGCTGAAATGTCTCGGTCTCTCGCACACACAGCTGAAATGTCTCGTGTTTCTCACACACACAACTGAAATGTCTCGTGTTTCTCACACATACAACTGAAATGTCTCAGTCTCTCACACACACAACTGAAATGTCTCGGTCTCTCACACACACAACTGAAATGTCTCGGTCTCTCACACACACAACTGAAATGTCTCGGTCTCTCACACACACAACTGAAATGTCTCGGCCTCTCACACACACAACTGAAATGTCTCGGTCTCTCACACACACAACTGAAATGTCTCGGTCTCTCGCACACACAGCTGAAATGTCTCTTGTCTCTCACACACACAACTGAAATGTCTCGGTCTCTCACACACACAACTGAAATGTCTCGGTCTCTCACACACACAACTGAAATGTCTCGGTCTCTCGCACACACAGCTGAAATGTCTCTTGTCTCTCACACACACAACTGAAATGTCTCGGTCTCTCACACACACAACTGAAATGTCTCGGTCTCTCGCACACACAACTGAAATGTCTCGGCCTCTCACACACACAACTGAAATGTCTCGGCCTCTCGCACACACTATTGAAATTTCAGTCGTGTGTGTGTGAGAGCGCAGCTCAGCCTCTCACATACTATTGAAAAGTCAGTGTGTATGATAGCCTCGGCTCTCGCATAGGTGATAATAGCGGAACTGGCAGTAAGTGAAAGCAAAATCTACTCTCGCTAGCTCAAGAAGGAACAGTTGCGATTCACCATGTATTTCTCTGCATTCTAATTATTTCATGAAATTGTTGTGTTTGTGGAGGTGAAAGCCAACCACAGTTAATTTCTTTATAAGGTCAAATGCTCTGCCATACACGCCGCTGTTGAATGCGAATGTTTTGTGATCTCAGGCTCCCCATAATGTAAGTCTCACTGGCATTTGGGGTATTCTGTAAGATGTTCCTGACATGTCCGTTTAATTCAGTGTTAGACATTGAGGAGAATGTAATTGGTTGAATGCACAGACGGAGTCTATGTCTGTAAAGACTCATTCGGGATATCCCAAAGCACGACGCAATTCGCTGCCAACTAAATCCAAGGTACAGACATTGATCTATTTGCTCATATGATATATCATATGGAGGTCGTCCTGAAAAACCACTCTGAGTAGTAGGGGGAAGCGGGACATGTTGGGAAGGTTCGTTGATACTAGTATTATACTGATGCAATAAGGACTGAAAGCACCTGTAGATTGAATCTAAAGCACCAGAGCACTCTGCTTGTCCCGGTCCGTCAGATACAGACCTACTGACCACATCGAGTAACAAACTTATTGTTCTGGTATGGTCATCGAGATCTCTATACAGGCCCTCCAAAGCCACATTGTCTCGCGTCTCCCTTTGAATGCCTTCGATGCAACGCAGTGTACTTATAAAATTTTTTACGAGGTCTTCGTTGGCTTTCACCTCCACAAACACAACAACTTCATAAAATAATTAAAATGCAGAGAAATACATGGCGAATGGCAACTGTTCCTTCTTGAGCTAGCGAGAGTAGATTTGGCCTTCACTTACTGCCAGTTCCGCTATTATCACCTATGCGAGAGCCAAGGCTATCATACACACTGACTTTTCAATAGTGTGTGTGAGAGGCTGAGCTCCGCTCTCACACACACACGACTGAAATTTCAATAGTGTGCGTGAGAGACCGAGACATTTCAGTTGTGTGTGTGTGAGAGACCAAAACATTTCAGTTGTGTGTGTGAGAGACACGAGACATTTCAGTTGTGTGTGTGAGAGACCAAGACATTTCAGTTGTGTGTGTGAGAGACAGGAGACATTTCAGTTGTGTGTGTGAGAGACACGAGACATTTCAGTTGTGTGTGTGAGAGACACGAGACATTTCAGTTGTGTGTGTGAGAGACCAAGACATTTCAGTTGTGTGTGTGAGAGACAGGAGACATTTCAGTTGTGTGTGTGAGAGACATGAGACATCTCAGTTGTGTGTGTGAGAGACATTTCACGTATGTGTGTGCGCATACCTCTCACACACACTACTGAAACCTCAATAGTGTGTGAGCGTGTCAAACTTTTTTTTTTGCACTTCATAACCCCCCCCTCCACAACTGCTTTTCAGAGTTTTTAAAAAAGAACAATTTAACTTGTTTGCAATATGGTGAAAAGTTTATGCTTTCAAGCTGTAATTTCATCTTCAGTTCAATTAGCATTTTTCAGAAACATTATTACAAAGACACTTTACAGACAAACAGGAAATAGGTCGTAATTTCTGCAAGCTTTTAGCAAACTCATCATTAACATTGCCTGTCTTAATGGGGACAGTGCTGGTGGAAGAATGGGTTTGACTTTGGGCGCGTTCTTTGAGCGGAATTCGATGATACGTTAGTGACAAACTTGTGATTGATAAATAATTTGCGGGCACAAGTGAAGGCTTTCCCTCCCGGAAACTTCTAATTAGCCAACAGAAGCAAAGAATGAGATTCTTTTAATGGATGAATATAGCTTAGCCCTCTTCTCTCTGTGTGAAAAGAACGCAAGAGAATTCTGACGTGGCGCAAATCCGTCCTGCTGTCAGTGTGTGTCTCAGTCTCTGCTGTGCTGTTAGACCCCACTGTGTGAACTGTGTGTGCGTGTGTGTGTGTGTGTGTATGTGCGTGTGCGTGTGCGTGCGTGTCTAATCCACACACTTGCACAAGTTTTTGCGGGTTGGGTGTTGTGGGGCTGCAGTCTCTGGTGGAGGAAGTCACGGATGAAAGTGACGGAGTCCAAGTGGATACTGGGGAAACGGAACCCGTCCCAGCATGCATTAGTCCCCCAGGAGACACCGCCCTCCCGCAGGTCTCAAGAGATCTGGGTCAGAATGATTGATGACTTGCAGAATGTCCTCGCCCCAATTTGAATAAAAAAAACAACTTAATTTATTTGGCTTGTCAACAGTCTCCACATGGCAATAAATGAATAAATAGCTGCTCTTCTTCCGGAACCCTCCAAAGCACGGCCCTGTCGTATTTTCTGCCTGGGTAAAGAGGATTAGATGCACAGATTGTCAACTGAAACAAGGTACAAGGCTCCTACATAATTTTCAACCCTCTGTACTTCCTATCAACAGGAGGTTGTCTTTGGTACGAGTTTGGTGCTGTATTACAGAGTGTGAATATTTATAAAAAGATGTGGGCAAAATATTCATTGCGCTTCAACGATAGAAAGTCGGGTCTATCAGTGCTAAGGATGTGGAGCTGCCTGTCTGGTTTGTCTTCGAGGGTGGAAGCCAGTGGCTCCTGCAGGTGGTGGTTACCTCTGTCAGAGCACAGGGGTGGGGGGTATTAGGGGTTGGGGCTTAGTCGGGGGGGAGGGGGGGGGGGGGGCTCTTCAGAACCTTCACCCAATAAGTTTTGAGAGCAATGCATCCAACAGCCAGGTCTGTATTAGCATGGCTGTCTGATCCTGACAAATGTTTCTCTAATGGGTAAATACGTAAAAGAGGCCCAGTGAAAGAGATATCAATTTGCCAACTGCCAGCAGGTGAAATCGATTCTGACGTGACCGCCCGCGGTCTGTAGCGATCTCACCCAGACGGAACACACTCAGCGAGCCCTCCCCCAAACCCCTGTCAAGGCCTGATGGTTCATCAGTGACTTTTTGCTGACGAGGGGCTGGTTTAGATGTCAACAGAACCTCATTACCACACAAGAATCAGCGGCCTATGAGCTCTGCCTCTGTCTGAGTCTTTAAGTCAGTGGTCCCCAACCCTGTTCCTGCCCAGCAAATATCTAATACTGCTGGTGTAAATTTAACAGCCGAGGGCGTTTATATGAGACCAAGATCAAGTATAAACACCCTCAGGTGTTAAATGTACACCACCATTTTTGCTGTGTGGAGATACTACTGTCCTGTAGGTTTTCACTCCAACCCTAACAAAGCACACCTCATTCAACAGCTAGAGATCTACCATCCTGTAGTGTTTCACTCCAACCCTAACAAAGAACACCTCATTCAACAGCTAGAGATCTACCACCCTGTAGTGTTTCACTCCAACCCTAACAAAGCACACCTCATTCAACAGCTAGAGATCTACCATCCTGTAGAGTTTCACTCCAACCCTAACAAAGCACACCTCATTCAACAGCTAGAGATCTACCATCCTGTAGTGTTTCACTCCAACCCTAACAAAGCACACCTCATTCAACAGCTAGAGATCTACCATCCTGTAGAGTTTCACTCCAACCCTAACAAAGCACACCTCATTCAACAGCTAGAGATCTACCGTCCTGTAGTGTTTCACTCCAACCCTAACAAAGCACACCTCATTCAACAGCTAGAGATCTACCATCCTGTAGTGTTTCACTCCAACCCTAACAAAGCACACCTCATTCAACAGCTAGAGATCTACCATCCTGTAGTGTTTCACTTCAACCCTAACAAAGCACACCTCATTCAACAGCTAGAGATCTACCGTCCTGTAGTGTTTCACTCCAACCCTAACAAAGCACACCTCATTCAACAGCTAGAGATCTACCATCCTGTAGTGTTTCACTCCAACCCTAACAAAGCACACCTCATTCAACAGCTAGAGATCTCGTTGAGCTGCTAATTAGTTGAATCAGGTGTGCCAAATTAGGGTTGAAATTAAAACCTACAGGATGGTAGATCTCCAGGAACAGATTTGGGGACCTGTGGTCTAAATCAACGCCACCCCCCCCAACCCCCCATTATCGTAATGCCTTTAATAACCAGCTGACTTTACGGCCAGTCTGTGAATTGTAGATGAACTGAAGGCGTTGGGGTGCATTAAAATCACGGCTACATCAGTTGAATTCCACTGTACTCTCAAGTGAAGGTATTCCAGGCCTCTAAAATAACTTTTATATGTTTCATATTTTTATTCGCCTCTACTTTTATTTTATGTTCTGTCGGAGTCCAGGGGGCACTGTATTTGAAAAATTTAGCAGTGAAATTAAATATTTAGAGACAATAAAAGAAAATGCATAAGAACACCGTACACAGTCACAATTGTGTCACTTGTATCAAATGGTACTCTATTCCACACCGCCACACATTCAGCTCAATCCACTTGAAGTCCCAGGAAACAGAAGTCGTTTTACGCTAATTTGATTTGCGAGTGTTTTTTTTAAACATTTATTTGTTCAGTATTTTAAGAGTTTAACGTGGGTAGGTAATTGTGCATCAAACGTAAATCAGCATAATCGTCCCTTTTGTCTAAACAGTCTCTTAAAATGCCACCGACGTGCTGTATGGAGAATTTCTTTTTATTTATGAAGTGTGCGAGGAGACTCTTCGCCAGGCTTATCAGAAGAGATGGCAGATACAGATAGTTGGATGAATTCAAATTTTTATGTATTTTTTATTCCATCTCATTTTCAAGCCAACTTATACTGTTGTCTTCAACTGAAGGTTAACATGACTCAGAAGATGATAAAGAAAGAAAAATTAAGGAAAGCCGCAGTTTGTGTGGGAAAAAAAATGATGAAATGATTCTGAACTTGCTTCAAAGGCAAAGGGAGCTTTTGTTGGTACCTTCTAAGAAGAGCGCCTTTCATTAAAGTTTTATTTAATCATGAAAGGTTTATGAAGGACCATCCTTTCACAACTTAAAGTGACCTGGGCCTTAATTATTGCCTGAGAAGCACTGTAGAGGGGTCATGATAACCTCTGTTTAAGCAGCACTGCATAGTCTAAACCCACCTGTCTTCCTGTGCTGTTCTAACCAACCTCTTAGCAGAACCGACAAAGCAATCAAGTTGGGTCCAATATGTGGTCGCAGGGCTAATTTTACACTCTTAATGTGGTATTGCATTACTTCAAAAGAACGCAGCAGAGGTCTCTTCAAGCTAAACATTGTGGCATTATACTGTAGGGCTAATACCAGATGGGGGCATTGCTCTTGCATAACCACACAGTGTGAATTCATTTTCAGTGTATTTGTATAACGCAATAAAATAAATGGGAGCTTTTCAAACTGAACAAATGCAGCACGTGGCTCCTGCTCTGTCGCCATAAATTCACTGAATAATGCAGCTGCGTTTGGTTATGGGCACAGCACGAGGGCGGCTATCATCTGAAGCAATGCTGTAAATGTGCTCCCCCCCCCGTGCGAGGAGAACAGCTGTCGGAGAGGTTCGCAGAGTAACAGAAAAGAGACGACACCCGAACTCAAACCGCGACCCGTGCTCCGTTTAGACCACAGCAGCGTCCGCACAGCACGTTCCCAGAGCGACGGCACCTTCAGTTTACACAGTCCGACGCGCATTTAAAAACAGAGCAATGCGGCCGCGCACGGCACGTTCCAATTACAAACACTACCGCCGTACTTCAGTTTACGCCGCATGTTATGGCATCGGATTTTATTACCGGTCAGGCAACGCAGTTTATTACCGGTGAAACAGCGCGTCTGAGCAGTGTGTCCGAATCGTTGAAGCGCAGGTCGTCTGATACCGATACATAACTTATCAACTAAAATACGTTGGTTCAGTGCTTGGTTTCTCTTTAAATGTCATCCCCAGAGCAGTCGGGAATACAGTGGCACCCCTTAGCCCAGAGTGACGACGCCACGTTTGTCATTCTTGAAAGGCCGCGAAACAATCAAAGGTTTGTTTATGAGCTGCAGCTTTCAGGGGCCTATTTCCATCACAATGGCAGGGCGGACAAAGCACGGACCCTGTCCGTCTGCGATCACGCTTTCCTCCCCTACCTTCCATAATTATGACTTTGTGAAAATGAATCACTGGCTACTTACTGCTGTTTGCGGTTTTGATTGGGCTCACATTTTGGCTCCGAGGGTCAGCTCTGATAGCTGTTATTTTGTGTCACAATTATTCCGTGGTGCTGTTTGTTACCATCGCCATGGTGATACTGTAATACGGTTCAGCGGGTGAGTCCATTCTGTAAGAGGCCTACATCTGTGCATCTGATTTTGTGCGGAAGGTGAAATAAATTCCAGGATTCCTGTCTGGGCAGCTGTTTGGGAAGGCTGTTTGTTCAGTGGCGTCCAGTCTGTCAGATCAACAGAAAAGGATGAAATCCAGACCAGATTTGAGTATAATAGTTTTGTGAAAATATCCAAAGCAATCATTTTAGACCAAGCACAATTGTGAGTGTTGTGGCATTTATTTGGACTTTAGGTTGTAACATACAGTAACTGCGGGGTAGCCTATGCCACAAAGTAGGATTACTAAATTAGCTGGATAACTGCACTGAGTAAAATCCGGAACAGCTCTTTTTACTTCAGTCCATGTTACAGATTTTGGAGAGTTCCGGGTTTTACTCGGTGCAGTTATCCAGCTAAATCAGTAATCCTGCTTTGTGGAATACCCTCCTGATCACAATATTACTAATAATAATAGTAATAATAATAATAATAATAATAATAATAATAATACATTTTATTTATAGAGAGCTTTTCCCACGCTCAAAATGCTGTACAACACTACAAGTACAATTAACAAAATAAAAAGCCATGAATAAATAAACATAAGCAAACTACATATACATGGGACAAGAACAAATATACAGACGTGTGATACATGTTACTTCAGCCGACAACGAGAGGGAGTACACAGAAAGACTAGGTCGAACAGGTCAGAAAGATTTAGTCTGCATTTTAGGCCCGTTTAAACAGATGCGTTTTTAATTTTCTCTTAAATGTATGAAGGGAGTCAGTGGACGTAATCTCAGCAGGAAGGGCATTCCAGAGCCTGGGGGCCACAGAGCCTGGGGGCCACAGAGCCAAAGGTCCGGTCACCCTTTGAGCGGAGATTAGTAGAGGGGACGGTGAGTCTGTCGGAGTCTGAAAAGCGTAACAGACGGGCAGGGGTATATTGATGGAGCGGTTGGCAGATGTAGTTTGGGGCAAGATGATGCAGGGCTTTATAGGTCCTTTAAATCAACGCTGGCTTTAATGGGGAGCTGAATTGGGTTATTGAATTGAATTGAATTGAAAGCCTTTATTGTCATTGTATAACAAGATACAACGAGATTGCGAAGAGCAACTCCTCAAAAGTGCACACATAACTACACACCACATAACATCAGCATCAGACATATAACCAGTGGCGGCCGGCCTATAGAGGGCGCTGGGGCGCCGCCCCCCCTCCCCCACATACAAATTTTAAAAAAAGTTTTAAAAAAATTATTATTTTTTATTATTATTTAATTTTTTTAGTAGCTTAAAATTATTATTTTTTATTATTATTTTTTATTATTATTTAATTTTTTAGTAGCTTAAACATGTTATATGTTGGCCTTGCGTTGTCTAAAGTTTAATACATTACATATGCATGTTCCGGGGACTGCGGGGCGCCGGTAACGTTATGGTGAATCAGAGCACTCATTCATTTTCATGCGAGCCCCCTGATACTGCTGCCTGATTCGCCGCCAAAAAAGGAAGTCCCCGGGCGCAGGCCTGTGCGCCCCGGACTATCCTACCCTTTTCTGATTAGTCCTCATGGTTTATGATATTATTTGATTGGATTTAAGGCATGTTTATCACGCCCAGCCGGCATCTAGCAGGATATCACTGCGAGTGCGCAAGTACTACGGATAGGTTCAGTCGGCTGCTACTCATTCATTCAAGTAGACCTGTCCTAGACCAAGCGAGAGAGATAATTCGAAATGGCTTCTTCAAGTGGAACAGAAAGCAAAGAAAATTCGGTTATTTCTTTGCAAAAAGAACCTTTCTCAAGGCGTTCATTGGGAGAAACGGGTCGGGCTCGGTCACGGCGGCCGAACAACTAGCGAACATTTTACTTTTGAACTACAGTAAAACCTTGACATACGAGTGCACTAACTTACGAGTATTCCGAGCAATTTCTTGTTTCGCCTTACGAGCCTAGACCCGAGTTACGAGCCGAGCAAGCGGAGCATTGCGAATGCGAATGCAATTTCGGAAATTGCATTCGCATTTCCGAAAAATTCTGAAGGGAAGGAAGAAACAAACCACCATGGATAGGTTTTTATCGAAACGCCCTGCAGATCAGTCAGAAAAGCGTGACGAAAAAGCCAAAAATCTATGAAAAAGATGCAAACGTCACTGATGAAGATTAAGTGTAAGTGAAGAATAATAATGTAGCAATTAAGTTTAGAACCAGTTTATTTCTTTATATTCTATTTTATTATCTTTGTATTATATTTTGTATTAATTATTTATAATTTATAAATACATTTCTCATTTTTATAACAACGTAACAAAGAAATTAGGGTGTTTTTTGGGGGGCTGGATCGGATTAATGGTATTTAAATTAATTTCAATGGGGAAAATTGATTTGATATACGAGTAAACCGAGTAACGAGCTCGGTCACGGAACGAATTAAACTTGTATGTCAAGGTATTACTGTACTAATTGGGATGGGTTAGCTTACTGCACATGGTGCTTCAAGTTGTTTTTGGTGAAAATATAGTGTGAAATAAATAAAAATGATACCGAATATTGTGTGTGTCTGTTATCTACCAATAAAACAATGCCTTTTGACGGTCATTTAGGTGCCCAGTGACCACTAAACAGAGAAGCTGTAACCATGGTAACAACAACTGCGTGACAGGGAAACACAATGTCAGCGCTTCAGTGCCTTAACTGCGTCGGGCTCGGGTCCGGACATAAAAAGCAGAATTCCTGTCGGGTTCGGACAGAAATATGCGGCCCGATCCGCACTCTAGTTCAGTGATGTCTTACTTGAAAAACTGTCCTCCACTGTTGCCAATCAAACTGTCTTATGCAACTGAGACACACGGTAGCTTGTTTTTTCTGTTTAAAGTCAAAGTCAGATGTATTTTTTTTTTTTTAGAAATGCTAGCGCCCCAACCTATATTTAGATCACCAGCCGCCACTGCATATAACTACACACAATAGGTAAGTATGGTAAATTATGTGTTCTTTGCTGGACAGTGGAGGGTGAGGATGCTGACAGCAGTGTTTTGTGTCAGTTGTAATTGTGAGGAAAGGATGGAAGGAACACCAGAGAGAAGTGAGTTGCGGTAGTCAAGGCGTGACGTGACGAAGGCACAAACTCATTTCTCAGCATCAGAGAGGGACAGAAACGAGCGAATACGGGAGATATTACGAAGACGGAAAAGCGACACTTCCTTGATCTTGTTTCCATTCGTATGTTTGTGTCCTGATCGACTGCTGCAGCTAGGTGAAAGGTACAGAAGTTAATGTTTGTAAGGACTGAGAGTCCGTTGTCCTGATTTTTACTTGTGTATAGGAAACCCTGAGAAGAGCTAAACTCTGTGCCATACAGGTGTGGGTGATACACTATTATACTCAAATTTAGGAGACTCTAACATCGTTAAAAAAGTATGCAAATTAAGACATGACAGCGCTTTGGATTTTGCTGGCAGTCTATGGGCGTATTAGACAGGGCGATGCACCATGACATGTCTCCCAATTCAGCTTTTTTGGTGCTACGAAAACACCTGACTTCAGGACATGCCCACCTTGTTGTTTCTATTTTTTAATATAGTTTGGTGGTTAAGACCCTGGTTCCAGTGCGTGGATGTGTTCCATGGTTGGGAATTGAATCCTGAGTAGTATCAACTGGTCGGCAGCCCCATAGTGCACCAGGCAGGGGGGAGACTGGATGACCAGGCTTTTCTCTCATCATACGGAGTGACCCCTGTGGTTATTCGCTTGTGTGCGGTCTGCCAGTGAAGCACACTCTTCCGATCTAATGACCGCAGGTCGAAAAATAACAGCAGCACACACAGAAAAAATGCCAAAGTAAATCTAACACTGCCGATGTACATTTGACTCCCTAGGGTGTTAAACGTACACCAGCATTTCTGCTGTGTCCACTTCGGTAGAGAGCTGGCGACCGTCTGCGCTTTCCTGAACCGACTGACGATGATGCGGCAGAAGACACGTCCCTGTCAATGCAGCTGGGGTTTCTGAAAGGAAAGTAAAAAAATAAAATAAAATAAAAAATAAATAGTGGAAATAAAAAATCATCCTAAAACTGAAATTAGGTTTAAAAAGGAAATAAAAAGTAACAAAGTGTGTGTCATTTCCGGGTTACACCTGGGGACACGCTGCTACTGACAACGTCGTGCTAAATTAATCGCATTTTTGGAATGTTAGGTGTTCCACCTTCCTATCCGTCACGGCAACAAAGCCGAGGCTATCGAGTATGCGGGGACACGTAATATTTCCAGCCGCGGTCGTCATGGTGATTCGACAGCCTGAGAGAGAAAAGCAGAGAGCCGCTTCAGGAGGAAAAACGGGGAAAGCGGCGACAAAAAAAGCGCTCCTTCGACCGTTCTCCGGGGAATTAGCGGCCCCTGTTTTTTTCAGGCTTATCAGACGGAATGGACGCGAGTTCGAGATGGCTATCTTTTTTTCAACCTGCCGAAGTGATTGCATTTTTAAACAAGGAAGGTTGAGAAATACATGCTTTGAAAGCAGTTTTCAGCTTTGTTACAGGTCCACACATTCTTGCCGAGTGCATTAGATGAGCCTTCAGACTTGGAAAAATGACTCGGTTGAGGATAATTGTTTTTAGAAATTTTTGAAATGCGAAATTAGTTTTTTTTTTTTCAGAAAAAGGCAGAAGTCGTCATCTAGACTCGGGTGACTTCTGTGGAGATCTCCCTCCCTTTGCAAACCAGAAGAGACTCCAGAATCCACATTTAAGTTGTTTCCGAGTGGTCTTAGTCACTTAACGGTCTGTCGAATGTCACACACTTTCAGCAGGAAGAGCACAGAAAGGGACATGATTTGGCCAGCAGTTTGTAGCTGTGACGTTCTGCCATTGCATATACAATCGATGTGTATGTACTGGATATTTACCGAAGCAGTTCTTGTTGAGGCCCGTGCTCAAAGCTACAACAGCAGTGCACCACCTCAGGGCTGTAAACCCAGTTCTGTAACTGTTGCACTTATGGGGGCGGGCACAGGGGGCTTGTCACATGACTATAACGGTACCAGGGTCTGTACCAGGTCAGAGCTGGAGACGGGTTTTGTGACCCAGCCTCAGGGCCCATCATGCATTGCTGGGTTAATACCTAGATAGGAATGCGAGGGAATATTTTCGCAGTAGCTACAGCTGCATGTTGTAATGTTGTCAGAGCGGAACGACCAGCCCTGTGGGGCCCAGCGGTCCACACAACAGATCACGTCCGTCACAATTATCACGTTTAAGTGGCCACAAGCTGAGGACACTCAGACACTAGGTGGGTGTGGGTTTCCATTGGTTCGGATCTGGGGGGGGTGTGCCCCCTCTCTGCGTCTGGGTTTCTGAATGCGCTGCGCTGCGCCGCTGGACCTGGGTGTCGGGGGAACCCTGCCAAAACGTCGCTGGAACACAGGCAGCTTTTGTGTTCCCCGGGAGCTCCTGTCGGGGCCCGTTGGCACGAAGGCCCGACGGATTAATTTATTTCCAACCCGGCGAGGCCGGGCCTTGGAACTTGTCGGGCTTTATTTGGATCGCCGTTGGTCTGAGTGATGGTGTTTATCAGGGCCACTTAACTGAAGGCCTTGGGGGGTGGGTGGGCACTTAGGTTTTCCAATGCTCTCAGTACAAAGGAGATGATTTAAATACTGTGATCGTCCAGAACCAGGTTTGAGCAGAAAAACCCTGCCCTGACCAAGGTTATTACCCAACTCTTCCCTTCCTCTCTTCTTTAAGTGTAGCTGAAGTTTTATTCCCCTAGCTGCTACTGTTTTCCACCCCACAAACCTTGATAGTTCAGCCAAGTAGCATCCTTTATCTTTCTCTGGGTTTAAGTAGCCCTGCTTGTACGGTGGCCCTAAAGGATCAGGGTTGAATAGGCATCCGCTGGCTTTCCACCTGCCCTCCAGTAAACATCCACACATCTGGGAAAAGTTATTTCGGTAATAATTGACCTGAAAATGTAAAATAATGCATGTTACTCTGCTGCTGAGAGCACAACCACCAGAGCATGATGTGTGCAATATTGCTTCACAAGATGGAGGTACAAAGATTTATAAAATGAACTCCTTTCTGTTCAATGCAAAACAAACATCATCTGCAGTCATGGTATCGGCTTCTTGTCATGATTTTTTTGATGATAATTGTGCTGCAGGGCCAAATTACAATACAGAAATCTAAAAAACAACATGACAGAAATATAAAAAAAGGTGCATCTTATAATTTACAGAAACAAGCCACGCTGTGTTTTGTTAGATTCATACCAAAATGAATATAAGTAGCAAAATGCAGACTGAACTACATGTGGCGTTTTTTCTTTCTTTAAACCCCCTGGAGTCGGCTGAAAATTGTGGATTAATAAGATTTGCGCTGTTAGAAAGGCCGGCCCGACTTGGCGGTGACCTTGATTTGGGCTTTTTTTGAAGTGATAACTGGATCATCATTCTGTGGGCAGTGCCCCCGGCTCACACTGCTGTCCAAACACAGTGATTTGGGATTAATCTCCAGATGTGCTGTAAATTCACCATGCTCCAATTGACTTTACTTCAGTCCAGCTATCGGCGAGAAGGAGAGAGACAGAGAGAGGCCCTGACACATGGACCCACGGACTGACCGACAGACAGACAGAGAGAGAGAGAGAGTTGCAGACTGATAGATGGAGGCAAGTAGAAAGAGAGGGAGAGAGAGAGTTGCAGACAGATAGGTGGAGGTAGAAATGATGGAGGCAAGTAGAAATAGAGAGAGAGAGAGAGAGAGAGAGAGAGAGAGAGAGAGAGAGAGAGAGACAGAGAGAGAGAGAGAGAATTGCAGACAGGTAGACTGAATGGACATGAGAGAGTGAGAGAGAGAAGGACGTTCTGGATGCTGGTCTGTCACATTGGCTGCACTCCCCCACCCCCCACCCTCATGGTCACTGCAAGCTGGCAGAGGACAGGCTGGCCCGAGACGTGCTCCAAAATTCCTGACCGTCCCTCCCTAAATTAACAGCCCTGTCTCCGCTGGCCTACATTTGACGGCTCTCTCCCTGTGGAAATCTATCCACGTTGGGCATGAGGGAGATTTCAAACAGACGCTGCTCTTGTATCTTCTCAACTGAATTTTTGTTATGAATATGTCTATTTTTGTTTCAATCACAAAAAGTAGGAATGGTGCAAAAATTTAAATCCAAATTGGAAATTGGAATCCAATTTTTCTTTTTTTGCATGTTTTTGTTTAATTCATTTTCAATTTTTATTCATATCTATTCATATCTGTTTAGTAGGTTTTAGACTCTGGATACAATGTGACCTGATACACAAATTAGCTGAAGTCACATACATCTGCTCTCATTTAAAAAAAAATCAAGATATCAGACTTCGGTTTACTTGACATGCCCGATGTAAGCATAGCAATAATGGAATCGATAAACGGTTCTAATATTGTGCTGAATGAGGCCTAGATGAGCAAAGATACCGGGCCTGATTTACTAAGATCTCCTGAGAACTGTACATGATTTTATGCACTTAACCAGACTATACCTATAACAGGAGCAAGTCATTCTGAATACAATAGACTATGACTGCCACAGGAACGAGCTGGCCGTTTATCGTAGGAGAAAATGTATTGATATTGATGTTTGTTTCTTTCTTTGTTCTTGAGATTTGAAGTTCACTCCTCTGCTTGCCTCCCCCTCATCTTGGGCGTGAGACGTTTCGCCGGCTCCTTAACGACGCCGATAGGAGAAAATTTAGCAGTTCAGAAAATGAAGTAATGGAAATCTTTATCACATACAAACAGAGAGAGGCTTTTTTGCAGGTGCTTCTTTAGGATGCTAATTTTTGACTCTCTCTTTCTTTATTGGCTGGTGATAAGCATCCCATTTGCTGTTTCAGAACAAGCCGTTAAAATATTCAGGCCCGCTCCATTGGAGCAGTATAATACATATATCTGATTTCACATCCTTCTTTCCCTTTTTACGATGGCTCAAACACAAATCCAAATAAATAAATGAATAAAAATGTGATTACTGTATGTATAAAAAAGAAAGTATGGGCTGAATAAAATATTAGGCCTATATATAGGAATTCAATTTCATGATTCATTCAAACAATATCAAAGTGGAGGCTGTGCATGCAAAAACCGTAAAAAAAATGGGAGAAGGCATAGTTAACAACAGAACATATTTAGCTTTTTTTCATGACTCCGGGGCATAATTGTCATTGAGCAAGCCGCCATAATGTTTCCTGAAACCGCAAGCAGTCACTGAATCTTGTTGTTCAACATAAAAGCTGTAATTATCTTTGTGTCGAGCTCCAAACATGGCCCTGGAATGTCATTGTATGTGTTAACATGCCCCAAAAGCTGCTGTTGGTTTTTGTGGTAGTTTCACAATCGATGTCAAATTATGAATCTAACGTGTATCTAACCCATGATTTTCTGTAGTGAAGACAGAAATTTTTATATTACTTAGTCCATTTTGTCAGGTGTTTTGTACAATGTGACTACAAGACTGTTTGTCAACAATGCCAAGTGCAAGTTAACAAAGATAAGCATGTCTGTGTATGCACGCATGCATGTTATTGTGTTTGTATGCTTATGTGTATGCTGTGGGACAGTATGTGTGTGTGTGTGTGTGTGTGTGTGTGTGTGTGTGTTTTGTGGTGCCAGGAAGGGAGATGGTGGACAGCACCGACCCTACTCACTGGTATGGCGGCAGCCTGTGACCAATAGTAATCATCACAGCTGCTGCTCATTACCTAATCATTGGTCCACACCAAGAGCGATAACTATAACGATAACTATAACGATGTGAGCATCCACACTGATGAACGATAACGTTCTGTAAACGGCGGCACCAAGCACGCGCTGCGCGCTCCAGCTGTTTCGGCAGCTTGTCAATTCTGATGGATTTTGATTGGCTGTCAGTGGTTATATCGTTCGTCAAATCGCCCTGAAAGTCATCCCAACGATATCGTTCGTCACTGTCGTTGTCGTTATGGTTGTGGTGTGGACTCCGCCATCCACTTGAGTTAGAACAATTTTTAAAACAGTATATTTATAGTTATCGTTATAGTTATCGTTCTCGGTGTGGACGGGCCTTTACTCCCAGGCCTAAATGGGGACCTTTTTTTTGATGACTGTGTGCTGGTCCCTGGGTTTTTCTTGTGTACTTTTTGCCTCACTGTTTATTTATTTGGTATTTTCTGGTTTATTTTGGTTCCAGGCTTAATAAAAGGTAATAAGCCAATTACCCTTTTTGTGTTGATTCTGGCTGTTCACCACGTGATGAAGTGGCCAGCACATGAAGTGTGTCATACCATTTACCGCAAACAACTGCCCTCTCAAGTGCTGCTGTCCATCCCAAATGGTGACAGTTAAGAAAGGAGGAGTGGAGATGAGCGTGCTTTGTAATCCTAAATCACGGCTATTTTATTACACTGTACTTTTTAACTTCAATTCGCTCCAAATAACCACCCCAGAAAATAATGCATTCCTATTTTTGGACGGATCCCGTTGAGCGTGACTCCTGCCGGGAGTTTTTTCCCCCAGGAGAGCTGAAGGAGAACGGGAGCTCGGAGCCTGGGCCGGCGACGCTCGCTTGTGTGGCTCTGACGGACGCCCCCCCGTCACAGGAGCCGCTCGGCCCTTTTCTTTTCTTCTCACGAACATCAAAGCGGCTCCCGTTGCCGTGGCGAGAGAAAGGGCGGCAGTTGCCTAGGCCCCCCTCAGAGATTTCCCTTTTCGAGCTCAGTCGCTGTTTCATTGTGCCCCTCGCCGTGTGAGGAGCTAGGCTGCCCATTAAAAGGTGCGGGTATGAATACAGGCAGGTGGGGGGTGGGGTCGTCCTGTCTCTGACCCTTTTCTGTATCACAGCACGTGGCACACGCGTACGTCCAACGTGAGGAAGAGGAGGGAACGAAAAGGCTCCTCAGGAGTGGTGCTGGGAGCCCACATTGTTCTTCCTCACCTTTAAGAGAAAAAAAACTGTCACCTGTCCGTCAAACTCGATTACGTTGACCGCTCAGCTCTGTTTGCCTGTCTGAGTGCTGACCGATGGACATTTATCTTACCTCCCAGGATACTGACAGCTGTCACTCAATCTGATTCTGACTGTCTCTGGCAGTAAATGAACAGGCGCTTGGGTTGCTGCTGTCAGTTTTAAGGTGAGCACTGACACGCGGGTCAATGCGGGGAGGAGACACACGTGGGTCAGCTGCTGTGTGCGAGAGGCGTGGCAGGAACTCTGCAAACCCACCCGGCAGTTTTAAATTGGGAAGGAACAGAACAAAGGGAAGAGGGGCACAACAGATGGACAACTTTAGTCTCCTGCCACCAAAACAAATGCCCATTTAATGTTGGGCATGTGTACAATAAGCCTGCCTGTGCCGGGACGCACAATTACAGAACAATACAGCATCTCTGCACACACACCCACAAACGCGCGCGCGCGCGCACACACACACACTCACACTCACACTCACACTCACACACTCACTCACACTCACACTCACACACTCACTCACACGCACACTCACACACTCACTCACACTCACACTCACACACACAAACACACACACACACACACACACCCACAAACGCGCGCGTGCACACACACACACACTCACACACTCACTCACACTCACACACACACACACACACACACACACACACTCACTCACACTCACACTCACACACACAAACACACACACACACACACACACACACACCCACAAACGCGCGCGCGCACACACACGCTGAAGCGCATGCCCCGTGCCCTGAGACAGCCAAAGTGCCCTTTTGGCTGCAGTGGCTTTTCATTTTGAGCAGTGGCAGCTCTATAGGCGACGAGGGTGGACGCCTAACCCATCCGTCCGGTCGCACTGTGTCGGCTACTGAATCCAGCTGGAATAGCGTGAATCGCAGTCATTCTCTCTCTTTCCCTTTACCATGTGGTTATTGACGCACGGTGGGCGAGAGATCTTTTATTTTATGCCACTGTAGCCAGGAAAACGGATCATCTCCCGAAGCCACCAATTACACCATGGGTGACATAATTATCCCCTCAGTATTCTTGTTTTTATTTATATATGCTTTTTTTCCCCTCTGTTGGACGGTTTGACGTTGAAAATGATGGAACGATCGAGAGGTATCCGTGAGCACTGCTAATGTATAATTGAAGAATAGGACATTTCTCTCTAATGCATAAATTATTCAGATGTATTGAGCGCTTTATTGGGCGGCTAATGCTTCTTTTGGCAATGGGGAGTGTGTTTTATTATTTTTTTCTTGTCAATGCCATGCATTTACAAAAGGAGTATTTGCTGCAGAAATTAACACGCTGTTACCACAACTTGCTGGGCTGCTTATCTCTTGTGACTCATCGTTGCCTTGTCCCATTTTATCCTGGTCTAATTTTTTTTATCTAGCCAAAAAATGTAATCTTCTTCTTCTTCTTCTTATTCTTCTTCTTCTTCTTCTTCTTCTTCTTCTTCTTCTTCTTCTTCTTCTTCTTCTTCTTCTTCTTCTTCTTACCAACGAAACCTATGAAAACATGATTACAGGGTCATAGATACCGAATTGGTATTATTTTCCTTCTTCTTCTTGGTTAAATGAACTAACCTTTTAAAAAAACATGAATACAGGAACAAAGATACCAAACATCAGCAGTGAGCCCCGAGCAGCAGGATGCCAGTTTACATATGAAATCCTCATTTTAGTGTTTGCAGGCTCATCAGATCAAGAGCACTTCGCTGGATAATAAACCTCGCCGAACAGCTGCATTTTTCATCCGAGAGAAGGGCCCAGAGTGATCCAGGGCCATTGACGTCTCCTTGGCGTCGCTGGGGACCAATCGGAACAGACCGACAGACGGACATGCCGGCCGTGCCTTTAAAGATTAAGGGTTTTTAGGTACCCTTCCCCCGAGGAAAGGATCAAGTGCCTGTAGCAGTTTTGCTCCATCGGAAAAGAGAGTGGAAATCTTGTATCTGATGCTACTCCCTCCAAGATTAAAAAAAGCTTAGTGGAATTTCCTGAGTCTTACCTGTTCCAATCTTTGAAATGCACTCTCGCGGGGATCCTAAGATTTTGTTTACAGTGCAGATGAGGTATCTGAGGGGGGGGGCAGTCAAAATGAGCGCGCACTGCTCCACAAGCGATCTCAATTTTCAGTGGTTAATTACCTCAGGCGAAAGCTGTTGGGGAGAAGCGGCCGGCTTGATTGACGGCCCCCTTGAGTGCAACCCTGAGTGGCAGCTTTTGCTCGCGCGTTCCGCTGGATATCGATTCAGAAGCAAGATGGCCGCTTGTGAGTCACAGATGTAATCCCCTTAAATTGATGGATGTCCCCCAGGCCTCTCTCTGTCTCTCTCCCCCCTCTTTCTTGCTCTCTCCCTGTCTATCTGTTCCATCTTCTCTCTCTCTCTCTCTCTCTCTCTCATCGGAAACGTATTTAAATGAACGGTCAAGGTTTGATATTAGATTATATATTCTGGTCCTACCAGGTGTGGTAGTTTGGGATGAGTGGAGGGGGTCAAAGGTCAGACATCAGATTTGGAAACAAACAGGCTCCGTCCTACAGACCGTTTCACAATGCCCGTCGTCGATGCCGAACCTGATTTTGCTAACGTGCATCGAACCCCACGATAAATTGTGTTTATTCGCCATTGCAGACATTTAAAAAGCCCCCCCCCCCCCACACAATGAACCATACTGTACAGATCCAGTGGCAGTTGCATTCGACTCTCTTAAAGGGTCACATGACCACAGCCCTTAAACTGAGTTGTCATCACTGCATGCCAGGGTCGATACGGGACGTCTTACTCTCTCAAAAAAGGATATTGTTTATCCATAAAACAGGCGGCCACAGCCAATCAATGGAGCAGCACTGTGTCTGAAACCAAAAGCCTCCAAGCCCAGAGGACCACAGCTTTGTCTCACCCAACTGCCTTTCGCTCCGTCCTTGTCTTCATACACTGAATCCCAACGGGAACCACTTTTCACACTTTCCCCGTATGTGAGTTCTGAGCTTCATCCGCACATCATATACCTTTTCCAGTGTGTGATCTGTGCTGGTATTTTCGACTGTTGGTACATGTTGCCATGCTCTGATGAAAGACTGTCTGTGCCATAGCGCTGAGGCGATGATCACATTAAAAACACATGTAAATGTAGGTACCGTATATGCAAATGGGTATTGTGTGTGTGTGTGTGTGTGTGTGTGTGTGTGTGTGTGCGGGTGCGTTTGTGTGTGTCCACTTTTCTTACATTTTCTGAAGCAAATATCAAATAACATTTAATATCTCTGAGGTATTATCTGGGAAGGTGATATAGTCCCCAACAAAATATTAACAAATATGATAAACACTTCTGGGTGTAACTAAAATGCAAATTAAAAACCAATAAAAAATACATTTCAGTGAACCAAATTAATTTATAAACTGTAGTCTCCAGAGGTAGCTGCTGAGTTGGATGTCTGTGAATCACAGAATCAAAGCGAATTATGAAGGGGAAAAGCAGGAGGAAGAAGCAAGTCCATTTTGGCTGGACTGGCTGAGATGTTGATGGGTCTGGACTCTAAGCAGTTCTTGAAGAAGAAAGAAGAAACAAACAAGCAAATGTTGATTGCATCCGGGCTATAGTGTCTCTTCAAGTCCACTCGCAGTCAGAGCAATGCCCAAGTGGATATGTACCAAAAATAGAGATCTGTCTTCGCATTGTACAGACGTATGCTATATTATGCATTATACTGGGGGGTTCATATACTGTTGTTCCAGGGACAGCAAAATGTAAGAAATGTTCCATCCATTATCTAAACCCCACTCCGGTCAGGGTTTTTTGTGTCATACATGGTCACAAAATTATGTTTAATGTTAGCAAAAAATCCTGGCAGCTACAACAAATATTTGTTGTAATAAATATGATAAAGATATCTGACTTGAACACTGAGGTAGCAGTTTGCAGTTTGGTGAATATACAGTATGTTTTATACTTATTAAATTTAGCCAGTGTATGTTGGCTATGTAGGTCATGTTGGCTCCCATCTTGTCATATATGCACTCAATTTAATGAATGCAGCTTCACAATGATTTTGGTACAACAGTCTAGCTGCAGTTATGAACAAAATGGAGTAGATGGCTAGCTTGCTATCCATGATAGAAAACATATTGTGAGACCATTTTAACCCGTTTAAAAATTTTATTTAACCAAGTTATGCAAGTGACAGTGAACCTATAATGCTGGCTTGCTATTTGACTAGAATGAGGGTCTATATTCCATATTAACTTGATATGGATTCAAGTCCTCTGAGAAGTTTGAGATTGGAAGGATAGGAGGATATAGACAAATATTGTGCACCAGTGCCAAGTTACTTGTGGACAAACACTGTGCTCTGGTGTTAAGTTACAAATTTTGTTATATAATGTTACATGTATCTACATGATATATGATAGGTGGATTTATCAGAGATGTTGGATTTCGGAAAGATAGGAGGATATAGATCAATATTTTGCTTAGTTACTTGTGGATAAACATTGTTCTGGAGTTAAGTTACGAGTAGATATTTTGATATAAGATGTTACATGTGGATAAATGTGGATTTCTAGGCAGATGGTGAAGGATTGGGATTCATGACCAGATGTGTAATGGGTTAAATCCATTGTAAATTTACCTGAATCTTCTCAGAAGATCTCCAGGTGCGGGTGTTTGTTAGAATGCCGGTTAGGTGAGGCTGAGTCATGTGACCTGCTTGAGCCTTCCACAAAGTAGAAGGGGTCTCGCCTTCTCCCATTCGAGTACAGAACATTCTGAGGATGTTGAGATGCAACTGGTGGCTCCTCGCCGAGCTGTGATACGGCGTACGACTGTAGAAGGTCTAACGACTCTTCGATATTCAAACATGCTGTTGGGCCTTTTAATCCCTCGGCTGATAGTACTGCTTGTACAGAATGAAAAGATGTAATGCAGTTAGGAATTTAGAATTTAATTTATCTTTTTTAAAATGCCGTTGCTCAGATATTGCCTCTCCCTGAAATTGTGGTGAATAGTCTTTCGTAAATCTCTCTGTGGTGCATCTTATTTAATTGAAAAATAGATTTTTCCTTTTCCTTTGTTTTTAATAGTGTGGAATGAGAGAAGTATACTGCAAAGTCTCTGTGATCCATTCTAGTTGAACAAGAAATCAAATCTCTTGATGGGGAAGTCCGGCGATGTTAGGGTGTGTGTTCACCGTGGCAGTTTGGCAGTTACTTAGTTTGCTTCTTACAGCTCCTCTGTTGCGTTTTGTAGAGCTTTGTGTGCTTCAGTTTTTTTCAAGACTCTTCCTCATTTATCTCTGTTCACACCAAGGCAAACCAGCTCCATACTCCGCCGTGACAGGTGTGAAATGTATAATGTTTCACAGGTGTCGTTAGCGATGACCCCCGTCTCAGCCCCATCGCCCAACAAACAAACACCACTTTCTCCATTTTGCCCCTCTCTCTCCCCGTTGTGCACAAGGGAGATTATCGATTTTGGCCTTTCTACCGATGGCTGTTATGCCTCGTTATCCGTCTTTGATGTTGATGTGTTACGATTACTTATGAAGCATGGGGCTGTTTGTTTCAGTTGGGTCAGGAGGTCACCCGAGGGTCACGTGCTGATGTGTGTCGGTTGCCTGGAAACGAGCAACACAATTTACAGGTTCCGGTCAATAGGTTAACCGGCAAGTCATCTTTAAAGGGTAACGACACTCTAGATCCCTTTTTGTTCCTGCTGTAAACGTGTTTGTATTTCTACCTTATAATGAAACTTATTCATCCATTCCGTTATTTCAACAATTATGAAATAATAACATAAATCAGGAGAAACTGGTAGAAAAGCGTCTTTGTGCTGCCCCTAACAGTTGAAATTGCCTTTCTGCTCCCCACACTGCCCCCGCCCCAATCGTGATGTCAGAGTACCGCTTTGGAGGTACCTCTAGGTCATATTGATAATGGTTGTCGCCCACAACGAAAACAGCCGGCACTTGATTGGTTAGACCCACTACGTTACTTTAGTTTCGGCTCCACGTTTTTAAACTGGAACAACGTTGCGTCCTGTTCATAAACTCTTATTCCACCTAAATAGTCCACTAAAATATGTTTCTGAAGATATTAGAAGTGAGAAATAGGACATGCAGTTGCTGAATCTTTATTTATATATGATGTGCAATGTCTCGTTTGACGGTTTGATCCAAGTTATACATAATCATTTGTACAATGTAGCTACGTTCATTTATGCAAATGACGATGGCAGCTTCTCCGCCCCCACCGCTCTCCCTCACTCACCCCATAAAATATTTTTCTAAATTGTTTTGTGAGCGGAGACAGGAAACAGTGGGTGTACTTACCCTTTAATGTATATTGTATAAGTGTTCACAAAAATAAAATGAATTAATTCACAACAAAATCAGACTAATATCACTAAAAAAATGTAACCCCTGGATTTCATCAGCACTGAGCTGAAAGAAAAGTTGTCATTGAAAAGTTGTCATTAAAGGAACAAAATGTTCTGGCTATGTTTAAATCGAATACAGGGGTCACTTTTGAGGTCCTGATTTTGTGCTCTGTGATCTGATGTGTTGAAGACCTGTAAGTGTACTTAAAAAATATATTAAAAATAAATCAGAATCCTCAGAGCACAATCAGTTCAGGTTGTCTGTTTGCTGTGAAATTTAGGACGATACTGGGTGTCACTGATAGCTGATATGCCACTTAATTGTTTTTGGGATTGTGTTCTGCCAAAACTAAGGGTTTAAATGTGCCGGTTACCCTCTGTAATCTTGAGACGCAAGTGTGCAGAACCTTCAATTCTGACCCTGGCTGGCCCCGGCATTCTGTCCTTCACATTTCCTGCCATTATTCACCTCACAAACCATCAGTATGTTGACTGGAATATATAAACATGATCCGATTATCTCAGACCGATCCAGCGAGGTCTCCATGGCCCTGACTCTTCTGTTTGACACATTGCTTCATTGTTAACATTTACAAGTGAATTTGTTTATTAATTTGTTTGTGAATTATTATTATCAGTGCACTGGAGTACTGCAAAAATGAATGTACCTGCAGGTCATAGTCCATCTAGCTCTTCTGCCTACAGCATATACAGTATATACTTTGTGTGTGGGTGTGTCTGTGTTTGTTTGTGTGTGTGTGTGTGTGTGTGTGTGTGTGTGTGTGTGTGTGTGTGTAAATATCTTTTGTGCCCTGACTGGTTCACTAAGAATATTTACGACTGAATCCTTTATTAATGCAAAATACGGCAAAAAAGTATGTAAACCGAAGTTTCCGAACTGACATTTATTCATAGGGTTTTTTTCAAAGATTTTTCTTTTTTTTAATTTTACAACATTCAGAATCAGAAACCTTATGCTCCTTGGTCTTTAAAATGAATGTACTACAATGTAACAGATGCTTCTTTCCATTCCCCAAACATGCTGTAGGTTTAGAGGTTGTGCGCTAATGCAGTCTTTGTTTTCGGGTTCCGCAATATCTAGCCCTGAATCTGCACTTAAATATATCCAAAGAAAATGTTTAATGTTCAATAGCATAGTTGACAAGTTGACAAGTTGTCAATTGAGCCTGTGCTCCCTTGCACTTGCTGTCTCTCTATAGGCTCTCTATAGGCTATTGTAAGGCTGGGTGGGAATTTTCTATTTGGTTTTGCTATTTCATAGCTTAGAATGTATAGCTGAATGTATTCTGTATTCTGTTGACTACTAGCGATAGCTCCTACGTTGTGAGAAAGTTGTGCTTTGTTGGATTTGCTTTGTAGATTGTGTCTATGACCTTCAATATGCACTAATTGTACGTCGCTTTGGATAAAAGCGTCTGCCAAATAAATGTAATGTAATGTAATAGGGACCCAGTCGCAGGCAGGGAGTACAAAAAAACAAAGTTTAATGACAGACAGGGCAGCGGCACCAAAACAGAGTCCAAAGAGTGGTCATGGGGGTTGGAACCGGGAAGGCACAGCAGAGGTACAAAAACAGAGTCCAAAAATCAGGGTCGTGAGAACACAGGCAGGAGTCGAAACTAGGGAGGCGTAAAGGGAAACAAGAAAAAACAAAAAGACAGCAACAAACAAAAAAAAACAACAGGAAAAAGCACGAGGGATAACACAAAAAACTCAGAAACAGAAACACTAACGGACAACTCGGAATAAAACTAACAGATAACTCGGAAGATATATCGCAAAAGCAGGAATAACAAATGGTGAGGTACTCGCAACAAAGGACTGAAAGCACAAAGTATAAATACACTGAGGGAGACAAGAAACAATGAGGATCAGGTGTGAGGAACCGGGAAGGGCAAATGACAGACAGGTGCACGTAATAAAACAATGAGGAGAGCCAATAAAAAAACAAAACAAGGGAACACGTAATATGCAGACCGGATTCACACAACACAGACTTGAACATGAACTGGGCAAGTGCATACAATTAGAAAATGCAAAGCGGAAATGAGTCGGCTATAGTTAATAGAGGAACCAAAGAAATATAATTAGTGATAGAACAGGCATAAAGAGAGACAGCTGCAGTGAGGAAAGATGACGTTAGTACATAAATACATAATCAGAATAATTAAACAAGTGAAAAATACAAAACAGACAGACAGAAACTCAGAACATAACAGCTATACTTTAGCTGACTGCACTTCCATCCTTGATCTTCGCACTTGTGTTTGCATTTTAAGTGGCTCTGGATACGGCTGTCTGATAAATGTGTGTGTGTGGAACAATTCATAGGGCGGCTGCCTCTCCAGCCGAGTGTAAATCCTGCACATGTGGGCGTTTCTTCTGACCTGTCATCCCTTGATGCAGGGCTTTCTTTTTTTTAGGGCTTTTTCAGATTTTTTTACTGGACAGCACGCTGGACAGCACACTGTAGTGCGACGTCGCGGCTCGCTACGAACATGTGGATAATGATCTACAGGCTATGCCACTGAGACACCCCACCCTCTCAGCTTTCTATCTGTCTGAATAAAGCAAGGAATACGAAAGGAGGGCGGGCCTGTGCACTCTCCTTTTCTTTTTCTTTTTAAACTTGTGGGTTTTGTGTGCTAGTGATGTCGCATTGTGCAGTGGTGGGGGTGGTTGTTAACTGAAATCCCTCAGGACACGAAGCTACATTATCTGGTTGCTCGGAAAAAGAAATTTGCTCGTCGGAGCCAATTAGCGATCAGATCCAGGCTACCTCCAGTGCCTGCTGGTTGCAGCCACAGGCGGACGGTCTCTGTGGACGTTCGTGTGCCGCCCGTGCCGGTACGCGTTGATTTCCCACGTTCAAAAACAGCACCGGCCAAAAAATGCCAAACGCCAGGCAGATGCCGGTCTGACAGCGACCCTCTCTTTCATGTCAATGAAAGTGTTAGCGATGCTAATTACATGCCGACTTTACTAAAACAAATTGTAAATCACCACTGGGACCAAAGTGTCCAAATCATTTAGAGCTGTCACAGCATCTGATGTGATCCAATTTGAATGCCATTAGCTCAGCTTAAAAGCGATTATTTATGACGGTTAATAGATTTCGCCAATATGGGCGAGTGTTCCGTTACTTAAGATTGGGCTTTGAGCAGCCTGCTGTAATTGAGCTCTAAATTATTCGGTATGCGAAGCGGATGATCTGTCTGCCGATGGTGAAATGACACTGTGCTGGCCAGGCTGTGTTGTGTGAGCGCTAATGAAGCACAGGCCAATGAAGCGCTATGTCACCCTTCACAGGTCAATGAAGCGCTATGTCACCCTTCACAGGTCGATGAAGAGTTACAGGCACTGCGTGAACAGCTGCGTTTACGGGGCGGACACTACGGCGCACAAATCCGAAAAACTGACTATCTGGCCATTTGTGGAATGCGTGTCTGCCATCGGTAACAGACATAATCTCGTGCGCGGAGGTGTACCAGACATGACAATCCACTTATAATCGGGAATGTCCAAGTCCAGAAATCCCAGATCACAGACGTGGCCCGGGAATATGCCAAAGTTTCTGGAAATATAGCCTACGCGTCGACACGGCAAACTACCGCTCACGACCAACACACAGATTCACAGAGATTTAACAGGTCAGATTTCTTCCAGAAACTTCTTTTTTTATGGTCTGAAAGGTGAAGCTGCAGTTGTTGACTGACTAACGTACGGTATACAGTACACCTATACTAGGTTACAGTATAGTCACATTATTTTAATTGTTGTACTTTTAGGAAATCAGGCTCAGAAGATTCTGGGAATTAGAAAAATTATCCTAGTTTGACGGTATGAATAAATCAGTCACTTTGGCGGGTGTCCCATCTTGTGCCTTCTGTGTATTCTACGTTTACTACGTCTACGTGTATTCTAGCTCACATCACTACGACCTTCTACGGGATGTTACGTTAACTGTATCCAACCATATCGTAAATTTACTGTCTCAATGCAGCAGTTTAATTAATATCTCAATATCTAATATCTATGAGATGGAGGCCTGGGCCAAACCTAGTTATTGAGTTGTGACCACTGGAGCATCAGCAATATCCTGGGATGTCACTGCTGTGTGTTCGCGGGTGTGTGAGATTGATGAATATGTTTAATAAAACCGTGTGTGTTTTGCGCAGCACCTTCATTGATCATACAGAGAAAGGGTCAGAGTCATAAAATGGAGTCAGATGGCTCAATGATGCAAGATTGTGTTTGTGCGTGTGTCTGTGTACGTGCGCACAGATGAGTGATGACGATCAGCATGAGGTTCAGAGCAGACCGGAGGAAGAGAGAGGTGGAGAGAGGAAGACGGTGAAAGAAAGTCAAGTCAAGTCAAGTTTATTTGTATAGCACATATTCATATCCTGAATGCAATTCAAAGTGCTTCACAGAATGATGAGAAAAGAAAGATTGATTTGACAATACAATTAAAATACATTAAAAAAGGGAAGAATTTAAAATGAGAACATTTAAAAGACAATATAAAAGGAAATAAGATAAAAACAATAAAACAGATAAAAGGCTATAGTGCATGAATAGATGGATAGCCCCGGTTTCTGTACACCGGTGTCTATGTACCCCCAGTGTCTACCTGTACACCGGAGTTTCTGTACACCGGTGTCTCTCTGTATACCCGTGTCTCTGTACCACCTGTGTCTCTGTACACCGGAGTCTCTCTTTACACCGGTGTCTCTCTGTACACCGGTGTTTCTCTGTACACCTGTGTCTCTGTACACCGGAGTCTCTGTACACCGATGTCTCTCTTTACACCGGTGTTTCTCTGTACACCGGTGTCTCTGTACTATGAACATTAAAAAAACAATATAAAATGAGTTTAAAATCTGTTTAAAAAAGATAAAACAGTTTAAAAACAATAAAAAAATAAAAAAAGTTCAGACGTGCATTGCAGCACTTCAAAAAGCCAAACAGAACAGGAAGGTATTGAGCCCACACTTAAACTGCTATGGATGGGGCCGATCTAAGTTTCATCTCGTAGTTTGTTCCAATTTTTGGTTGCATTGTGGGAAAATGCTGCCTCGCCACATTTAGTCCTAATTCTTGGAACAATTAAAAGGCCACCCTCGGATGACCTTAGCGATCTAGTGGGTTCATAAGGTGCTAACATGTCGGAGATGTATTTTGGTCCCAAACCATTAAGTGATTTGTAAAGAAAGACAGAAGGGAGAGAGTGTGACAGACCACTTTGTTATGCATAGCTGACTGAATAAGTTACATATATTCATTCTGCAGTGCGGGAGAAGCTTACTCGTTTACTTGGTTTATATGAGCAATGGCACCAGACCTGACTGACAACATTACCAGAGAGGCGACAGCTCCCAGTCCACATTTCCCTCCTTTTTTCAGCATACAATACTCCTCATTACCTGCATCATTTATTTTATATAGCCTTGTTTGCTCATGTTTTTCCCTTTCACATTACCTGCTGTTGTTGAGTTCCCCCCTGTGGTAATTTGCAGTCCTGGTACAGGAACACTCTGCTGTCTAATCGTAACCGGATCCATTTTAAGTGGCAAGGGGGGGTTTCGGGTTTGTGCTGAAGTGCGGCTTCACTCGATGCAGTCCGCGAGAACAAAGGTATTCTTCATTATCTCCTGAGAATGTGCTCTCCACCACCGAATCGAAAGTGCTCGCCGGTCTTGAAGCAAGGTTTTCAGATCGGTACAATATACGGTGGAACAGGCACAGATTGTACCCTGTTGTCTCAAACGCTGCTGCGCTGCCCTCAATCAGTGCCCCCTCCCGCCCCGCCCCCCTCCCCCTCGCTACCCAGCAGCCTTTGCTGTATGATATAAGCTGGTTCAATACTAAGGCCTTCTGCCCTGCAGGCACTCGGACGTAGCAAGCTCCCGAATCTGCGATCCATCATTTCACTGAAAGCATTGGACCAAAAGTGTTCAATCTCCTGCAACTAAATAAAGCCACGTCCAGGTTTCTGCTGTTTACTTCATCCAGCATACCCCCCCCCCCCCCTTCGCAAAGCTAGAAATAATATTCATCCTCCCTCATATCGCTACACAACTCATCAGTAATTTAGTTATTTAACTGGTTCTCTCTAAACACTGTCCTGTGCAATCTGTCTACATCCTGTCCAAAATGGCCATTATTAAAAAAACTTCCAGGTTTATTACTTATTCATTGGTTGTTTATTGCATGTTTATAACCTATCCACTCATGTTTATTAATGGTGCAGGTGTTAATGTAGTTGTTATCTGCAAAGCCTTTCTAAAAATGATAGTATGAATGAATACTCAAGTAAATTAGCCTTTATTACTATTATTTGTTGAGAACAAGACAAGTGATTTTCCTCTTAAAAAATAAATGTTGTATTAATGCTTTCTGGAATTAAACCATGAAAACTGCTTCTGGCAGCTAGATTTTAAGAAAAATTTGATGTAAACTAAATTGTCATTTCAAGCATGCCATTCTGGGCAACAGCATGATACAAATAATTTTAGTTTTCTCAAATACACGTCATACTCATGTTTCAGTGAAGGGTAGAGCGCAGCCATCTTACTTAGGCCTTAGGCCTGGATTCAGTATGTCTTAGTCCTGGATTCAGTGTGTCTTAGGCCTGGATTCAGTCAACATTGTTTGTTGATTGTGTCCCACAAGTAAATGCAAGCGTTCATTTTTTCCCTTCACAATTTGGCAAGTGATGTTAAGATGGCCGCGTTAAAAAAAAAAAAACTGTCTTTGCGATGGGGAAAATATTTTTTAATGATTTGCAAAGTAGACATACACTCTTTGTCTATTTTCTTCCACTCCCATTTCTCTTCTTTATCCTTTCTGACTTCCCTGTTTATTGATTTCCTCTCAGGGCTGCCAGCCCTAGCCTTTTAGAGCCTTTTAAAACTAATGTCCTGCATTTCTACACAACCTCACACAGGGCATTTTCTAAAATAAAATGTTTTATCTATGAACATTTTGGAGAGGATATATGTAGCCGCTATATAGGCGAGATTTGAAATGCTTTCATATAAGGCTAAAGCTGTCATGATCCCACTTGTTTGTGCACATTTGTTCATGTTTTCTGCGATCTCGCATTCTCTCTCTTTCTCCAGCTTCGCTTCCTTCTTGATTATTGTTAACTAATCTACTAATTTACTAATGCTAATTTACTAATTAACAAATTTTCTAATGCTAGGATGGGATAATTACTAACAGACTAATTGACTGATGATCTTCGTCTCGTTTTCCAAAGCTGTTTCTAATTTCTCTCTGTTCTCAAGCTAAGTGTTTGCACCTGTCTACACCAGCATTTAAGCCAGTGTTTCCCTGTCTTTCTTGCGAAATTGTTGCCTTGACTTGTCTTGCACTTTTGAGCATTTATTTCCAAGCCTGATTCTTGTTATTACCCACGCCTGTACCCTGACTACTGTTTACTGCCTACTGTTTACTGCCTGCTGTTTACTGCCTGCCTGTGTATTTTTGACTACTGCCTGCCTGACCTACGAGAATCACCTGCTGTCTACGGTACTTCTGCTCCGCGGTAGAACTTCGGTTCTGACCCACGCCCGGACATTGACTACGAGCCTGCCTGCCGTTTGTCTGTACCTTTGCCCTCGCTGACAGCTTTCCCTGGATTTCGACCATTGCCTGTGACACCGTGTTATGAGACTGCCTTCTCGATTCGGTACCTGTGCTTTGATTGTGCATTTCCTGTGTATGACCATTGCTTGGATATTGATTACGAACTTGAATGCTCAAAGACCCTTGCGGGTTATTTATTATATTCCACGTTGAGTCGTGCATTTTGGGTCCAAACCACCTTGTTCTGTCACAAAAGCCATGGTAAGCTAATCAATACATTAGTGGATAAGATCACTTAACCACCACCCACCCCCCCCACCCCCCCACCCCCCCCCACCCCCCCCCCCCCCCCACCCCCCTTATAAGAGCACAACTTTATTTATGCCCAATAATAGCAAATCGTTATCTAATCTTATATGGAAACAAATATATTAAAGATGAGCTATAGTCCTATCATTTCAGTCTCTTTGTGCTATTTATTACATGTGAAACTAAGATACCGTAATTGGCTAAATTTTTATTTGTACTTTAGAATCTTGTGTTTTGATCAAGTTTATTTTCTCATGTATTTGCCACCCATTCTTAGAGGACATACAATATTTTCACTAACTATATTACAACACTTTTTTTTTGTTTTGTGATTCACAATCTTACTTTTAATTGACACATTCCTGCACGCTATATGAGATCACAACATCAGTCTTCAGTTTTTTTTCCCGCAGAAAACACGTAGCTACAAATTCGTCCATGTCAAGAGCCGACGTAATGGCCTTATCATGAGCAAAAATAATCACGTTTCTCTTTCGCCCGTGTAAGAACATGCGGCAGAAGGGGGTTAAGACACGATATCGGTTTATATATGACATCACTCTATTGCCTAATGAAGGTCATGTGATTATTACATTTGTGCTTTTAATAAAACATTTTTAACAAATCTACTTGCTGTAGTTCGCTACTTGGCTATACCCCATGACGTGCCTGTACTGCACCATTAACCACATCTGGAATAAATAGAGATTAAAAAGAAATAAAAGAAATAGAGATTAAAAAAACCATGTAACGAAAAATCATACCGAAAACAGCTGCCGGTTTTGAAGAGCCTACCCCCACCCTTTAAGTTACCGTGACCATTGTATCATGATACAAATCGTAGCCTTGCCTACCATTAGTTGAGTGTACTGTTAGCTTACATCCCTAATAGCTAGCTAGCTAGTTAGCTTTATATATCTTTGATTGAATCAATGTCAATAAACACACAGTCATTAGACATTTGTATTTTCCTCTCCTCCTTTTTTGTTTTAATCCCCTGTGCACCAGAAGTCTTGGTGTTCAATGTTCATGTTGAAAACCGACCGTTCTAATTTCGAAATAGAAATGGATCTCTGACTCTGCCCTCATCACAGTGGTGCTGTGAGAACAGCTGGGCAAAAACAAAAAATGATGGAGGGGGGCGTCGTGGTGGGGCGCCACTAACTTTTATTTATCAAATTCTCAAAACATACAAATCTGGAAGGGATCTGGGGGGGGGGGGTTGGGGTTGTGGCGCCCAACTTAATTTTTTTTTTTTTGTATTTTATGAAATATAAATAAATATATCCCCCCCCAAAAAAATTGGCGTGGCTTGGCGTCCCCTGGCGTGATGGCGCCCTAGGCGACCAACTATACTACTTAGGACCGGCCCTGTTTCCTCCCTCTCTCTCTTTCTCTTTCTCTCATTGCCCATGCTGTTAGCATCGTGCTGCATGCTTGCTGTTGTGGCATAAGAAGTGGGGTGTCCATAGTCTGAAACCCCCATTACTGCCTATTAAAGTTCAGTCTGACGCAAGGCTTCGAAACCTATGCCCTCAGTCTGCTGTGTAGAGCATGTGGTCCCATCAGACACGCACGTCCATGTTCGGAGCTTTAAGTCCAAACAAGATTCCAATGCCTTTCTCAAAAATTGAGTTTGCTGTTCCCACACTCTTTGTAAGCAGGTGAAAGTTCGGCTTGTCTAACATCCTGGCTTATTTTTTGGGGGATACAGCTCCCGACGGGAGGGCAGCATTTCAGTTTATCGGAAAAGAAAGCACTGAGCGCACCTTGAAATGTGCGCAAGCCCTTATCGGCAGCGCCCACAGCCACAGGATCAAAGCCCTCAATTCGTTCGCAGAAAAAGGGTTTTGTTGTTCTATGGGAATTGTAGCCAGCTTCAAAATATTTACCAATCAATTTGTTTTCGATTCATTTCAAGTTGGCGGGGATCGAGCTGATGGTTCTGATAAAAAAAAGCCACCGTGTTTACATCAGTAGTTCAACAGCCTGAGAAAGCATTTCTAAAATATTGCTATTTTCAACCAAATATAAATCAAATTGAGCTTTCAGCCTGCACTTTGTGAAAGTAAGCATTCTTTAGAAGACTGAGAAGAAACTACAGTTTTCAGATTCACCTACTTTCTTGTCATACTGCTTTTCTGTGACTATTTTCCACGCCTGAGGCAAGGGTGCACGTCTTGATGTTTTTAAAATCTGGACCCAGATCTGATGGCATCCCGGTGACGGCATGTGCCCAGTCTGCATTCAGTCAATGTTGAAGCTGAAAGGTTTGCCGCTCTGGAGCCGACCCAGATAGCTAAGTGCGTCTGGCTTGAATCTGGCCAAGGTCCATCGCAACATGCGAGGCGGATCCATCCTCCCTAGTGATGGCACAGGTCCACATCACCTTCAGCCAGGGAATGACATTACTCACCCACTGGCCAGAGTGGCATATGGACTCTAAAAATCACCAGCCATTTTCAGCATTTTACCGGCCACATTACCGGCTTTTACAATATAACAATCAAAGTTTTACCAGCGTTTGGCTGGTTGCTGGTGTTAATTTCATACCTTTTTTTCAGCCCAGTTTGTGAATGTTGTACTTGAGTGTGGCCAGGCCCACACAAATTTGTACGTGAGATTTTTTCCTGCTGACCGAATATGGAACTGAGGCTCAAACCGACTGCGAATGCTATATGGGACCCTCCAGTCTGAAACCGGATCTACAATCACTTGCTATCTGGGGAGCGACAGCCCATTCGACAGAGGGGCTCGGCCATTTCAACACCCTGTACTGAGTGTGCCACTCATGAGTTATCATTATATCTTCACAAAATTGAAGTTGTTTGATATCAACTTCACATACACAATAATTTTTTTTTTACTTGCATATACAAGTAAATGTTGTTTTAAGTGTTGTTTTAAAAGTAAGTGTTGTTTTAGTTCGGCGGGATAATCCTTTTGTTGGCCACACTTCACAATCGGTGTCATCGGCTTGATGCGGAAAAAGAAACAGTGACAACTGCCATTTGCATTTTAAGACATGCCATATCAGCACAAAGGTCAGAGGTCAGTCTTATGGTATATGTGGCTCAGAGCTGCTCTGGTCTAGCGGTGGTGTTTTCTGTGATGAGGCTGAGGAGGAGATGGGATGGCAGCACTTTGTCACCACTTTGACTCCATCCTCCCCCAGTCATTTATTTACTTCATTAGACTTGGCTGCAAAAGAGCAAAACGAAATGTGTTAAATGTATAGTTCATGGTCTTCCATCACACCAACTACCGGAGAGCTGAAATAACCAGGTTCATAATAAATTCCTTTCGGTCAGGAATCTGCAGCCCTGCTCTGTTAATTCTATTTCATGCATTCTACCTGTTTTGCTGTGGTCAGCTTTTTTTTGCTTAAATTAATTGCTTAAATATAAGTAATATTCTCACAATATTCTCCCAGCAGAGGTGAGGCGAATCTCTTCCCCAAAAGACCGGTAGTGCAGAGAGACAGTGATCAGAGTGAACGCGTTAGTACGGGCCTTCAGTTTTATTGCATTTTGAGTGCTACTTAAACTCGATGGATTTCAGATCTTGGGCAGTTTTAATTTGCTCTGTTGGTCTGGGTTTTTATTTCCTCTTTCCTTTTGATAATCTTGTGTCAATTGTGTACCATGTGCACTTAAGTGGATTGACTAATGGTCCTGAAAAATGCTTAGCGCCATGCTTTCCATCAGAGCGGACCATTGCCCCTATCATTAACATGCCCCTGTGTTTTCTTCTGTGGTTTTTGTGTGACTGCTGTGTCTTCTGTTCATCCTGTTTGCCCCCCTCCCACATACACACACACAAACACACACATGCACACACACGCCCCAGGCTCTCCCACCCGAAAACCTCCATCTGTTCGCTCAGCCCTCAAAGCCTTCCCATCATGCAGTTCACCCTCTGCGACTGCCCTCTTTCTGCCAACTGAGTTCCTGGGAAGATTCCCCACCGAGAAGTCTCTGACCAGAAGCATGCGACTCTAAACTCTCCACGCATGTTCCCATACTGACCAATAAGCTGTGTGCAGTCACTGGCATTCTCTGCTCTTAATATTTTTATCACTGATTCTTAAGTCCGTGGCAGAACTGTTATTACTGACTATAACACTTTCAGCGAATCTTGCAAAGAAATGGAAGAAAAAAAAACTCTTTATTGTAAAACTTAATATTTTTTTTAGCTGTAAGGCTTCCTTTTTAAAAAAGACAGGCACTGTTGTTCACAATGGTGTTTTTTAATGGGCATTCAAAAAACAAATGTGTTCTTAAGACTTTTAAAAAACATTTTCACAAACATTCCGGGACTAACTGATGTTAATGGGCTTGCTGGGCTTCTGTTCTACCCAAGAAAAATCCCAAGTAAGAAAAGATTGGTGAATGCCCGAATGTTTCATAACAACGTTTCAAATAAAGTCTTAAAAGCAAATTTGTTCATACAATGGTGAGTGAATGTTATTGAAAGTTCCGAGGAATAACATTCCCATGGTGCTTTAGATAAGAGATGTTTGCCTCTGGTCTTATAGCGCTGTAGACTTGCACACATTTGGTGAGTAGTTTGTCTTGTGTCATCAATGGACCAACCTTGATGATTGACAACCCGAAGCACCAGTAAGAGAGCACCAATGTCTGCCCTCGGTTTGGTCAAAAGTGGCTTAGTGGCAAATAATGTGCCTAATTGTTGGAATATTATAATGCACCCATCTCTGGCCAAAAGTAGATTGCTGACTGATAATCACTGTTTTTATCGGTGTGGTTGTTGACAGTGGGTCATTTTGACCCTGAAAAAGGTCAGCCATATTTGGCTCTAGTTGTAAAAATGTCGAGTAGGGAAACTGAACTGGGCTTCACATTGGGTACTGGCTGTTGGCGAAATGTAGCGTGAAATTAGCGGATCAACTGCTGATCCACAGACGACAGCTGTGATTTGAGCGCAGCTATTGACGTGCCAGAGTTAGTTTTTGGTGTTGACTCAGTCCCACCCTCTCCACCCATATTCAACCCCGGGCCCACCGGGTCACTTTAACCGGGCGCTGGTCTGTTTTTCTTTAAGGAGGCGGCAGCCGCGGCCTGCTTCGGGTCTGGAACACGAAGGGAAAAGGCAGCACGTTCACGTAACGGTTCAGAACCGAGGCGGTTATCTGCTGCCCTTCAGGTCTGGTCTGGAGACTTATCTAGGTTAACTGCGATCAGGATTTATATATTGTCTTCTCAGCGAGTCACGATTGTATCAGTCAAGGACTTCAGCGAAGGACACGCAAACAGAACAGCTTTAAAGGCTCACTCACTTACTCATGCTCCAAAATAAGAGGAAGATTTTATTGGACTATTAAGTTAACGTTTCGACCCAAAGGCCAAAGTTCCTCCGTTTACACAGATCTGTTTATATCCTGCACCCTAAGAATCCCTTGTGTATGAGATGTGTAACTCCCACCCTTAGAAAGGTCAAACCCTTAACTGTCACGGCTGAACAAAATATTACTCTCGTTTTACAGCATAAATGTGCAAGCTTTCAGTTGGATTATCTAATGTGACATGTGACTCTGCACCTTGGATTGCGTATGTCTGTTTTTCTCACACAGAACAGCCTTACCTGTGAAAAACCTTTCTGGACTAGTAGGTTAAATGTTTTCAAGGCGAACATTTAAAAATAAATGTTTTCAGGATGTCTTTTCTACATTATTATTTTTTCAGAACATAATGAACATGAATAGACTTGGATCATTATTTGGCTTAGTTATTCCTGGTAAAAAAAACATTTTAATTCCAAATAAATAATTTAAATATAATTAATGTAAATGGTATTGGAACATTTTATCAAAGTTCAACAAATTTGGCATTTCAGTACTTGCCTTTGGAAATTTTAACATTTAAAAAATATAATTAACACATAACCTCCATGATGTTTTTAAAGAGTGTGACATTTTAAGAAAATAAAATGTTTGGAGAAAATAAATGCGTTAAAAAACTGTTTGGGGGGAGGTTCTCATCAAAGTGCAATGTCAAAACTAAACAGAAATCCAGACAGAATGTTCTCCAATGTTGTTGAAACATTTATTTCCTAACCTGTTGGCTGCGTTGATCTGTCTCCAGACCAAAATGTTTTTCGTTCCTGTTTTCATCCTTTGAAAAGCACGTTTTCAATATTCATTATAGCGACATCAAAGGTGAGATGTTCAAAGAGAAAAGGGATTCGTCAACAGCCACTGCAGCCGTTGAGCCCGCCACTTCTCACAGACAATTAAAGTGCGTGATTGCGCGCCAGGCTGACGGGCGCAGGAGACGGCTGCGGATAGAGCGAGGTCCTCTCCCGCCCGCCACTCGAGTGAAGATTAGGCCTGAATATCCCCCACCGCTCTCGCTGCTGCCTTTTCCGCTGGCGCACTTCTCCTCATAATTATTTTGTGATGTAGCTTCACTCAGAGATTAAGTGTTTTCTTTCCGAGTGCAGGTGCTAAGCTTCTCTCCTCCTGTCTCATCCCTCTCTTTCTTTCTCTCTGTCTTTCTTTCTCTTTCAATTCCTGTCCGCCAACCCTTCGCTCACTCCTGTCTCTCTCCTATCTGTTTCCCTCCAAATTAATTGTAACCATGGGGAGGATACTATAGGGATATTCTCAGGGCTAGAGGAGAGGCCTGCTATACATATGAATCCCAGAGACAGTAGGGGGCCTAAGACAAAAGGTCTGGACAGCTAACATTCAATTTAAATAATCGCCCCTCTCTCCCTTTTGTGCCAATTAAGTACAAAAATACACTTTCAGTCAGTCCCCATATTATTCCTGTGACCTGAAATGAGTAGACTGCACTTCAATGAGGAAAAAAATCACATCTACATATCTCTGAGGGTCTGTGTGTGTGTGTGTGTGTGTGTGTGTGTGTGTGTGTGTGAGTGTACCTCCAACATGAGTGGAAAAGCAGTTTTCTCTCTCTCTCTGTCTCCCTCCCTCCCTCCCTCCCTCCCTCCCTCCCTCTCTCTCTCTCTCTCTCTCTCTCTCTCTCTCATGTGGAAAGGTTAACAAGAGAGAAGGCCGGTAGGTTTTGCTCTTAATTAGCCTGTTAGCCTATTAGCCTGCCCCAGGGCCGTAGGTTTGAAAGGTTGTGTCGGGGGGTGAAGCTGCAGCCGCTCTGACGGCGGATGAGAGGCGTTGGCGGAATCTATCTGCTATCTCCTCTGCGCTGTCTGCGTTAGCCTCATATAAACGGGTTGTGGGTTTGGGTCTTAGGGTCGCAGTCATCTGCTACCAAAAGCAATTAGCTATTTGTCAGAAGCGGTTGCTCAGGGGGCGTGTCCAGCCGTATCTATGGATGAAGTTTCCGGGAAGACGTCACCAGCAGCTGATCAACAATGATGGAGAGAACTAAACCCTTCATGGTTGTGTTTTGTTACGTCGAAGGATCTAGCGGCAATAAATAAATAAATAAATCCAAACTGCCTAGAAGCTGCAGCGTGACCACAAGGGGTTGTGGTTTGTTTCAAAATTCTCGGTCGCAACCGTCCCATTGAAAATAACGGAGGCGGTCGCGATGACCGCAGCCTGGAAGAACGGCGCATTAGGCGGGGCTGTGTTGCTGTGCTTACGAGCGAGGTTCTCATGTTTGGGTTTGGGTCACAGGGTTTTTCGGGGGGCGTGCTGCACTGCAGCCGCCTCGATGGACTGAGGCCCGTAGTTGGTTAAAGAGCCGCTCTGTGCGGCTCGGGGGAGGGGGGGTCTCTCTAGCCCGCGCGGCTCAATTTTGATATTTTGATGCAGCACGTCCTCTTTTATCTTCCATGTTCCCAGATGGTGGGAATGAGACGTCAGCAGCAGCATCGTGGGGCTCGGGTTTTATAGTTCCTCCAGGCTCCCATCAGGCATTGCACTTCCCAAAGGTCATAACAATCCACCGCCTTCCGGTTATTTATAATCAATACCCGCCCGGTTACATCAATCGCACTCGTTCTCCCTCCGTCATCTATGTTTAATAGCTCCTCTCTTTCCCTTTCAGCCATCTCTCCCTCTCTCCCTCCTTCAGCAGCGGGAGATGGGGGATGGATAAAATATGATTCTTAATGGACGCGCTTGTGGAGCGGCATGGCGGTGAGTATTTTCTCCATTATGTGGGAGAGTGTATATTATGGTGAACTGGGAGGACAGTTGGCGAGCGTTTTATCCGTTGCATTAGCCGTGACCGGAGCGAGCCGGCTCATCTCCCGGCTCGCTCCGACGCGAGGAGAGTTGGGCTCGCGCCGGGATTCCTGGGAACAGCGGGCCTCGTCCTGCCGCGTCTGGGCTGAGCCGGAATCATTCCGATGTCCGACCCAACAAGTCCGGGGTGAACCGTCCCGCTGGCTTTACCCAACTGAGGTCACATTCCAGGTTGGCAGAAGTGTCCACGACTGAGACAGATACAGCTTTCTGTATCTCGGTACAGTCCGTCCAGGACTTCTCACGCAGTACATAACCACTTATTTAGCTGGCAAAGCATGTGGTTATTTTGGCAGTATTATATTTTGGCAGTAATTATAAGTTACAGATTATTATCTTAATTTTACATTAGAATTGTAAATGTTAATTTTCAGATATCTAGTATTGTACTGTATTCAACACTGAGTGGGTAGTATGTGTATTCATGTTCATCTGGTTTGAAATGCCTTTAATCATACATTTTTAAAAGTTTGTTTTAAAGAAGCAAGCACGAAGATTAATTCCTTGCATTATTCCTGCTCATATGGTGAGAAAGATTTGTAATTGTCGATTTTTTTGCAAAGTTTCTGGATGAAGGGCCTTTTTACGTGTGCGATAAGTGCTGACACAGATCACAGTAGTGTTTCAGCCTTTGTTCCCGTTAAATCAATTGCTTTGATTACTTCCACAGACAAACCTGCCTTCTGTACAAAATTTTAATAGAGTAATTTTCCCTGAAGACCACCGAGTAATTGCTGCAGAAGACTTCGTTAGATTCTCATGTATGGTAATGCAGCGTAACCTTTAGCACAATTCACGCTTCTCCTCGGGTTTGACGCCACTCCTTTGCAGACGGCGAGTGAAAAGAACGAGGGGGCAAATGACAAACGCGACAAACGGTCCTCCCCTCGAACCCCCCCCCCCCCCCCCCGGGCTGTTTATGTTCCTGTCATCTGTGCCTTTCAGCTGAGCGATTTCCTGTCAATCTGCGAAGCCAAATGTCACTCACAAAGGGAAGCAGGGGTTGGGGGGGGGGTCCCCATTAAAAATGAAGCTCCGTTCATTAGCCCCCCTTTAAATGCCAACTGCTTTGGCCCGCGCTGCCCTCTCCCTGCTGTTTGGGCTGGTCACGGCTCGAGCGCCCCCCCCAACCCCCTACGTTGACATCATCTGTCGCGATGCGGCTAATTTTCCTGCGACACTTTGCTTTCGCACAGTCTCCATTACCCTTTGGCTTAGATGGGCAACAGCTTCAGTGTCAACTGACAGTGACACATTGGACCAAACTTCCCCTTCAGAAATGATGTGTGTGTGTGTGTGTCTGTGCGTGTGTGTGGTTGTGTTTGCGCTTGTGTGTTTGTGTGCTTGTGCGTGTGTATTTGTGTATATGTGTGTGTATGTGTGTGTGTGTTCGTGTGTATCTACCTCCAACAGACTCACATGGTGCAAACCCTGTTCCCTCTCTCTCTCTCCCTCTCTCTCTCTCTTTCTCTCTTTCTCTCTCTCTCTCTCTCTCTCTCTCTCTCTCTCTCTCTCTCTCTCTCTCTCTCTTCTCTCTCTCTCTTATTGGGTATTGGGTCAGAATGTTCTGTGCCCGGAAATAAATGAATACTGATCCAATTTCATCCAAATCCCCGTTAAAAGTAATCTTGCCTGCTAGAACTCGTCAGGGAGCTGGCATTCTTTCAATTAAACCGCTTTTTGCAGCCGATGCTAAGAGAGTTTTGTTTTCGTTCTATATTCGGTTAAAAATAAAAGATGCTGAAATAATTGCATTGTAAGAAAAAAAGCGGATTTTTTTGTGAAAGCAATACTTCCCTCAGGGTGCTGTGTTGGGTGCAGGCTATGGTGATCGGGTGGATCTGACCCCGGGTTTACACCATTATTAGTTACCTCTATTCTACCTCAGGCTGTCCTTCTCAGTGTGTTCATTATGAGAGGGATGCAGTTTACAAATGCATTGGTCAAGCTCAAGTGCACAAGGGGGCACGCAGCGAAATTGGGGCAGGGCCATGGGGTTTGATGGGGAATGAGATTAGTCATTACCAGGGTATGAAATTAACCCCAGCCACCAGCCAAATGCTGGTCAAATTTTGATTGTGGCTGGTAAGAGTTTCTACTCTAGCTGCCACTTTGGCAGGTAATCAACCAGGTTGTGTTATATTGTAAATGTAATGTGGCTGGTAAAATGTTGAAAATGGCTGGTGATCCAATCCAATCCAATCCAATTTTATTTGTATAGCACATTTAAAAACAACAAAGTTGACCAAAGTGCTTCACAGTCAATAAAAAATGATAAACACAACGTTAGGCTAAAATGTCACAATATAATGCACACGCTATATAATTCACACATAATAAAACATTAGGCTAAAATATAATAATATAGAAACACACACAACCACAAACAAATACACACAGCAGACTCTAACAATTTAAAATGCTAGTGAGAATAGATGGGTTTTTAGGTGGGATTTAAACATTGGGAGTGTTAGGGCCAGCCTAGTGGTTTGTTTTAGAAAACACAACCACTCTGGCCAGTGGGTGAAAAAGTAAATTGATATAGGTCATTACATTATTGTTAGGGCGATGGGGTTGAGGGTGTGTCTCGACACACACCAGGTGTGTCAGGTAATGAGTGGACCCCATGGCTCATAAAGCTGGGGTCAGCCTCTTTTTCGGTGGTGTGAACTGCATTGGCATTTTCCACCAGGAAGCGTGCCTAGGGCTGGACACCTGTCAATCACCGGGTCTGGCCAGTAGCATTGGGAAATGAGCAGGGGAGGGGACCCGTCCTCAGGACACCCTCTTCTTTATAGGTCGCTGTCGGTTGTTCCGGTCGCTTTCCGAACCCTGAAAGGCCTTCGGGACAGCAGACAGCGGGGGCCTCACCTGGGGCGGCTGTGGCTCAGGAGGTAGAGCGGTAGAGCGGGTTGTCCGCTGATCTCAGGGTTGGCGGTTCGATCCCCGGCTCCTCCTGTCCACATGTCGAAGTGTCCTTGGGCAAGACATTGAACCCCAAATTGCTCCCAATGAGCAGGCTAGCACCTCGCATGGTGGCTGCCGCCATTGGTGTGTGAATGTGTGTGTGAACGGGTGAGTGAGAGGCCATTGTCAAGTGCTTTGGATAAAGGCGCTATATACGTAAGTGCAGTCCATTTACCATTTACCTGTACGCCCAAACACCTAATCAGCCCAGGTACTCTCTCAGAGAAGGGGGTGCACTGCGTTCAAACCTCGAGCCGGTAGCTTCCTGACGGAGCCATTCCAGAGATTTCAGCTTCCCCACTGGGCCATTGGACCTGGGCCACTGCACAAGAGACAAAATCATCATCCGCAAAGTCCCTTATCCAAAACGCCCCACTTCGTTTTCAGCTGCATATCTTGCCCATTCCATCAACGAAATTAGATTTGTAATCGAGTATCCCAATTTTGAAGAAAAAAAAAACTGTTGTTTTTAAGCCCTTTTATCAAACCGTTTTCAACCCCCCCCACCCCCACCGAACCTACTCTCACTTTAAGACCAGGGAATTCTGTTGTGCTGTTAAAGTTATTAAATGGCTAAATCTAATTTATGAGAGTAATCCATTTTGTGAAGTATTATAGATTTTTACGGCCCGCAGTCATTATGTGAAGGTTATCTTTTTCCCATCCCGTATATATATTTGATGATGTTCAGTTGTTCGTCAAGTGCGATAAGTTCTTATGTTCTTAAGTTCTTGCCTTTCATCATTTATTTATACCTTCAGCCAAGTGAATCCGAAATACGTATCTATCTTCTCCCTCCAATTACACATTTCATTACTGGCCGATATTCAGTCAACATTCGTCCTCAACTTTGACTTACAAAGTAAATTCAAACTTCACTGCCCTCTTCCCCATTGCAGTAAACATTTTTTGAAACATGAAATATCCTTGAACCCCGAACGTGGCGAACGGCGTGGCTACTGGGACGGGCGATTGTGGGGGATTCTGCTGCGTCATTACCGATTTCTGTTTCCTTATTTTTTTTTTTCCCCGGCGCTTCGCGGAAGTTTGTAAATCACTTTTCAGACAGCGGTAGGCCTCTGGGTGTTTGCGTCTGTGTGTATGATGACTATGCCTGCGTTTACGGCACCTGGAGGGCCGTCGTAATCCCCCACTCTGTCTTCTGTTCTCTCTTTTTTATTTATCTGCTTATATATTTTTTTTGTCGTTTTTTTTTTTCATGCCTGCCAACCGCACTGTTTTCACTGTTTTTATGCCACAGAACTACGATTATTTAGGCAATGACTGATCATACTGTTAGCGGTTTGCATTACGCATGTTGATATAGTTGCCTTTCTGTTGTCTCTGGATAAACATAGCCACAAATGAATATGTACTGAATAAATATAAGACGATTGAATAAATATTCAATGATGATAATACGTCACGTACTGACGATACCTTCCCTATTTTTTTTTATTACAAGCTGTAATAGAAATAGCTTTCTTTTTGTCTTTTTCTGAGTCTGTCTCTCTTTCTCTTGTACATAAACACACACACACGCACACAGTCGCTCTCTCAATTACATATTCAAATGGAGCTTGATATTACGCAAGTTATGATTAAAAATGGCAAAGCAAATACACAACAATGTGAACACCGAATATGAAACCTCTATTGCTTTGGCAATACGTTGTATGTTTGTCATGCTAATAAAAGTAATTGGTATAACAAATATCTCTCTCGTTTTTTCTCTTGCACTCTAGCAGAGAGACACACATAGTCAGAAGTGCCATACACACACACAGACACACACACCCCGCAGTAATGAATTCCACCAGAGGGTCAGCCTCACATAGAGACCCCATAAATCATGTGGCTGAGGGTCTCTTTTATGATGAAAGTCACGGCATTGTGTTTCTTAAATAACAGTGACAGGTTATACAGACATTATAACACACTCATCAGTCCTTCTCATGGGGCTTCATTAGACCTTCACCTCCGGGGAAAGAGAGGGACTCCAGCGACGCTCCAGAGCTGAGCTGGAATATAGGAGACTGTGGATATAGCCTTTACACTTGGAATATAGGAGACTGGATATAGCCTTTACACTTGGAATATAGGAGACAGTGGATATAACCTTTACACTTGGAATATAGGAGACTGTGGATATAACCTTTACACTTGGAATATAGGAGACTGTGGATATAGCCTTTACACTTGGAATATAGGAGACTGGATATAGCCTTTACACTTGGAATATAGGAGACTGGATATAGCCTTTACACTTGGAATATAGGAGACTGGATATAGCCTTTACACTTGGAATATAGGAGACTGGATATAGTCTTTACACTTGGAATATAGGAGACTGTGGATATAGCCTTTACACTTGGAATATAGGAGACTGGATATAGCCTTTACACTTGGAATATAGGAGACTGTGGATGTAGCCTTTACACTTGGAATATAGGACACTGGATATAGCCTTTACACTTGAAATATAGGAGACTGGATATAGCCTTTACACTTGGAATATAGGAGACTGGATATAGCCTTTACACTTGGAATATAGGAGACTGGATATAGCCCTTACACTTGGAATATAGGAGACTGTGGATATATCCTTTACACTTGGAATATAGGAGACTGTGGATGTAGCCTTTACACTTGGAATATAGGAGACTGTGGATATAGCCTTTACACTTGGAATATAGGAGACTGTGGATATCGCCTTTACACTTGGAATATAGGAGACTGTGGATATAGCCTTTACACTTGGAATATAGGAGACTGTGGATATAGCCTTTACACTTGGAATATAGGAGACTGGATATAGCCTTTACACTTGGAATATAGGAGACTGTGGATATGGCCTTTACACTTGGAATATAGGAGACTGTGGATATGGCCTTTACACTCATCACTCTGCTGTTTTTATTTCTTTTCTCCGCAGAACATGCCAATTATTTTGTTGAGCTGTGCCTGTTGGCTGCTGTTTGCATTTTTATTAACTGTGTCTCAAGCCTTTGGCGTTCTCAAGATCATTTAAGAAAATGTATGATGGTGTTAAATTTAGCAAACACAATGAAATCGTCTGGAAATATCATTTAACCTGAGATGATCACACCAGTGCACGTCGCAATGCGCAGAAATGGCTACATAGCGGAAGGCTTTCCAACCAAAGCATTTGAACAGAAGCATCTGCGCTGAATAACTGCTCTTCACATCATCAAAGGGAAATTATGCTATCACCAGATAAGCCCCGAGGAACAGCATTAGTTGCTGATTGGTGTGGATAATTCAGCTGGATTCAATTGCATTTTGTTTCTGTTACGCTTTTTAAAGAGAGACCCTGTCAAAAATAGACTTGTGAAGATGGGAAAGCCCTCGACCCTCAACTCCCCAATGATAAAAAATCTAATTAAGAGACATGGAGCTATAGAGGTGGAGCCCATCCTCTACTGGCCGGCTCGGTGTCTGTAGTTAGTTAGGCTAAATGGTAATGGAATTGTAATGGGGAATCTATTAGAGCAAATAGGCATAGCAGTTATTATATAGTGGAGATTACAGCCCAGGGTATTAGACGATATTGTAAAAAGACCATCCAAGCCAAGAAGACCATATTAATGGGCAGGTCATATAAGCAGGATGATTATAAAGCTAAGATTAAAAGACCCAACTCTTCGTAAGATAAAGACGAATGCGTTGAGAGCAATGATCAGTTTAGAGGGAAGAGCGTAATTACTTAAGTATCCAGCTGTATAAATGGTAGGACATGATGATGATGTTCCCGGCAGCTTGCAAAAATAGGGACATTTGTAAATGTTGAAAACAAGCAATTGTGGCTCAATTAAATCTGTGTCTTTTGACCAGATTGCTCTTCAAAGAAGGCCCTGTTGGTTGAAACATGTTGATATATTGCACATTGTGTGAAATACCTGTAGCCCTAGAATATCACCCATGTGACGACGTCATGTGGCGCTGTAATGGCCACATGTAGTCCAACTGTCTCTCGTGTTCGTGTTTGTTCATTTGAATGTGTGTTTTTTTTCATGCGCTGTGTGTCTGTAGTGGGACGGGGAAGCGGGCTGGAGATTTTTCAGGGCACTTCTGCTGCTCGTTTTGATAATATTGATGAATTATCAAGTCGATATCATTTTGTTTGTGGTCATCACCATGGAGACGCATTCGCAACATATGCTCGGGAATGTCCGTTGGATCTGCAGACTGCAGCAACAAAGTTACCATCGCTCTTCACCAGTGTTGAAGATGTCGGAACTGATCCGGGAGTGCAGGCAATCTTCAAAAAGCAACCTGGGAAGGAGAACATAATGTGGGGGAGGAGTGAGGAGACAACAGGGAAGATTGACGCAGTTCGGTGGTCCGTTTCGGCGGTGTACAGAGACCTTGGCGCTGCGTGTATGGAGAAGAGTCGTGGAGGCGGAGTTTTGTGTTGGACTGCTTGGTGACACTGGACATCTCGGGACAGCGGGGGCTATTTTTAATCATGGCTGTAGCTATTGCACTTTAATTCACTTAATTGCTGTAATGATTTTGTTGGATGCTTTTGTTTGATATGTTTGTTTGTGTGTTGTGGGTCTCTGTCTATGTCTTTTTTGTTCTATTCTGTTCTATTGCATGTATTAGAGACGTAATTTTTGTGTTATATGATGTCATGTAGAGCACCGTATTACAATACTCCAAAGGATGGTAATCCTTGTTTCACGGACGACAGATTGCTCAGATACTTTTTGTACGGGTTAAAGGAGGACTTTGTATCCTCTCGTCTTTTTTAAGTGATCCACATTTTACGCGGCGCTCGGGGTGACCCAAGGTTCAGCGCAGTCTCGAATGGCTCGTGATTGATTTCTGTTTTTTTCCCGGAGTTTTATGAAAATATGTAATCTCGGCTCCATCGGCCGTGACACCATGCGTGGCAGGCGTTTTTCCGGCGAGTCTCACTGACGTTCTCGCGGCCTGCTCTCCAGACTCTAATCTGATCCTGAGGCATTTGCAAGAAATACTTAAAGTCGCCCAGAAAGATGTATTAAAGTTGGCTGGACTAAATCTCCTCTCTGCAAAATGAGTCTGTCCTTCCTGTGCCCGGGAGCCACAGTTATTTCAGGGGTCAGGTGACGAGGGAAGCCAATGATGTCGGAGAAACAGCAGATGGGTGTTTTGGGCTTAAAAAGAGATTTTTCGACAGACTTTTTTCCCCCCCTTCATACCACAGACATAAATTATGGCTCACTCCCAGCAGTCACCAGGGGGCGCTGTGGATGAAGGATGACACTCGTGCAAGAAAGGGAGGCCAAGGCACAAAAGCTTATTCTTTTTTTAAGAGACGTGGGAGTTGTGTTAGAGTGAGCTAAAGAGAAACTGCCTTCATTAACGCTCCCATTTGAAATACTGCATGTCTTATGATGCTCAGTATCAACTTGTTTCAATGCCGTTGGGGTGGAGAGTGGTACAGGTATTGTTCTGTATTGCATGCACATCCTCCATGAAATTTGGAGGTGTTATACATGGGTGGATTATGAAAGATCAGAGAAGAGGGAAAGAAATTGTCTAAATTCTGGTTTGGTTTCTGTGGGCAAGACATCGTGAGTGTGGCTCCTGCCAGTAAATATATTTGTAATGAGTTGTTGTTTTCCAAAGATATTTCTCAGAAACAGTAACGTTACTGCGTGAGGTTTAAGCAGCTTGGATCATAAACCCACTCAGACTAAAAAGCTTCTCTTTTCGAAATGTCCAAAGCAGGGGTGTCCAAAGAAGACCGTTTCTCTTTTGGGATTTTATGCCAACTTCTGCTCTTAATTATTGAATTTGGCCACTCTTTCAGTAATTGATCTTTTAGTTTCATTATTTGATAGATTCACAGCTGAAGACTGTTCCTGTATTCCAACATGAAACTTCTTATCGTGATCTAATCGATGGTTAAACCAGCATAAGTGTATTTTGCTAATTAGCTACATTGGCCAGTGCAATTGGTGACAACAGAAACCTGCATACACACCGGCCCTGTCTCAAGACAGCCACAAGGGGCACTGTTACAAATTCACCTGTCATGTTTCCTGACAGAGAATGTCGGATTGGCATCATAGAATGTTTCTCAAGTCAAATAATTCAACAAACTTTTGTTCAATGTGAAGTGCTATGTCTGGGACACAGTGCAATGTGCTATGTCTGGGACGCTGGTGGTGATATAGAACAATAATCTTTATTTACACAGCACCTTTCATGTTTGCAACCTAAAGTTCATACAGTGAGGAAACAATTATTAATAAATATATATTTCCCAGTATTTTTTGTAATTTCGAAGGTCTGCAATTCTTGTCATTGAACCTTTGTCAGATTGAATTTCAGTTAACAGCAGTGTAATTGCTCTTGAAGGAACATAATGATATTTTGGATGTTAAAGCCCATTTACTACAAATTTGATGTACTCTACATCGCTGCAAACCCATTTCCAAAGCATACAACAGCTTTCTAGATATTTCAATTTGTTTTTCATTCCTTCCAGGCGGCCATTGGTTTCCATTCATTTCTATGGGATATGAAAATCAACTCGCAGAGACTTGAAAGATAAGTAGTCCATCATTGTGCAAATGATGTCCAAATTTTTTTGTTAAAGTTACTTTAGGCATAATAATGCATTTGAAAGCATGAATTGATGTGAAAACTAGCTTTGCTAACTTCCGAGTAGGGAAGTCATTTATTTATTTATTTTAAAATCTAGAGACCTTTCCGAAGGCCTGCCCTAGACAAAACTTTCGACTTTTATGGAAAAGCAGAACATACTAAGGTGGGTTTATCACCTGAGCGTTTGAATTATAACGAAATCGGGTAATTACTCAAAGATATAAAAAGCTGTTGTTTGCTTTGGACATTGGTTTGCAGCAATGTAAAATACAAAAAAATGTGTAGTAAATAGGCTTTAACATGTAAAATACCGGTATGGTTCTGCAGAGATTACTAATGGAGAAAAAAATCTCCTTCCAATTAGTGCTGATTACTATACTCCCCTACCATAGAAGGTCTGTCATTTTGATTCTGTTGAGAAGGCTCTTGGCTTGTGTCTTGCTCAGGCTACTCTAAGATCCATTGAACAGAAGACTTTGAAACTCTGTGGCAGGGATTTTATTTAAATGCTTAATTGATCCAGTCAGCTTCCCCCCCCCCCCATTTTGTTAATGCACCCTTCAGTAGGTAGAAACGATTTTGCAGCTCACGGCCTGGGGCCAGCAAAATGACACATTCCCTTGTCTAGCACAAGAACTACTTTTCTTGATTTTGTAGAACAACAGTAATGATACTCGGGCCAACCACATCAATATCAAATAGTGTTATCGACCAGAATAAGATTAATTGTTTGCAAAATACCGTCCTATGGCTGTTTTCATACAAAACGTGAACCTTAAACAGGTTCTTTACCAAATGATGGATATACATGTTTGTGCTTGTGACAAAAAAAAGAAAGCCTTTGTTTGCAGCAGAAAGTTTTAATTCGCAATGACATTAATCTGTGGCTCACATGTATTTTTTGATTGCTCGGTTATTGAATCACCTTAATGGTTTATTAAAAAAAGGGATGGGGGGTGAGAAGATGGCCTGTGTTCACAGAAGAAAGTGAAGAAAGAAATAATAAAAAATTTGAAACCATGAAAATATAAAATATAAAACTGTAAAAATACCACTTTTTGTATAGTGCACTAGTGAGCTGTACTCTATGGTGTTCAATAATAAGAATATCACAACTAATGCAAAAAGGATGGAAAAGTTTAATTTATAATTACTTCTACCGTTGTCTGCGCCATTGAATGGGCTCCATAATGAGAGAAGAACCACGGCCAGTTTGTTTGTGGTAATTAGACCAGGTGCGAAGCTGAGAGCATACGTTTGTGTTCTCATTACCGTTGGGCGCGCGGCGCGCCGTTTCCCTCTTCCTCCGACGAGAAACTTTAATCATTTTCCCTGTAATGAAAACCACTCAACGTGCGAAATTACCACTCACCCGAAGATCACCGGAACAATCGCTGGGAGAGAAAAAAAAGCCAAGAAAAGGACCCGTTTCATTTGGATAGATCAAAGCGGATATTACCCAGGATTAATCAGGGCTGTTGGTGCCCCGCCCAGAACAGGAGATGATTTGGATGATCTTTCCGCTATCAGGATGCAATTGAAATTAATGACCTTCCGTTTGGGTGGGTACGGGCTGCTGCCGATGGTGGTGAGGGGAGGGGAAGCTGGGCATTGCCATCAAACTTACACAAAATGGGAGTGTGAGTATGGGCAGGAATCATTCTGAGCGACCTGCACCTGAGTAATATTTCTCAGAGGAGAAAAGAAACAAAAAAAGATGGACACAGCGTGATATGGCAGGCCCGTTTGACCCACATGGGAGTGACTGTTTTTGATTGACAAAACATCACAAGCATCGCTATGTTGCATTCTTCTGTGGTCTGACATACACTGCGTATAATAATTCTAACTAAACTTACATTGGTTCCATTGAGTCACACGTTTTTTAAAACAAGCCATTTAACCATTATGTTGACATTTTATGACACCTTTTTATGTTTGATTTTTATCTTTTTGTTTTCAAATTGATCCAAAAAGTTTAAACTGACACAAAATAACTATTGTAATAGAAATATTTTGACACTTTTTGTGTCACCTTTTGTGTGTCTCCCGATTGACTCGCCTTTTATCCCTAAATATAAAAAAAATCTGTTTTGAAACATCTCATTTTAGAGCCTGTTGTAACTGAAATTTTGTGAACTTTAAAACCTGTCTGGAAAAGTGCAACCAGAATTAACCACAAAAAATCAGCGATAAAAACTAAAAGATCTTGTGTATTTTCTTACATTTTATACAGCTTCCCCACAAATGACCCCACACAACACCTTTGTGTTTCTATTTAGTCCACTGGGCGTGTCCACTGCACTGCCCCCTAGTGGTTTTCCAAAACATATTTTAGCAGCAACTTGGATTTCTCAAATGGATTCCTGCTCAAGTACAAACCAAGCCTACTGCTTAGCTTCAGCAGTTTGATGAGAACGGTATGAGGCGGTATGGCTGCTGGAAGAGGAGGTAGCAATCCAAGGTTCACCTCACCTTCCGTGGCCATCAAAGTTTCAAAGGTCAATTGAAACTCGTCAAAGCTGAGTTGTCATGCCCGTCCAAATAATTCATGAAACCGTCCTTCTCTCCCCCAGACCACCTGATCATCGTCTCAACTGGCCTCTCAATCACTGGCGTTTGCCTTTTTCTCGGCCTCTTTAAAGCAGCTGCTGCTCTGTTGACCTGGCCGGGCCAGCAGTTCAAATGGACTCTGCGATGAAGGGCAGTAGAGACAGCGGGATCGAGTCGAGCGACTTGTTAACACTGTGACCTCAGCCTCGGAGCTGCGGCATCACGCTTCGGGCTGGTGGTGAAGTCTCTCCACTAATCACATATTTTCACCCAGGACAGGCATTATTGCTTTATCAGTTCGTTTTGCGGGCATCGTCATCTCAGCCGACCCCAGAAGGTTTGTCAATTTATCCCTTTCATAATCCGTGCACATGATGGTTTATCATATTTTCTCCAGAGGGAGCTCTGAATTAAATGTGGGCTAGGAGCTTGCCTGGGACTCAAACCTATCACCTGCCGGGGCATTGCTCTTACCACTGTTCCGCGCTGGAGCACACGTGTCAGAGCTCAGGGGCGGGGGCGGAAGCGAGCGCATCTTGTATTCAACCCCCGATCCTTAATCAACTTTAATTGATTTTGATTGACAAGCCTGCCAGTTTAAATGAAAATCACGAATTAATTAGAAGCTATTTCCTTTTTTTTTCTTGATTACATCTAATGTGGTAGGCAGCTCGTATAAAATTATGTTAGTTTGATTGTATTATGATGATTGTACTATTTCAGTTCAGAAAAAAAATATTTAGTACAATGAGTCGGTGTGATCCAGGTTTTTGATTGGGTCAGTCCTTTTGGGGGTGTGACCATTGACCTTGGCCTGACTCTAGCTGTGTTGAGCAGCAGGGGGTCTAGCTGTGTTGAGTAGTAGGGGGGTCTAGTTGTGTTGAGCAGCAGGGGCTCTAGCTATGTTGAGCAGCAGGAGGGTCTAGCTGTGTTGAGCAGCAGGGGGTCTAGCTATGTTGAGCAGCAGGAGGGTCTAACTGTGTCGAGCAGTAGGGGGTTCTAGCTGTGTTGAGTAGCAGGGGGTCTAGCTGGCTCCGAACACTTGTTGAGAGGGCTACTGTGATCCAATTAAACTCTGTTGCCCCGTCAACTGAGTTATTCAGTTCACTATAACTGTTAATTGTGTAATTGGATAATGTATAAAAAATATAATTAGGGAATATGTACATATGTAATTAGGGTATAAGAAATGTTCAATTACGGAAAGGGTGTGAGAACTGCGTGGAGTGTGAGTTCAGGGGGAAGGGATATGCCTTCAGCTTGGAATAAACCACGTTCTGGTCTTGTTGTTTTTGCCAGTTCTGACGGCAAGGATCTGGAGAGACCATTCTGGTGCTCCGTATGTCTGTGGAACAGGAGCTGGTGAATGCAGCAACAGTCCTAAACAATCTATGTGCTGAATACAGTCGCTCGCTCACTTACACACTTACTGACTCTCACACTCACTCACTTACTCTCACATTCACTCACTCTCACACACTTACTCACTCACAAACTTACTCATTCACAAACATACTCTCACATTATTTACTTGCTCAGTCACTCACACACTCATAATCATACTCACTCACACACTCACACTTGCTCACAGGGAGTAAGGCCGTATAGCACTTTTTGGTTTCTGTTAAATTCTCTTTTTACCACACACCCTGACCCTTACACTGAAATATATGACCTTATTGCTAATGTTTAACCCGTTTACATCTCTGTAGTCATTCTAGAGCTATACATTAGGAATGAGTGTTTTGTCCAGTGCTGAGGGTTTAACCAGTGACCCCTGCCATTGCCCCCTGCCCAGTCTTACATTATCTTCATCTCATTCCACTGGCCGACCTGGAAAACAAGACTACAGTCTGTTCTGTCCCTGAGAGAGCTGTGTTTGTGCTCTGGAGTTTGTGTAAAGAACAGAACAGCGCTCCTTTGTGTGAAGCTATACCCATGTGTGTGCTGGGGAAGGGGCTCTGCTGTCCACTGCTGCCACCTGCTGGTTTGACCTGGTACTTCCATCCTGCGTAGTCTCTTGCGTCATTTCTACAGCGTTAATAACTATAAAGTGCGGGGACCTTAGCCCTCTCTCTAATACTCAATGCGGACATACCCCCTCTCTCTCTCTCTTTCTCCCTTACTTTCTCTCTTTCTCTTTCACACACAGACACATATATATATATTATAGTGGTGAGACGTGTGGTGCAGTCTGTAGGGCGGCCATGTACGAGTCTCCCCTGCACGGGCGATGGTTTGACACCCCGCCATGGCACATACTGAGCTGTGATTCCTTCTGTGTCTGTTTTACCCTCTAGGTTTCTGCCTGTCTGAATAAAAAGGAAAAAGTATGAAAGGACGGCAGTATGTGCCATTCTCCTATTTAAAAAAATGAAGAAAAAATAAATATATATTTAAAATAGTTTCCACACCCCGTGCCTGTCAGACCAGCTTTGTATGAAATGAAGAAAGAGATGTTTGCCTGTGACAGCTGTGACAAAGCACCCCATTGTGGGGGTGATTTATAGCGCTCTCTCCTGCTGATAATGGGGCAACGGGCACAGAGGCTGCTCACGGGCGGGTACGGGACTTTCCAGGACACCACCGTTCAGCCCCGCTAGAGCACGGGTGTCAGGGTTAGCGCACGGGTCTCAGGGTTAGTGCACCGGTGTCAGGGTTAGCGCATGGAGCACAGGGTTAGCGCACCAGTGTCAGGTTTAGCGCATGGGTCTCAGGGTTAGCGCGCGGGTCTCAGGGTTAGCGCACGGGTCTCAGGGTTAGCGCGCGGGTCTCAGGTTTAGCGCACGGGTCTCAGGGTTAGCGCACAGGTCTCTGGGTTAGCGCACGAGTTTCAGGGTTAGTGCGCGGATCTCAGGGTTAGCACACAGGTCTCAGAGTTAGCGCACCGATGTCAGGGTTAACGCACGGGTCTCAGGGATAGCGCACAGGTTTCAGGGTTAGCGCACGAGTCTCAGGGTTAGTGCACGAGTCTCAGGGTTAGTGCGTGTGTCTCAGAGTTAGCGCAGATTTCGGCAAACAAACCTGGCAAAGGCCCTCTTGTAACCGCTGAGCGTCGCTACGCAGCTTTAATGTTCAGCACTTTCATTTTGACCCTGTGAGGTTTTTTTTTTGCTTTTTTTTGTTGTTGTTGTCACTTTGACTCCCTGCATTGTAAGTTTTCTGTGGGATTATCTTGTGTCCCATTTACGGAAATACCAATTTTTTCTTTCCCTTCTTTTTTCTCTCTTTCCCTGGAACACAGACCCTAGAAAAACAAAGGTGGACTTGTTAGCGCAGAGAGGCTTGTGTGGTTCAGTGCCAGTGGTCGCGGCACGAGGTGTGTAAGTGCGTGTCGAGCAACAGCGAGCACAAGCCGGCCATTGTTGGCTGTGACACCTGAACTCTCTGCAAACACGAAACCGATCGCCGCGACTCGAGAGATAATGTCTCTCTCGGGCCGAGAACATCCTTGGCACGAAATAGCTTCCTGCAGAGCCACCTAGATCCAGGTTTTCCTTGAACAACTCTTTTTTTTTTTTTTCATACTGTATTTGTAGTCCTGTCCAAAAAACGCATGAGCGATGGTTTTCCACATCTGGCCGACTCACTGCGTGTCATTTCACCTGGATTCAGTTGAGCCGCAGACTTGATTTTTGAGTGTTTTTGAGTGCATTTGGCACGATGACACACTCTTTTGAGAGGTAACTCATTGTTAAGAGATGTTTCCATGCTCATGAGAAGGCGTAACTACAGGTGACTGTCGCTTGCCTTTTTAGAATAGATAGTTCTCACGGCTAAGGCAGAGAGCTTGTTTGGACAGTTTCGCAGGCCCCAAAGTAATTAATTGAAAATAATATCAATCAATTAAATAGAATAGGTACATAGGCTATATAGGCAAACCTGAACAGAAACTAGTTTAAAAAAAAAAAAGTAATAAAAATAAAGAATATGTTTTACAGTATGTACATACGGGTGACAAATTAAAGGAAAAACCCCTACATTGAGGCGGTCCGGTGGCTCTGTTATGCTTTGGGGGGCCTTTTTCTGGCATGGTTTGGGTCCACTTGTGTCCTTAGAGAGAAGGGTCACTGCAAATCAATAGAAAGTTACTCTGAGTGATCAACTTTATCCTATGATGAAACATTTCTATCCTGATGGGAGTGGTCTCTTTCAGGATGACAATGCCCCCGTCCACGGGGCACGAGGGATCACTGAATGGTTTGATGAGTATGAAAATGATGTGAATCATATGCTATGGCCTCCACAGTCACCAGATCTTAACCCAATTGAACACTTATGGGAGATTTTGGAGCGATGTGTTAGACAGCACTCTCCATCACCATCATCAAAACGCCAAATGAGGGAATATCTTTTTGAAGAATGGTGGTCCATCACTTCAGTAGAGTTTCAGAGTCTAGAATCTATGCTAGACAAGAGGTAGAATCTATGCCAAGCCGCTTTGAAGCTGTTCTGGCGGCTCGTGGTATTTTTCCATTTAATTTGTCACCCATCTATGTATATCTACTGGAAAGAGAGGTCAAATCCAGATGAGCACTGGGTTAACGGCACAGTAAAATCTTATTAAATTAAATGAATGAAAGTCAGCATGCACAGGATTTTTCCGAGGCTGCGTTGGGAAGCACTTATCTAAAGGTACTCTGAGCTGCCAATAGAAGGCAGCCAATTTATCCACAATTGTCCTTAACCTGTATTTTTTTTTATGATTGGCGAGCATGACCATTAAATGTTAATATCAGCCAACTCTGGCGTTGCAGGATTTATTCGAGGAATGCAGGGTTCTCTGTTCATCGTGACCACCCCTGGGCTATCAGGTCCCTCCCCCCCACCCCCTCCGAAGCTGGCGCATTAGGCCGTTCCGTTCTGCGCTTCGAGCAAAGATCAGCCGCACCCGCTCTGTCGCGTGGACGACCGTGATCAACGCCGCCTTTGTTCACCCGAATGAAAGCACTCACCCGGCCAAGCAGTCGTCTCTAATCACAAGCGCGCACTCCGTGGTTTACGGGCTCGGTAAAACAAAAAAAAACAGCTTGGGATCGCTCCTTCCATCTGGAAAACTGACTGGAATACACCCAAGATCTTTTTTTCGTTTTTTTTCATATTCTGGCACTATCTGCCTTTTTTTATGACCTATTCGCAGATTACTGTCATTTGTTTATTAACTATTATGGACATTTTCCACCGCAGATGTGGAAGGAGCACACCACACTCATGAAGAAAGGGTCTTCGGTAGGGTCTTCGGCCATGTTCGGTCTGCCACCACGGTTCGAGACCCGCAGCACACCCTACCCCCCGCTTTCACACCTGTGGAGGAAGCTCATCGTTATCGCTATACCAGCTGTCTGGTCTCTGAAGAAAAACCCATCTCCCTTTAGCGTATTTGGAGAAACGCCAACCCCAATTATGAGGAAATCAAAAAAAGCAAGATGCTAAAATATGTACCAATCAGACCCCAGCGCAGTACAGCCACTGAATTAAAGAACTAGAATGGAACAGGAAGTTAGCCCCACAACCACGCTAAAATACGACAACTTCCACTGAGCCTCAGCAATCGTTGCCTGAACATCATTTCAGCAAAATTAGAAGATTATATTATATTTCATTACAACACATTTTGCCATTTAGCAGACACTCTTATCCAGAACGACTTACACAGATTAGGCTACATTTTTACATGCCTAATATTTATACAGATGTAGATTGCACTGAAGCAATTCAGGTTAAATGCCTCGCTCAAAGGTACACTGACGGTGCCCCACCAGAGAATCAAACCCACAACCATTGCTAATTTCCTTAGCCATTATGCTAAACTGCATAAGAAGCAATAGTACTAGTTACTGTGCATTACTGACATTAATGCTTTCTAAATATGCCCATTGATGATTTATTCCTATTAACGAATGGATGAATTAATGCAAATGTAAACTGTAAATGTATTGTAAAGTTTTATTGTAATGTGATAATGCAGAGATGGGCTTTGGCCTTTGGGTGTGGGGTGTGAATGAATTCAGGATGACTGTTTTAAAGTAGGCACAGTTTTGAGCGTAAGGTGCGTGTCGCTCTGGGTACGGGGGTGTGGGGTGTAAATGAATGCAGGATGACTGTATTAAAGTATGGTAAAAGTAGGCACAGTTTTGAGCGTAAGGTGCATGTCGCTCTGGGCGCGGGGGTGTGGGGTGTGAATGGCGTGATTGAGGCGCTGGAACGTTGCGGAATGTGTGGAACCCGCCTGCCAGATGTGAAGCAGCCGCTGGCAGCGAGCCAAGCAGGAAGGTGAGGCCAGGGCCAGGCAGCTGGGTCCATCAAGGACTCTTACTTTCTCTCTGTCTCTCTCGCTCTTATTTTTTCTCTCTCTCTCCTTCTGTCTCTCATATATATACACTACTCAAAAGAAGTTAAGGGTCAAAAATATTTGTGCATATAAATATAAGCTAACGAGCTAAAATGGTGACGACTAATGACAAAATAATTATTTGATGGCTCAAAAACAGAAAACAGAAAACAAAAAACTTTTGATTAGACACTAGTTTATTACCCTGATGAAAAAAAGTCATGCACCCCCCAAAATGATGATGTGATGATGAATGGAAAATGCTCAGCCATTTTATTGCTAAAATTGGCATGCATGGAATGACACTCATGCAAAACACGTGCAAATGATGCATGAGCTGTCACAATGGGTGTTTCGAGGCAGTTTGTCAGTTTAGACTGACTAAGTTCGTGCTTCAAATCCATGAAAAGGAAATCTGGGTTAACTTAAAAAGTTTCTAAAGATAAGTGCAATGAATGCATGTCCCATAATAGCGTGATGTCTATAGTCCAATATATATATATGTATTTATATACAGTCAAGCCAGAAAGTCTACACACTCCTTTCACCTTCTCCACGTTTTATTACGTTACAGACATATTCTACAATAGATTGAGTTCATTTTTTGTCTCAAAATTCTACACACAATAGCCCATAATGACAAAGTGAAAACAGGTTTTTAGACATTTGTGCTAATTTATTAAAAATCTAAATGCAAAATATCATATGTACACAAGTGTGCACACCCTTTGATATGACACCCAAAAGTGAGCTGAGGTGCATTTTGTTTCCACAGATACTGCTTGAGATGTTTCTATAACTTAATTGGAGTCCACCTGTGATAAATTCAATTGATTGGACATGATTGGGGATTGCCAACACCTGCCTATATAAGGTCCCACGGTTGACAGTGCATGTCAGAGCAAACTCCAAGCCATGGGGTCAATAGAATTATCTGCAGACCTCAGAAACAAGATTGTGTCAAGGCATAGATCTGGAGAAGGGTACGAAAAAATCTGCAGCTTTACAGGTCCCAAAGAGCACAGTGGCCACCATAATTCGTAAATGGAAGAAGTTTGGAAACACCAAGAATCTTCCTAGACCTGGCCACCCGGCCAAACTGAGCAATCAGGGAAGACGGGCCTTGGTCAAGGAGGTGAGCAGGAATCCGAGGGTCACTCTGACAGAGCTCCAGCGTATCCTTGTGGAGATGGGAGAACCTTTCAGAAGATCAACCATCCAGGCAGCACTCCACCAATCAGGCCTTTATGGTAGAGTGGCCAGACGGAAGCCCCATCTTTAGTAAAAGGCACATCACAGCCCGCTTGGAGTTTGCTAAAAGGCACCTAGAGGACTCTCAAACCATGAGAATCAAGATTCTCTGGTCTAATGAAACCAAAATTGAACTTTTTTGGCCTGAATACCAAGCGTCACGTCTGGAGGAAACCAGGCACCTGGCTAATACCATCCCTACAGTGAAGCAAGGCGGTGGCAGCATAATGATGTGTGGATGTTTTTCAGCAGCGGGAACGGGGCGACTAGTCCTGATAGAGGGAAAGATGAATGCAGCTAAGTACACCGAGATCCTTGAAGAAAACTTGCTCCAGAGGGCTCTGGACCTGGACTGGGGCAAAGATTTACCTTCCAACATGGCAACGACCCGAAGCACACAGACAAGAGAACAAAAGAGTGGCTTCGGAGAAAGTCTGTGCATGTCCTTGAGTGGCCCAGCCAGAGCCCAGACCTGAATCTGTGGAAAGAGCTGAAAATGGCTGTGTACCGACGCTCCCCATCC